>JBBPBP010000003.1:7736335-7785610 GCA_037974735.1 Cicer chorassanicum
TTATCACATTATGTATACAAATAAAAAAATCATGTTCATGATCTTGTTAGGTTTGTTTATTTATTTATTTACTTTTCCTTCTTCAATATTCAATATTATTATTAAGTGTAAACTCAAAAAGATGAATTAAAAAAAAAAAACCAAAATATCATAGAAAAAATTAACAATAAATTAAAAGAAAAACAAACAAGCAAACCAAAAAGAGAAGATGAGATTTAAACTGTCGTTTTCGTGGCGGACCGTTTCCTTCTTCTCCCTTTCCTTTCCTTTTCTTCTTCTTCTTTCTTTTCTTTTTTTCTTCTTCTCTTTCTTATTTCTCTTTCTTCTTTCTTTCCTCGTTTCCCTCTCTGATACCAGCCTCCCCCCTCCCTTTTTCTTTCTTTTTCTATTTTGTTTCTCTCTCCTTCCAAAATTAGGTTTACTATGTATATTTTGTTTTTACAAAAAGGGAGTTTGGGCTCTAATCCAACTTCTTTTGTTATGTAGTCCTTTTTTTGTTGTTGATAGATTCATTTTTTTTTATTTATATAATTATTCTTTGACTAAATTTATTTTTTAAGTTAAATTTCATTTTACTTTCTTCAAATCGGATGTTTAGTTTTTTTTTTAATTTCTCCTAAAAAAACAAAATAAAAATATTAACAATAAATATTGAAATTGATTGAGATGAGACATCTTATTAATTTTAAATATTTATAACATCTGAGTTGTGACGACTTGATGATCTTAAACTCTAAAATAATCATCTTTTAATAAAATTTGATCGATCAAGATATGACATCTTGTGAGTCCTAGGTTGAAACGCATGAGTTGTGACAACTCTGTAATCTTAAACATTTTCAACTAATTTCAAACAAACAACCAAACATACTCATTATAATAAATTTCTCAGACCTGAGGTCTTTTTCCTTTATCAAATTAACAACATCTTCTACTTAAATCTAAATTTCCGCCACAAAACGTATTTCTGTAAAAGCAATCAACACATCCACATTTTTTACCCACGAACTACATAGTTTTGATTTCTCCATCGCACCGGGAGGTACGTAGAAGCAAGATCGCACTCTTGTCAAGCATAATAATAAAATTTTCTTTTTTCCTATATGTTTTAAATATACTTTTATGATTAGATTATTTCCATAAAAAAATTATATTTGCATTTTAAAAAGGAGAAATAAATTTATATAAGTCAAAATCATTTTTTTTGCACAATTAATTATATGTAACCATATTTTAACGGATGTCGTAGGGTGATAATACCTTCCTTATGCATAATCGACTCCCGAACTAAAAATTTGGTTCAAATGCCTTTTTTTTTTTTAAGGGTTTCCCAATATTTTCCCTATTTTAAAATAAATTTTGGTGGCGGCTCCATTGAATTCGAGAAACACTCGAAATTTTAGATCGCGACAATATTCAAGATTCACAACCATAGTAAATGAAATGCGCTCCCTTGTCAAAGCATACTCAGTTCAAGATAGGGTAAAAAAGATTTTAAGATGTTTCCCCATCATATGGACACCAATGGTCACAACCATAAGTGAAGCAAAAAATCTTGAGACACTCGAATTAGAAGAACTTATTAGAACTTTAAGAGCACATGAAGTACTGCTTCAAGAAGATAAACCATCAAAGAAAGACAAAATAGTAGCCTTAAAAGCTTCACAAAATCTTCAAGAAAGCTCATCCTTACAACAAGATGAAAAAAAAAAAAGATTGAAAGGAAAGAGAGATTGGTCAAGAAGAAGCTGATTAGGAGGTAGTTCTTCTAACAAGAAAAATTCAAAGAATGATGAGTAGAAGAGATCAGATCAAAAGAAGTTTTCCAAGTAAAAGGGAAACTCTAAAACTGAAATAGATAAAAGTCAAATCACATGTTATGGGTGCAATAAATTAGAACATTATAAAACTGAATGTCCTTTGAACAAAAAGACACCAAAAAAAATTTCATTCATGAAAAAATCCATGATGATCACTTGGGATGATTATGAAGAATCACACACGGAAAAGAAGAACGTTCTGGTCTCATATAAGAACTTTCTCCAAAAATAATAAAAATGTGTTCCCACTGTTCAAATATTGATCATGTTGAACCAAACTACTACCTTAAAAAAAATATCCCTAAATTAAAAACTAACCCTCAAGGACCCAAGATCGAATAAGTACCTAAGAACTTATTAATATCTAATACATGTTGGTTTTAAAAATGTCAAGAAAAAACCATGGTACTTGGACAATAGTTGCAATGTTACTCATCATTTAATACCAATTGTTGGAACAACAACACAATCTTAAAAGAATAAAGAGAAATCACAAATAGAAACTCAAGACGTTTGGTAACGAAATTCAGCCAATGATGCCTATGTCTTTGACTACACAACAACTGTAGTTCTATTTTCTTAGATGAATGAATTAGGGTTTACAAAGTACAAGATGTGCTTAAATAATAATAATAAAGCTCATATTACAACAATACTCTCAAACCATACTATGGGGAACTATTGTCCCCGCACCCCTGATTGCTCTCACAACAATCCAAACCGTCAGCTTAATACTATCTATGAGCCATATTCATCGGTGTTCATGGAAATAGCTCCATATTCTGAATTTCCAAGTTACTGTAGTCTTAATACTTGCATGTTGAGTCGCCAAACAATCTCACAATCAATGGCTTTTGAAGTCGACATTACTGCATATACAACAATTTCTCGTCAATTAATAAGTAGTCAGTTTATTATCTATATTAACCTAAAAAATTATTAATTTTTTATATTCATATTTCTGCTTAAATGTAGGCTCTGCCAACTGAATTTGGAAACCATGTCTGTAACATGAAACATGTCGGTCTCAATCTTCAAGGTCCCTTAGGTGCTATCATAGTTTGTAATATGCTAATTCGTGATCAACCCACAAGGTCCACAAAATTTAGAATGATATAGAATGATTTTTGTGTCGAAAATGATATTAGAGCTGGCAACAAATTGATGTATGAATTTCACAACAATGGAGAGAGCAAGAGCCATGACTTTGTTACTAAGATGAATTAATACTTAGCATTTGTTGACTTAATTATTGTTCCTATTATCGTTTTCGTATGGAATTTATCATATGTGAACTACACTTTTGCTCCATTATATTTGATCCGGTTTTCAAATAGATTTTTTATATTTTTTTCTTAACTAAGACCTTGTGACACTTTGTTTGTAACCTTAGCTTTTGTATTATTGTCTTCTATAAATGCTCGTTTTTGTTAGTTCCATTAAAAAAAACATGTGGCCGTTACGATGTTGTCGAGACAAATTATAAAAGTAAGCGATTTTCATATTGATCATTTAAGTTTTAGAAATATACACTTATAGTCCTCTAAATTAATGCAATTTCCGCTCAATCTTTATCTCATTTCTCTTTATCCTCTTCCTCTTCACTATCTTCCTCGTTAAAAAACCTAAAATTCAAAATTTGTAATTTTAATAGAAAAATCCAAAATAAGAAATTCATCATTTCAACAAAATTAAAAAATGCATTATTGTAAATAAAGAGAAATTCACCCTAAATTCACTATCTTCAGAATATGTTTTTGTACAAATTAGTTGTAGATTTGTTTTAATGGGTTTTAAGAATGATTTTTTCTGGCTGGAAATGTCATGGGGATTTCAAGAAGGATTTTTTACACAAATTAATTGTTGATTTTGTTTTTGTTTTTATGGGTTTTAAGAAGAATTTCTCCATCCATATTGATTGATCTCCAATCACAATTGAAAGGGGTTCATAGTTCTAAGATACATGTTATTCCTTCTTCCAACACCACATTAAAATTTTCATCATCATCTTCATTATAAACTTAAAAAATGTTAAAAAAAAAGTTCAAATTAAAAAACAAAACAAATCTGAAGATAAAATTTAAAGTATCCAAAAATTTGAATATGAATCTCGGTCTGAAACAATAAATTTACGATGAAAAATGATAAAAAGAAAGAAAGACTAACAAATCAAACAAAATATAACTTAAAAGATCAATTTAAAAAAATTTAAAAAATATAAAAGACAAATTTAAAATTTATATTCTTTAACAAATGTTTTTAAAACATTCGTCAGCATGATTCTTTATTTTAAACTTACTATTGTTTTAAAAAAAGATTGAGTATATATGTCCTTTCAATTTATGAAAATTAGTTTTTGTACCCCATAATTTGTTTTGTACCCCTCAATTTATTAAAAACTCAAAATTACTCATTTATTTTCATTCAATAAATGGTAAAAAAAAATTACTCTAAAATCTCACCCCCTCGACCAAATTTCCGGTACGTAATTATTTTCCTCAAAAAATCCGGTACACAATTTATAACTACTGGAAATTTCATTACTGGGAAATTTCCAGTTAACAACTTGTACTACGGAAATTTCAAAACTGGAAAATTTCCAGTTAACAAATTGTACTACCGAAAATTTCAAAATTGAGAAATTTCCGGTACGTTATTTATACTACCGGAAATTTCAAAATTTTCAAATTTCCGGTAGTTACTTTTTCTTGACCGGAAATTTCAAAAATCCGGTTTGTATTTTTTTTTTAATTTAATTTAATGTATTTTTCTTGGACGCACCCTCTTATTTTTCTAATAAATGTATTTTGATTTTTTTAAAGTTTATTATTATTTTGTAAATTAAATTGACAATATTTTAATTTTGTTATTATTATTTATTAGATCAGAATAAAAATAAGAGGGAGTTGTTAACAAAATAAAATTGTGTTGCTATTTTATCTGCAAAATATTAGGAATAGGTTATTTGTTTTGGCATAGTCAACCATTCTAAGTTTGATGTAATTTATTTGATTTTATTATTATTATAATTATTAATTTTTATTTATTATATTTATCTGCAAAACAGGAGACAGTTGTTAAAATAATTAAAATTTATCTACAAAATAGGAGAAAGTTGTTAAAATAATATAACACGTTAGTTGTTTAGACACATTTAGTCAACCGCATCTTATTTTTTCAATTTAATTTAATGTATTTTTATTTTATTTTATTAATATAATTTTCTTTTTATTATTAGTAATATTAATAATATTATTAAAATTTATAATATAATTTAATCATTTTTTATTATAATTATAATTATTAATTATAATAATAGTAATTAAAATATAAAATTAATTTATAATTTATTAATATATTTTATTTTAATTTATTATTAGTATTTTTATTTTTTAAATAATTTAATTAATTTTAATACCGGAAATTTGAAATTTCCGGTAGTTATGAGTCAATACCGGAAATGTTATTTTTGAAATTTTTGGGAGTTGTACATGGAAATTTGAAATTTCCGGTATTGAAAACAAAGATTTTTTAAATTTCTAGGTACAACTCCCGAAAATTTCAAAAATGAAATTTCCGGTATACATTTTGTGTACTGGAATTTTCATTGAATTTGAAATTTCCTGAAAAAGAATTTCGGAAATTTCAGAATGAGGGGTACGAGAAAAATGTTTTGAAATTTAAGGGTTATTTTAGTACTTTCACTCAAAAAAATTTAAAATGAGGGGTACAAAACAAATTATGGGGTACAAAACTAATTTTCTCAATTTATTTGTTATATTGGGCTTATGGACTTATTATTATGGCCCATTTTGCTTACTATAAAAGAAAAAAGTTTAACCTAATGTTTGTATCATCCTGTTTGGGACAAATCGCTGCATCCAATCCTCTTTTTTCCTCTGTCCAGCTCGCTTCTTCTTCGTTTACGGTGAGTTCTTTGTTATTTTCGTTGCTCATTTCATTGTTTCCTTATCTTCTGTGTTTTTTTTTTATTTCTTCCTTATTATTGATTAATTGAACATGATATGTTTGGTTTTCCAATAATCTGTTTATTTTTTTTAAGAGATTTAGTTCATATCCTTTCAATTATTATAATGAAGTCTCAATTTCTTTTATTTATTTAATTTAAAGCTCTTAAATTGATATTGTTTTTTGTTTAAGTAATTGAGGTTAAATTATTATTGTCATCAATGTAAGATGATGTCAATTTACTCTACACACCACTACAAACTTGTGTTTGGTTTTTTGAAGAAATTGACAAAATTACGGTGAATTAATAAATGTGATATTACCAAAGCTATATAATTTAGCTTTTGCAAAATTATTATGATTAATTAAGATTTTGTGAATCTCACAAGTACTTTAAGTCTAATGCGATTAATATATATATTGTAATGATCATGATTAATTGACAGTGTAAAAATTTTTATATTGGGAAAATATATGAATTTAATTCTTTATATTATGCAAAAGGTTAAATATTACCTGTGGTCCATTAACTTAATTTCAATTAACTTAATTTCAATTAACTTAATTTCAGATTTGAGAAATTAAATATTACCTTTGTTTTTTTTTTTGTTTTTTGTTTTTTTTTGTTTTTTTCAGATTTGATCCTTTATATTTTTAAATAATTTCAGCCTTACTCTTTAAAGGTAGTTAAAAAAATCTCTGCATCTGAATCATTGCATATGTTCATCAAACGGAACGATTGACACTGATTTGAAGTGATGTCTATAGAGTGAGTATAAATACTCCATAGTTTCAGTATTAATGAATCAATCCTACTACCCAACTTAGAACAAACTTTGAATATTTTTACTGAAATATTTTCTAAACGTAACTTTTTTCTGAAAATGGAGGAGAGATTTTTTAATTTTTTTTCTTAATGAAACCCCACTTAAAGAGTAACTTGAAATTATTTAAAAACATGACTAAATCGGACTAAATCGTTAAATGAAATTAAGTCAAGGGAGTCACGGGTGGTATTTAATCTATGTAAAATTTAGTTTTAGAGTTTGTTCATATCTTCTTTTGTTTATTGTTTTATATATTTTTTCTCAATTTTATGTTACACTAAAGGAACTCTTGTCCTCTCTTCTTTCTAATTCTCTTTATATTTGGAGTTGGTTATGAGTAGTTATAATTTGGTTAGTTTTAATTGTAAATGAAAATTTAATAGTTCAATTAAAATCATTGTATAAAGTGTAACATATTCTCGTTGTAATCGGCTTTTTTTAATCCATCAGTTCTAAATAATCAAATATTATCTGGTACCATCATATTCTCGTTGTAATCGGCTTTTTTTAATCTATAATTTCTAAGTAATCAAATATTATCTGATACCATCATAAAATGAGAAAAATTGATTATAGTGAGAATATGATACACTTTATATAGTGATTAATTCTAACTAAACTGACAAATCTTAAATAATATTTTCATTATAATATTTAGGTTTAATTGCAGTTTTGATTCTCTTATTTTTACCAATTCACTAAATTGATATTCATTTCTATTTTCATGTTTAGGTTTAATTTTGTGTTGTTGTCGTCTTGTTAGTGCAAGTGCCAATAATAAAAATGAATATCATCTATCTTTTGCATTATAATTGTTAGGTTGATGATGTAATTATTTTTATAATATGGAATTAAAAAAAGTTTTTTACGGGCCAACCAATCGGCTCGTTGAGGAGTAGGACGAGGCGGTGTGGGCGTCTCAACACAACCATCCGCGTTGTTCTGTCTGGACCCTTTTTTTAGACATGTTGATGGCGGGGCGGACCAAAGGTGGCAGATTGGTCCGTTTTGCCACCCCTAACTCCAAATATATGTAACAAACCTCCAACTATATCAAACAACCCCTACAAGTTGGAAGTCCAAATTAGCATTTCAAATTTGGAATGAACAATACAATTCAAGATAAAAAAAATACAACATAACTCAATAAAGAAAAAATATGCATACAAACCTGATAAAACAGATTACATAATAAAAGAAACTAACAAATCTTAACTAACTTGCAATTATTACTAACTAACTTATAACTATCTATAACCAACTTGAACTATATTTAACAAATCTTTAACTATATTTAACACTTTTCCTTTGTTTTCAACCAATGTATCACTCCCTTGATTGTTATTGCAAGCCCTATTAGAGGTTAAAGGTTTTTTAAGTTATGTGTGACACTTTTTAATCATAGGCAAGCTAAAATATATTGAAAATTTACTTAGAGATAATTTTAGTGGTGATTATTCTGGTAAGTAAATCATTCTAAAATATATTTTAATGGTACATTAAATTACTACTTGACCATCCAATAGCGCTTGGATTTGATGGTACAAATATATTTCAGCTTAATAATAAGTTTTTTGTTTGAATCCTGTCTTGAGAATGCGATAGTGACAAACTCTTGAAGGAATATTTTGTCGCTCATTATAATTTTATTCAGTTCAAAGGATTAGTTCTATTGAGAATATTCAATTTACACACACACAAGATTAATACCTAAACCTATATACTACAAGTTAAAAACGATAGTTGAGCACAACCTACAACTTAGCCCTATGCTCACAATTCCAATAAGTAACTAAGAGATTTGGATTTCTTATAACAGTTTTCGGTGCAACACTTAACCAACTCCTTGACTTGTAGTAACATGGACAAGTTTTTTTTTAATACTAGAAATTAAATTAAAACGAGGGTATCTATCTAATTGACTCGCTTATTGTATCTCATATCTAATATTATTTGGAGTTGTTTCTTATACTTACTTTTTGCAAAGGTAAATTTCTTGTAGTTTCACTACTCGAGAATAATTTTCCTTGGGAGGAACAACTAGACGGGAAAAATATACTTTGAGCCGATTGACGGTAGAGATATGATGATATGTTCAAAAGACCTTGCTATCAAACCTTGTGAAAAGAAATCATCACACCATAGACTTCAAAATCATGTGCATAAAGTTTGCGTAAAAAGTCAACAGGTATATCTACAATATTTAAATTTGATATTTTGTTTCTTAGAAGAGATGATAAATATGACTATAATTAAATCACACAACTATAATGTCTCGGGTTCAAACTCGTGACATAACGTTAACCTAACAATATTGACATTTGTCAGTTGAGCTAAAACTTAAAGAGTTTAAATCTAATCTCTAATTATTTTTTTATTAGTAGAAATCGAATTTGGTATGTGAGTTTTATGACATTCGCGGACATTGTGCACCAACTATTTATACTAGTCATTGGTGGCACTGGCAGCCGTGTGGGCTGTTGAGATGGACGACCAAATTATTTACTTCAGTAGTATTAGTTAGGATTTATAGATATTAAAATATAAAAATACATATAATTACAACTATATTCAAATAAAAAATTGACAATTTCTCTACTTAATAGAAGATTTGAGCAGTGTAACATACTATATATGAGAATATTTTTAATTTTGTCTAGTATTGAGGGTTAGATCATTCTTTGATAATAACTTCAAAATATGTTATAAACATCTTCAAACTTGTGAAAATGTGATAATTCTTTTAATATTGATGGCAAAATTTTGTATGATGAATTATAAGTTATTTGATAAATTTTAACAATTGAATTAAAATTTAACTATATAATATTAAGTTACATGAATATATTTATGTGTTTTCTCAAAGGGTACACATCTCATAGAATAATATAAAAGTTTTTTTTTTTAATTGAAATTTTAAAATCTTATTTAAAATTTACTAATTCACATAGTAAATTAAATGGTCTTTTGAATTTTATTAGATTTTTTTTTTGTTGGAAAGGTTTTTTAAAAATCTTATAACTACTGGTGGATTATTAATGATTTTGAAAAAAAATACAAAACTAAAGCATCATTTGCCTAGAACACCTAAATTCCAAGTATCGGCTCTGCTTAATGGTATCTAGAGGTGGGAATAGGTAAAGTCAGGCTAGGCTTTAAGAGGTCTGAGTCTGACCGACGATTAACTTTTTAGGTATGAGTTTGGCCGACAATCTATCATAGGGTTTTTTTCCGGCCTGACTTGACCTTTTTTAAAAGTCTGATATGACTTGAAAGCTTATTTAAAAGTTTATTTCACATTAAAGCATTTAAATAATACCTTTTATATATTTTTTAAATATATTAAATTAGAGTTTTATATAAGGAAAGCTAATAAAATAATAAACATAAGGAAAACTAATAAAATTATACCTTTTTTTACTCAATAAATATTAAGTTAATAACAAATAACAATAACAATGTTAATAAATATTAAGTTACTTAAATAGGTCAGACTCAGACTTATAAGAAGCATATCAGGTCAAATAGGTTTTTTTTTATAACTGAGTCTATTTTATTTAAATTAATAGGTTTTAAAAAAAACCTAAGTCTAATATTTTTATTAAACAAATCAGATTAGACCAAAGTTTAAGTAGGTTAGGCCACATGCCTCTGCCAGACGACCTAACCTATTATCATTTCTAGTGGTATCTTATGCTAATAGACATGCCCACTTTATATAGTTTTCTTGCTCATTTGTGAGTAAAATTTCTTATTCCTTATCTTATATTTTAATACAATTAATTCCGATGAATTAGAAGGTAAGGATAGATTTGATAAATTGATACAGAGACTAACACCTTGTTAATTAAGGTATAACTCTAAAAAAACGGTTAGGTACGTGAATAGTTTTATATTTATAATAAAATCAAAAAAAATCCTTGTTCTTTTTTATTTCAGAAAAGGAAATTTGACCAGTACATAAACAGTGGTATATTCACTACTAGTTTTGAACTCATCGATGATGAGAAAAATGGTTGTAGAAATGCCAAATATCAAAGGAGAAGCTCATCTTCTCCCTTTTCATGTTCAGCACTTTTGGATGAAAAACAGATTGTACAAAGAACGAAAGAGCAAGTTTTTCTTGCTCAAAATGACAAAGAAGAATATTGTAGTGTTTGTATGGAAGACTATTTTCACTTAAGTGACTACGATGATTCTATTAAGGGGCCAATTTACCCTATGTATCAAGGGAGCTTGAAAATCCAACCTAGAGATTTAATGGCTAGTAATAGTTTTCCTTTAAGTACCAATACATCTATAAAGGATAAACCAAAAATGGAATTTGTTAAAGTATTGAAGTCATTTGTCGATGAAGAGGAAGACATTGAACTCATTTGCAGAGGTAGAAAATTCTTACCTTCTAGGAGTAACCATCTTCCAAGACCGGTTATTCCAATTGGACCTAGATTTCAAGCTAAAGTTCCTATATGGAAAGATAGAAGTGACATTAAACAACGTAATGATGATGATAGTTTGAAGTGGTTGGGTACCCAAATTTGGCCATTGCCTATTATTTCTAAAACTAATATAAATGATATTGGAAAAAGTTGGTCGGAGTCGATGTCGCATGAGAATGCTTGAAATGGAGATCAATATTGGTTTCTCAAGTTCGATCTTTGATGACATTTGAGATATCATAGTCATGTACATTGAATGATCAAAAGGAATTGGAATCTCTAGTAAAATTGAATCACTTATCAAGTAACACAAATATTTGGAAGTATACATCTCAAAACCTATGAGCATGGTGATGAAAGCTTCCTTCGGTTTATTTTATCTTGTAATTATCTTTTTGAGATGTATACTTTTTGATCGTGAACCAAAAAGATAATTACAAGATTGAACATTCATGTTCATTTTTTAGGGTTGATTTACATTATGTCTCTATCATACGTGAAATTTTCTTGTAAGTCTCATTGTTAGACCTCTGGGTGATGTTTTGATGTTGAACTTCAATAGATATTAATTTCACAAAAATATTGGTAATTAGTATGTATAGTTTCTTCAGGTGGTATATGGTGTGTGGATCTTGACAAGATTAAACACTAAAAGAATGTGTTTAAGTTTTATTCCTATTTCTTTGTTTCACTCTAAATATATTAGGAGCTAACATTAATAGCGGCTACTGATTGGTCTATATGGGAATTGTTTATTATTTTTATGGTAAATTTAGGTTTGAATTAAACCATTATTATTTTATTATTATTTTTAGATACATTTTATTATTATTATGAGCCACCATTTCACGAAAATGCTAGTTAACTTGAGCGACCATCTCATGAAAAATAAGATGGGATAAAAGTTCACCTATCTGTCAAAGTAGTCGATTGGGATCTGGTCTTTTTCAGATTGGGATTTGGTGTTCTTTTTTATTGATATTCAGATTGATGCTTTTAGATTGTGGGGGTTGTTTAGATCACAATAACAAGTTGTGGTGATGGAATTGTATCTTAAAGGGGAATGTGGCTGGAGGTAGATAGATTGATTTATGACGGCATTTATTTTATAATTTGTAGGAGATATTTATGAATGCAGGTATATTTAGTGACTATTCTTTAAGGATTATCAATCGGTATCTTGGTCCAGTTGCGAGTACGGGTGAGAATAGGTTAAGTCATCTTGGTCCAATTGCGAGTACAGGTGAGAATAGGTTACGTCGAGTTAGGCTTTAATAGGTTTAAACTTGGCCTGTCAAAAATTGAATGTCTAAGTCTGACCTGTCAAAAAATTCAAGGCCTAAGCCGGCTTAGACATTGAATTTTTTACAGGTTACATTTAAAAGCCTATTTCATTTTAACATCTTTGAATAAGGCTTTTAAAATGACAGGCTTACTTTTTGATATGTTTGACTTGTCATAGGCTTATTTTTTAGGCCTGAGTATAGCATCGATAGAAGTCTGGTATGACTTGTTAGTCTATTTAAAAATCTATTTCATTATAACATTTTTGAATAAGTAATCAAACATATCTTTAAATAGATTAATGAGTTAATATGTCAATGAAATTAAATTCTATTTTGATATTTAACATCACATTTTGAATAATATGACTTTATATACATCCTACATAAATTGTAATTTTTTTATAATACATTTAAATATGTCAAAAACTAAATGAGATTAATATGTGTAAATTACTAAAAGTTAAATATATAACAAAAAGATCAATATTTAATATAATAATTATAGTAGTAAAAAAAATATTATTTATATTTATTTAAATAGGGCATCCTAAAAGGCTTTTTATGTGTTCTATAGCTTGATCTTTTTAATCAAATAGGCTTTTTTCAGAAGTATTGTTCTTATTAATTTAAGAAAAAAGTCTAGCCTGACCTATTCGCATCCCTACTCGCGAACATATTATTGTGTGGAGCCTTTGTAGCCCTTCATAGAAGGTGGACACATTTTGGAGTATCCCTTTTACTCCCATCGATATATTTTGGTTATACAAGAATATAAAATATATGCTTAATTGTAGTTTTTATTCTCTATTTTTACCAATTCATGATATCTAGGGGTATACGTGGGTTGGGTTGCGTCGGTTTTGACAAAACTCGATGTCCGACCCGATCGATTATCTTTGGGTTGGGTTAAGTTTTAAACCTGTATTTTTTTCATTTTACCCGAACAGACCCGATCAAGAACTGGTTGGGTTGGGTTGGCAGGTTATACATAGATAATAACTTGTTTTTTATTTTACTGGAAAATATAGTGAATGAAAATATATTTAATATTTAAATTTTTCAAAAACTATAAAATTTTAATCACATAATTCAATTTTTTTTTAAATCATCAACCTCACAAAAAAAATTAAATTCAACAATTTCAAATACATATATAAATTCAACAACAATATATCAATAAAATGTAAAAATTTATCAATTCTAAGCAATGTCAACTTCAGTTATAAGCACTTAACAAGTTTCTCAAAGTCTAGAAGGGAATAATTGAGAATCTATAAAAACAAATATTAATAATAAAAGTGAGGAGAAAATAGTTAGCACTGCTACTTGATCTACCACATTACTTTGATCATTACATTTAACCCACCAACTATTTTAGTTTACTAAGTTACCATAATTTTTTAATAGTAGTGATTCATTTATTTATAGTTACAGTTGTTACTATTTTCAAATTAAATACTAAAAAAATGTTTAATAGATTTAATTATCAAAAATTTAAACTAAATTCACTATAAGCTTTTGTATAAACATCATTTTTGTTCATAAATAGTATTTAACTAAAAAAATTTGTATTTAACAAATGTATAAAATTTAAACTAAATTCATTATAAGCATAAACTTTTCGTTCATATCTTTATTATGTAAAACTATAATAAAAGATAACATTTAAATAAATAGTATTTAACTCAAAAATTAAATTGCTCTTTTGAAATAGACAATTTAAAAATTAGATACGAATTTTATGAGTTGGCGTATATGAGATTACAAGACCAAAATAAATTAAACGCTAAATTGCGAGATAAATTAAGTATTAAGGCTATACGCATAAACAACTTGGACCAGCATTCATATAAAAATCAGTTATTAATAATATCTGAAACTCTATTGGACTGCTGGGCTGCCAAACAAAATTTTAAAAAAAATATAACTAGTTACCGGGTTCGGTCTACGGGTCGACGTGTTCAAATTGTTAAACCCATTATTCGAACCAAATATAAGCGGGTTTCAATGGGTTGAGTTGGGTTGGATCCGAAAGTGACCTGATATGGGTAAAAATCGGGTTAGGTTGGGTTGAGTGATCGGGTTGGCGGATCGACCCGCACCCATGTACACCCTTAATAATATTAATTTTTTATTTAAAAATTCGACAATTTTTTATTACACATTTTAGTTTTCTAACTAAAAAATAGTAATGTGATATATTTTATATAATGTGGCACATGATATGATGATATAAAATAATTAACATCTATGAAATCATGATAAAATTCATTACAAACTTTACTTTTGACTTCATAAATTTTAAGTTTTTGTTATTTAATTAATGACAAACAGTAATTAATGTCTCTAAATGGTTCTATATCATGAAATTGTATGTCAAATTATTGTAAATATGTCAAATCGTTATTTTTTAGTTTAAAAATATAATGGAGGAACCAAAATTACCGACTTTTAAAATGGATTGACCAATTTCATGAATTAGTGAAAAGAGAGTAACTAAAACTGCAATTAATTACACATAAGGGAAGTGTGATTTGTATATGCAAATAATTACACATAAGGGATAGACAGATCACATACACAGTATATTGGTTTACCTAACTCTAGTTCATTCCTCACAATTTTTCCTCACAATTTACCTAACTGAAAAGAGAGGAACCAAAGTTTTTAGTGAAGTGTGATTTGTATATGCAAATAATTACACATAAGGGATAGACAGATCACATACACAGTATATTGGTTTACCTAACTCGGGCTAGTTCATTCCTCACAATTGTGAGATCTTCACTATGTGCTTCAGAACTAAAATGTTCTCCTTCACACATTTTCTCTTGATCACATCTTTATCAATTACAATCTTCACCTTTTAAACTAGAAATTATTTTTACAATCATCTTTCAATCTAGAAATATTTTTACAAACACACTCAATCTAACATAAAAGATAGACTTGAGTTACAAATAATGTGTATGATAAAAGTGTTGGGATCTTGAAACTTTTCAACACTTGTTTGAGATAAATAAAGTCAAACTCAGTAAACGACGATCCACATATATAGTGAAGAGAGTTGGAGTTTGCTTGAAGAGTTTTTAATCTATTCTTACTTGAACAAGTGTTGGTAGATTTGCAAATTGAACTCTTGTTTTAATCTTCCAATTGATTTTCAATTTATAGATGATGAGAAGCTTTTGAAGTAACTGAAATATTACTAGAAGGGGGTTAAATAGAGATATTATGATTTTATAATTTTCTAGAGAAATGTTTAAAACTGTATCTTCTATGAGATGATGAAATGCAAGTTAAATGAGGATGAATGTATGAAGCAGAAAAACTAAAGCATATAATAAAGACACACAAATTTATATTGGTTCACCTAAGATGGGTTATGTCCAATTCTTCACAAATTTGTGAATTTCACTATAGTTCAAAAGACTTGCTCTCTAAAGGGATCCTTTTTCTTTGTGTTTGTTTTCCAACCTCACCAGGCTTACACTATCTTTCTTCTTGATTTACACCTATTACCAAGTTTATATGAACTTAGACTATACAAATTTAGTGAATAGTGATGAGAGTATGATTCTTTCTCTTTACAAGACTTTCTAAGAGGATACTCACAAAGATATAGTCAAAGACTGTAGAAAGTGCAAAAAGAGGATGAGTTAGCCCTTCTTAGCTTTGAGTGTTTCTCTTTTGTATTAGTAGCTGTTGTGTTCAATGATGAAGAGTTATCTTTCTTTTAAAGAGGTGATGAAGCTTCATCCATGAGAAAAATTATTAAGTGACTGTTGGAGACTTTATTAAATGTCTGTGGTCATTAATTTGATTTACAAAAGTGTCATTCAACTGTCCTTATAATACATAAGCTTCGGAGGATGAGTTTGCAGTCCATCCTCGTATAGGAGGTTTGATCTTTCCATAAGTTATGACATGACTTGTACTTTTGACTTTTTCTTTTTCCAAGAGTTGTAGTGTCTTGTTTTTCTTGTCAAGGACAACACTTTTTCATACTATGGTACTTTTGGACATTTTTCATTTATGAGGATGAATGGGACCAGAAGTTCATCCTTTCATTGTTTATCCTCTGGCGTGGATCATCTTCTCACGGATTGTTTATCCTTTTACTTTAGTACTGTCTGTCTTCCAATACAGATTCATCTTTTTTTTTTTATTTGTCGTAGATTCATCTTTTCTGTGGTATTGTATATCCTCTGTCTTAGAGTTTAAAGTTTCATCCTCTACTTATTTATCCTCTAGCGTAGAGGACATGTCAAATTGTGTCATATATACTTCTTTTGATTAAGGTGATGAGGAACTTGTTTTCTAACTTAGATACACTCAAGAATACATATTAGACAATAAGTATAATTATAATGTTTAAATTAATTTTGTTATCATTGATATATTTGAGAAAGATTTTAAACTTAATATATCTGGTTAGACACATTAGCCAAGTGTCGAATATGTTTTAAAACAATTAAGCGCATGTTTATACTACTGTCTAAAACGTTCTTGACAAATGCATAATGTTCTTGCTTTTGGGGCCGTCACATGTCTGGTACTGTTCCAAATTAGAAATATGCAGAGTTTTTTTTTCTGCAAAAGGATGTAAGTACAATGTATTTGCATCCTTGCACACAACTCATCAATTTGGAGAGTCTAGTCATCAATTTGGAGGTTTTTTTCCTCCTTTAGGCATTCAGCTCAAGTTCTGGGCTTGATCACTGATTTTGAGCAGTCTTGATACTTTTTAACTTGTGATTTAGACTGTGGAAAATGATTTGTTTTAATTATGTCTTTTAAAGAGAATAACCAGAATGTTCTTGGTTTTGTGTTGTATGGAAAACGTGGTGAGTGATTTAGTTGTTGTCTAGTGTCAGTCATTTGTCTCAAAAGCATGTTGTGCTTTCTGTATAAGGTGCAACACAGTGTCCTTGATGTCCTTGCTCATAGCTCATCAATCAAGAGGTTGTTTTGCTTCTTTGGAACTTCAACTTGAATTTTGGACTTGATTATAGTTTTGAGTAGTCTTGATATTCTTTTATCTTGAAGCTTAGATTGTGGAGAATGATTAGTTTTAATTCTATCCTTAAAATGAAATAACCAAAATGATCTTGATAAACCAAAATGATCTTTTGATAAACCAGAATTATAATTTGATAAACCAAAATTGATAATTTAATAAATCAGAATGTTCTTCTGATCAATCTGATAAATAGTTTTTCCATAATAACCAATTACTTCCAATAATTAATATAAACTAATCCACTTAAATTAACAATAATTCACATCTATAATAATCAAATACACATTTATTTTACATACAATAAATCAGTCAATTCAATGGCGTTCATCTTTATATGGAGATGTACTACTTCTACGAAGTGAATATTATCTCATCATGTGGAACATCATCTCATCTAATATGGGTACAAGATTCATTCGTGTGGAGTTTAAAACTCATCTCATATGGGGTATAAGACTCATCTACATAGAGTATCACATATCAATTTTGTGGGGTACCAGACTCATCCATATGGAGTATAAGTTCATCTCAAACACATATAATAAAAATAATTCAATTTTTAAAAAATCATGTTCATAAAATTATATTTAAAATATAATCTTTCATTTAAGTATACAATAACAATCTTTTAAAGAATAAATATTCAAACAATTATAAAAAATGGCAATTCAACAAACAAAATAGTAAATAAATAAATTTATAATCTAAGATTGTACTTCATAAAATCACAATGTTAATAGAGTTAGGTTTTCGACAAAATATATTTTTATAAAAAATACCATTTGAAATATCTAATTCTTTTTCCATCCCAAATCCCCAAAATTAATGTACAATGAAACGATGAAAGGGTTAACGGGTGCGATTACTTGCCTGTTGGGTCAAAGTTGAATTGAAATTGGTCAATACTCTTTGATTAATTTACTAGTTTTCTATCTTTTTGTGTATAGGTGATGATGTATGATCTATTTTTTATTTGAGATTGTATTTAAGTGTAATTTTAGTATCAGACTAACACTATTTATATGTAACAGTACCGATCTTAAGAATTTCTATATTTAAGACATTTTGTTTTTTCGATAATAATTATAATAGGCTTACATGGATAGAAACAAACAACAAAACAACCCCTTGGGTAGTATAATAATAGGCTTGTTTGTTACAATATGAGTGATATGGATAGGAACAAACAAAACAACTCCCTGGAATCGTGTGTAGTATAATAATTAACTTGTTTGTTACAATATGAGGTATATGCATAGTAACAAACAACACAACTCCCTTCACATAGTGTGTAGTATAATAATAGACTTATTTGTTACAATATGAGGCACATGGAACAAACACAAAATAATATGAGGTACATGGAACAAACACAAAACAACTCCCTTTAAATAGTGTAGATCAATTTAAAACTTTTATTTTATGCTCCCATTTGGCAAATCAGCTGTGACATCTACATATTTAACACAATCTTTAATACAAAATAATAATAATAATAATAATAATAATAATAATAATAATAATAATCTATAATTTTAATTATTTTGAAATTCTAGTTATTTCTAATTTATAATTTTAGGATGTTACATAGTTTACTTTTGTAAATTTTCTTATCAAATATTGAATTTTGTATTTTGAATTATAGATACCTTTCCTTGTTTCCACTCACATTTCTTTACTAAACTTTCAATATATATAACCATTCTATGTTTCTATATACACTTATTTTCTACAATTTTAATATTTTTTTCCTTTACCATATGTTCACGTAGCTTTCACTTTGGTATCAGAGCCTCGTAAAGTGGTTTAGATATCTTGACTATGTCCCATTTCTGGAAGCAAAATTAAACTTTCATAATGGCTTAACCTCGTATTTTAACTATCGTCCCAAATATATTATCATTGGCACAACATAATAATATGGCCACAAGAAGTTAAAGAGACATTGAACATACTAATACATGAATGCAAAGTGATACAATAACACTATATATTACCCATGTACGGTAGAACATACTATAAATTTATTCAATGCATTTATAAATTTACATAAAGGGTTGTTTATTAGATACATTTTGGCTCCTTGAACATACTAATAATCCCGACTATATTCCTGAGTGAAACATAATTATAGAATTATTATAGGACACTAATTAGATTAATCACACTCACTCCAAGTAAATTTACTTTGGAGTTAAAATTTGGGTACATAGTGTTAAAATTGACGGGAGTGAAATAAATAGATATATTATTATATTAGCATCCTATTAAGGGATATAGAAAGTTGATTTATAATTGGTATATATAAATTAAATCCATTAATTTATATTTGGTCATAATTTTTAATTTACAAATATACCTATACTTATAAGACAATTTCTATGGTACTCTTAAAAAAATAAAGTACATTGGTATTCTTAATTTTTTAACCAGTAAATATGTTTTTTTTTTCATTAGCATCTACATATTATATATTAAATTGATCAAATTATTTATACAGTACAATTATATTTTCAATTTAGTCTCCTTAAATTTAATAAATTATTGGCTTAATTGCACTTTTGGTCCCCCTATTTTAGGTGAAAAGCGAAAGTAGTCCCCCCATTTTGTTTGTCCCCAGTTTTAGTCCCCCAAACAGATTTTGAGTCCAAATCATGATGAGATGTCATTTTTTTGTATGACGTGTCAAAAAAACGCTTATGTGGCACATGCATATGTGGATAAAAAATGATTATTCAGCAAATTCAAATTAAAAAATTCATTTAATATATTAATATAATTATTTTAATAATTTTAAAAGAAAAGAAAAAAGTTAAAAGTAAACTTCATCTCCTCCAACCCTAAAATTTGAAATTCAGCCCCAAATTTCTTCTTCTTGATATCATTTAAATATCATATTTTCGGTAAGGAAGGAACCCCAACTACATTTTCCTCTTTTGCTCGACCAGGTTTAAGCAACTTATGCTCCTTGCTTCCAGTTGATGCACCAATCAAAGTATCATTTTCTCTATTGAGTATTCGGCTTCCATTGCTTACACGAAATGGCCGTGTGGCGGTAGATGGTGATGAGAGAGGACTAAAGACATATTCTTCCATTTTGGCATGCTCTTTATACAGCTGAGCCATGAAACAACTTTCTAAGGAATTTAATGGTCTACTGTCATGCCCAGTAAAACACTTCGACCTGAGAGAGGTTTTATGTCCAAATGAATTGTGAATAGGAACAACTTTGGCCGGCAAATCAGGAAGAAAGCAACCATGGTCGCCGAAAATATCAGTATTTTGCTCGTTTCCATCTTCACCATCCTTAAAGTTATCATCATATGGGGAAAACGGCACTGCTAAGTTCGATATAGATAGTAAATCACTCTCATTATAATTTCGGAACTGTCTCATATTTTCACAACTAAACCCTCTATTAGAAGCCACGTCTCCAATAGAAGGAACCCTCTGTTACCAGATGAATTGGGGCTGAATTTCTAATTTTAGGGTTGGAGGAGATGAAGTTTACTTTTAACTTTTTTCTTTTCTTTTAAAATTATTAAAATAATTATAATAATATATTAAATGAATTTTTTAATTTGAATTTGCTGAATAATCATTTTTTATCCACATATGCATGTGCCACAGAAGCGTTTTTTTGACACGTCATACAAAAAAATGACAACTCATCATGATTTGGACTCAAAATCTGTTTGGGGGACTAAAACTGGGGACAAACAAAATGGGGGGACTACTTTCGCTTTTCACCTAAAATAGGGGGACCAAAAGTGCAATTAAGCCTAAATTATTTTTCTATATTTTTTATTTTAATTAAAATTAAAATCATTATCAACACAGAAGTTCATAACTTTTTTCTTTCCTTCGGGCAAAATCGATCCACCACCAAAGAAAATCGCTCTCCTCTACCGTCCTTCCACCGTTGTGAGAAGAACTCGCCCACCACCCCCAAGAAGATCTCTCCTCTATCTCACTCTCAATTCGTTTGTGTTTGCGTCGCTATCGTCTTGGTGTCTTCGACCACATATCGTCATCATCACGCTGTTGTTTCTAGATTCATATTTGATTCTTAATAAATTAACGACGAAGATAGGCGTTGCAGAACGAATGAAAGAAACGGTGAATAACGGCAGAGAGGCGGTGCGACAAAAAGATATCGAGGGAGAGAAGAAATTTGATAATTTTTTATTTATATATTTTAAGAAATAAATATTATTTTAAAATAGAACAAAAATATAAAACTTCAAAATTTGATAGTGTTAAATTTAAAATATAATCAACTTTACTCATAAATAACATATCATTAAATTATTAATAATTTAATTTAATAATATCAAAATATATTGATTTTCAATTATATGATTGAAGTCCCTGTTTATAATATTTAGTAAATGAGACATATGAACATACTAATACACGAAGTCCTGAAGGCTTGCACAACATTCATCACTTCCGGACAATTAAGTCATATACTTCAATTAAGCTATACGTGTTGGTATTTATTAACCGCTAGTAATATTCACTTACCCTTTATCATGAATGAGATCAATTTTCACTTTATCCATTATTAAATTGATGTGGCTTTTCAGTTTTTACTTTTCCCCTTTTAACTTCAATTTTTTTTTCAAAAAATTACTTAATTAAAATGCAACCTTTGATTTTCTCTTTAAAAAAAAAAAAATCAACCTCTAAGTCATGTAACCTCCACCTTCAAAAAGTAATATTTTTACTCTTTCAATAGTCTTTCCATAGCGGTTTTTATTCACATCATAATCAAAATTATACAACATAATAAAATCTATATTAACAATAGTGCATTAAAAAAATGGACGACAAACTCAAGTTCAACATCATGTTTTGATATAGGTTTTTTGTGACACCTAAAGTCTTAGACTTATTTTCAAAAGTCTAATTCGGTCATACTTATTTAGGAACAAATTTAAACTTTTCAAAATCATTTCACTCATAAGAGTAAAGGGCATCACAAGTCTCATGTTATTCGGTCATAAAAGAAATTTCAAAAAAGAATCATAGCATAAGTCTTGGGCACCAAAATAATTAATTCCATACATGTCTGAAATAAAAATTTAAGATAATTTGTTTGGTCTCAAAATCATCTATCAGAGCTCAAATTTCGTTAGTACAGACGTTACATAATGTTGAAATACAAAACATCATAGTATCAAAATGATAAGCAAGAAAATCTAATAGCAAATTCTCCTAAGGAACTAAACAACAATATATGGTGACTACTCCCTATGTACCTCATGTTGACCTTTGGATCCAACAACACCAAACACAACACAAAAAAAGAGTGAGTAATTAAATCAGATTAAAGTGTAAGACGTGAAATAACAACTCGCACAAATACATCACATTTCACATATTCACTTATACACATAAATCACATATATACTTATTCACTTATACGCACGCATATTCATGTATATACGCATTCACATATTTAACGTTTAGTTGAGATAAAGTGCACGATAACTCTTGACATTGGAGAATTATTTTCATGCCATACCTAATAGTTCTCCATCATCACAAACACATCATTATTAATTTCAAATCATTAATTCACACTAATGTCACTTCCTCAATCCTCCCGAGAACATCAAATCAACTTTCTTATATAACTATCATCTTATATATGCAATGCATATTCCTTTATCAAGTTTAATATTGTAATATCTTTCTAAAAAACATTTCATAGAAGGTTGACATGAATTTTGGAACCCTTCATAAAAGGTGAGTAGTCTTTCCTTGCTGTGATGTTTGAACTTGGACCTTCTTAATCGATATAAGTTGGAGTACTATTTATACCTCCATTAACAATATTTGTTTATAAAAAAATACTCAAAAATATTTCATTTTCAACACTATCAACACTATTAGCAATTTGAACATAACCATACATTCAACTAATAGAATAAACAACATGATAAACATATCTCCACAATATATATATATCTACACACAAAACTTAATCATGCCTCTATTTCTCATTTGAGTTAAATAAATTTAGTCCCTATAAAATTTTAAATTTCTTTTTTAGTCTATGTAAAACAAAATTACATTTTTATATTCCCTACAAAATTATCTTGCTAGTAATTTCAGTCTCTGTTGTAACAAAATATGTTTAATTGTCCTTCAACTTTTAAATTTTTGAATAATTTTTTGCAAACATGTTTAGAACATTTTGAAAAGCTCCTCCACAAAAATTTAGAATTTTTTAACTTAAGATAAATTAAATATAATTTTTTTTAAATGCCATAAACTCAAGATAAAAATAATGAAAAAAAATATAAACTTATAGATTGATTTTTGAGATCATTGTCGGCAGATAAACTTTTTATAATGTAAACATGCCTACAAAAATATTATTCAAAAATATAAATTGAATTCCAATAGTAACTAAAACTGTTTGGATGATAATTTTGTAGGGATTAAAATAAATAAATTTTTGTATAAAAACTAAAATGAAATTTTGAAATTTTAAAGGGACTACATTTATTTAACTCTTCTCATTTTAAATCTAAATTACCCAAATTCATAATTTATTCATATATTACTAAATAAGGTCACACCAATGGGTAAGCCTCGTAGGAACCTGTGGAAGGTTAATTCGGTTGTTATAAGAGATACACATGAGCCTTGTTTTGAAAGTGGTTTTGTTTCAAAGAGAAGTTTTGGCTCTAGCTTGCTATTGAAATGGGAAATGGTTTCAAACAATAAAAAACAAAACATGAATTAATGGGTGAGTTTGCAAGGTTGGAAACTCAAACGAGTAGAATTGATCACTTACCTACCAGAAACTATTATTTTTCTACTTAAATTAAGGGATAAAAATGATCCTGTCGGAACTCTTGGATGTACAAGATTGAAAATATATTGAGTGATTAGAGAGTGATGGAGAATATTGAGAGTGAAATGAATAAGTATCATCATGATCATGAGGGCCCCCTTGCACAACGAGACATAACAATTTTGCCAAAATCAAAATCTACTTTTTTATCCTCTAAGACCCCCGTAAACTCATCTGTTAATTATTTAATTTTAACATAATTAAGCACAATGATAGCACCACATGAATAATCATCAATATATTAATCCCAAAAAGAAAAAGTGTTACATTTTTTTCTTTCAATTTTACATTATATTTAAACTGTTTTATTTATAACTTTGTCTTTCTTCACCTAATTAAATATTAGAATTTAATCTTCATTTCAAGTTTGATATAATTATAATTTAAATTTTAAATCAAATCTAATCCTTAATTCCAAACTCTAAACAAATCAAATACAAAAGAATTATAATTCAATTTTTAACAACATATATAATAATAAAAATTAAAATATTAATACTAAATTATATAATTTCGTCCGTAACTCTATACTTAATTTTTTAACCTATGACCTTTATTCGAGAAAAGCGAACAATTGAGCATATCGGTAATCGTCAGCACACAAGTATATTCAAAGGGATACCAACTTTTGATGTAGTTTTTTCTTCCAATTCTACCATTTACTTTTAACTATTTTATTTATAATTTTACTATTTTTTACTCAGTTAAATAATTAATTTTTCTAAGCATATAAATAAAAGGGATTCCAAATTTGGGGTAGATCTATTTTCTTTAAATTTTACTCCTTATTTAAATTATTTTATTTATAATTTTACTCTTTTATATTACCTAATCAAAGAGAGAAAAAAAATTAGAGACAGAGTAAAGCAGATAGATAAGCAGACATGTTAATGCATATTAATATATAGATATAGACAAATATGCAAATTTAGATTAAAATAAAAAGAATTTAATTTGCATGTGTGATAGTGTAAATATTTTATAATGTCAATTCATCATGATCACTTATGTTCATTACTTTAAAGGTAGCTGCTACCATACAAATCAAACATTTTTTAATATCGAATTGTTGTGATTCATTGTCAGTCTAAAAACTGACATTGTATATAAATTAAATTAAAATAAAAAGAGTAAGATTTAGTTTTTATGTTTAATATGATTTTGACCTCTACAATTGTAGCATTTTTTTTGTTTTGCTACGAGTAAGTTTATTTTATTTGGATTCAGTCCTTGCAAATTCAAAATTATTGCTTTTAGTCTCTGACAGCATAATATGCCTCAATAAAATCATTCTACATGACCCAATAAGTTCACGACAAGGATTAAAAACAATTGTTTTTGAATTTACAAAGAGTATATATGTAAAAAAAATTTGCAGAGAATAAAATAAAAAAATAACATTATTGCAT
The DNA here is from genome assembly GCA_037974735.1 of Cicer chorassanicum. Classification (NCBI taxonomy): domain Eukaryota; kingdom Viridiplantae; phylum Streptophyta; class Magnoliopsida; order Fabales; family Fabaceae; genus Cicer; species Cicer chorassanicum. Next base: position 7,761,980 of record JBBPBP010000003.1, read on the forward strand.
AGACTAAAAATTATATCTACACTTTTTTTAACTTAATTTAAACCTTATTTTTATTTGTTGTATTTTTTTAAAGGATTTTGGTTTTATTTTAGACTTACTATTGTGGATTTTTTTCCATCTCTCTTTTTGATTTTTTTTTCTTCCCAAAATACACTACTTTAAAACTAATGTATCAAAATGTCATACTTTTTTTCACCTTTAGGAGATCACTGGTTGGGGATGCGACCATCTGAAGGATACAAAATTTTCCTTTAGGAGGTCGCATATTAGGGATGGGACCATCTAGATGTATATTTTTTTAAACAGAAGAAAAATATAATAAAAATAATTTTAAAAAACTAAATTATATCAATAAATCTAACAAAATACACTAAATGAGGAGAAAAACACATCAAATTTTAATTAACTATGTTCACCTAAATGCCTCAAATCCTACATCTAGGAGGTCGTCGAACTCATCTAGCTCTTTCAACGAATTGAGGTTATTCTGCTTGATTGTCATTTTGAACATGTTCCTCATAGCGTTCCTAATTATTGAAGGATTTGTGTGTGGATTAAAGCTACTACCACATGTCTCTATATAATTTTTAGCCTCAGGGTTATACATGGAATAAAAAAAGCATACGTCGACTCAAGAGTTGTGCAATGAGTTTCAAATAAATTATAGAAAATCGTGCGTTCTGTTGAGTAACAGGAGTTTACTGGCATTGGCAAAATATAATACTGAGTCGACATATTTGCATGTGTATGTCCATGTGGTGGTGGTGGACCATAATATGAAAACCTATGTAGGAGTTTGTAGGTGCGGTGGTGGTAGACCATAATATGGAATGTATGGTTCAGTATGTATGTTGTTAAGACAAAATCTCAAATAAATGTTTTGATGTAAACAAACAAATGTTAATTAAAACTTAAATTATGATTCTAAATGACGTGTTAATTTAACATGTGTTTTTTAGTGTGATAATCCAAGATAGGTTACAAATGCAAGGAAAGCTCTTACAATTTACAAATGCATTTCAGTACTCTACAAGGAATGTACAACTCTCACATTAGCAAAAGAAACACTCCAAAAGATCAAAGAATAAAAGGCATGACTCAAAGCAAAAAATAATTCTCCATGTTCAAGAATGATCGTTCTCCAGCATGTGGACATCATTCTCCAATCTGTTAGCACGAATCAAAGAAAGTCTTGATTTGAATACATTAAGCGCATATCATAGATGTCTATGCACATAACAAATGATCATAAATCACAGTCAAGAATGAGAAGCAACAGATCAACCATTATTAACATAGAATCAAAACGCAGAATGTTCAAGTCAAGAACATTCATAGTTCAAAAAAGTCTAGTGTCTAGTCAATCTGACACATGACAGCTGGACCCTTTACAACGGTCATATTAGTTGTCATGAACCTCCTTGAAGCCTATAAAATGAACTCCAAGCTCAAGGAAAAATTAGAACTTCAAGTGCTAAGAAACTCATCACTTACTTACATTCATACACTAGAAAGTATTTAATCCATCAAAAGAATCAGTGTTATTCATACTCGAATCTCTTGTCATTATTTTACTGAATCTTTTGTAAAGAATCTAACCTCAAACAAGCGTTGAGATTACTCAGACTATAAGTCAAACACTTTAAATCATTATTGTGTAAACTCGAGACTATAAGTCTTGATTATAGTTTGAGTAGTTTGTAAAGGTTGTAAAATCCTCTATAAAGATTGATAGGTGACATGATTGAACCCCTTTCTGGGTGGAAAGGAATTGTTGTGTAACAGATCAAGATTTATCTGAACTAAAGATGTAAAATCAAGAGCGTTCTCCATTTGAACACTTAGTGGAAAATCTCACAATTGTGAGAACTGGACGTAGTCTGAGTTGGGTGAACCAGGATATATCGTTGTGTGGTATCTCTTCTCTTATCTCTATTTACTTTCAGTATTTTTGATTATCAAGTTAAATAGATAAGTTAAATTGTTAATTTTAACTAACCAAGAACGTTCTTCGTTTTCTGTTTTCACAACCAAGATCAATCTTGAGTTATTTACTTAACTTTTTAACAGGAAATTTTAAATAAATGAATTTACAATTCAAACCCCCCTTCCTTGTAAATTGACATTACTACTTCATAAGTGAGCAGTGACGGATCTTCTCGGGAGCGAACAAAGGCCACAACATTCGTTGTATTTTAAATAATAACGATAGATTATTTAAATAATAGCAATAAACTACTAAAATATTCTCAAATTTTAATGGTTTTGAGAAACTTACATCTTGTTATTCAATTTTCTCTTCTACTTAAATAATTTTTCTCTATAAATATGTAACACCCCAATATTTTCATATATACCATATATGTGTCTTTTTAGTAATTGTCATGATTTATTATTTAATTAATAATTATTCTATGTATAAATAAATTAAATTAAATTTTATCACCCTCAATTTTACCTGAATAATTATAATCTTTATTTATATTTAATTGTTTTGGCGTGATAATTACATGGGGATGATTTATGATGTGATTATTTCCTAAATGGACTATTGTGTCTTTTGTTTATTGGATTAGTTTCGATAATCATGAAATTGATGGGTTAGATATGTTTGTTTTACTTTGTTATGTGTGACCTGTGATATTCTTGTTTTGCTTGATTTTTTTTAGTTGATAAAATATTAGTTGAATTATTTAATTAAATTATAATTTATAGAAGTTATATTGTTTGTTAGTTTATTTTCGACCAAATAATTATTCAATTTAGGAGATAGTAGAGTTAGTGAAACTCATGACTCATGTATAATTGTTTTGAAAATATTTTTGGTCAATCCATCTTTAGTATAAAAAATAGTGACTCATTCTTTTACTCTCGTTCATGACGAGATTTTTATGACAATTCATGGTGTTGTCTTGACATAATGTAACTTTATTTTCTTGTCTCAACCAATTAAGAGATGAGATAATGTAGATTCCTTCATTCTTAACACCTTGAATTCATTTTTGATAGGATGGTTACAAATTTAATTATGGGTCTTATCTTTTTGTGCAATTAAGAGAGGACAAAAAAAAGATTATAATTTTATTTTAATTATCTACAAAAAGAATTCTAGGCAATCTTTGGTGTCATAACTATTAGCAAAAAAAAATTAAAAGGAGTCTACACACCTTCCTATTTTATTCCCATACGTATTTTTTCTTTCTCTTAAATTCCCAAATTTTCCATCACAAACAAAAGAAAGAAAGAAAGAGAGAAACATAGTCTCATTCCTTTTCTCACACCATCATTATCATCAAGTCGAATTACAATTTTCCTTCTTCTTTAAATACCATATCAAGTAAAGTTTGGACTTTTGTCTTGTCCTTTGATTCGTGGGGTTTAGGACGTGTTGCTAGGAAGTAAAGCACCTACGGTAAGGGCTTTTCCCCATGCAAGATTAGGCTAGATGTTAAATTAATAGTTTGTAAGATATTGATATGATGTCTTGATGTATTAAAAGAAAATGTTGATTTTATGTTTGCCTTAAAGAATTTAACTATAATATTTTGTTTTTATGAGTAATATGTTTGCCTTGATAAACTTAATTATAAAATTTTGATTTTTATTATTATAACATGAGTAATATGCTTGTTGTCATATACTTGATGCAAAGTTGCGATTTTTGTGTTGTCTAGGTGTACTTAATTATAAAGTTATGATTTTTATTATGATCTCATGAGTAATATGTTTTAATTTTTAATTGTGATAACATGATTAAGTTGATTTTTGTGATGTGTTTAGTGGTAAACCTTGATTTGTATGCCTATATGACTAATAAATTGGAGGAATTTTATAGTAGAAGAAATAAAGTTTGTATTTGTATGTGTTCTTCGTTATTTGAAGTTTTGATGTCTATCAATAATAGGTCGCTAATCTAATTTTATAGTTTATAAAATGAAAGTTGTGACTTGAAGACATTCATTCACGTGTTTTTGTGTTATATATTTGGGATAACAAAATTACTGATTCTTGATTGTAAGCATTCATGAGAATAAAACCTTGATGTCATATGTGATTAAAATTTAACATTGAATATTTTATCTTTGTGGTTGCATAAATGGCTGGTATTGTTATCTTTGTGGTTGCCTAAGTGGCTGGTTGTGATTTGTGTTTTAAATATTGTTATATTTGTGGTTGCTTGAGTGGCTGGTGATGTGTGTGTTGGACATTGTTCTCTTTGTGATTATCTAAGTGGATGGTGACATGTACCTTTTGAGCATCATTATCATTTCATGACATATCATATGCATTTTTGTAGACGTCTGTGTGGCTGGTTTAATTTTCCCCATTGGTATGGGTGACTTCTGTGTGGACGCCTATGTGGTTGGTTATATCCTGATCATATACTTTTAAGAGCATGCATAACTTGCATACATTTTATTGTTATTTTTATTTTGGTCTAATTATTTTCTCTACGGTGAGTTGCTACTTGATTTATTTAGATACATTTTATGAATATTGATACATCCTTGGGAACTATTAAAGAATCAATCTCTTTAAATCTTTTATTACGGAAAGATTTTATATTCATATTTTATGGCTTTTAATTTATTATTTGGTTTAATTTTTGTTGTGGGATGAACTGACCCCTTACACCAACATTTAGGTACTAATGATCTCAAAGAGTTGCATGAATGGTGTTGTTTGGTGCACGCGCGTGGAAAAAAGGGACTTTTACTTAAAAATAATTTTCTGTATCAATAAATTTTCTTGGTACATTATAAAGTTATTTACTCTTCATCATTAACTTTAAATAGAAATTCATTCGCTAGTAAATATTTGAATCGTTATTAATTTCAGTCAATCTATTTTCTTTTAAATTTCACCTAAAGATAATTTATTTTATTTTGGAGCGTAAATGAATATCGATCTAACAACTGGAAGATTAACTTTGCAAATAAATAAATAAATAAATGGTATTTTAATTTATTTTAAAAAAATATATATGGGAAGAAAATCTTGCTATTATCTCAAAAAAGTTAAAATTAACTTTGTTATTGGATATGGGCTTATTATTAAGGCCCATTTGGCTTACTATAAAGCCAAAAAGTTTAACCTAATTCCCATATCTTCTTTGTTTTAACAAATCGCTGCATCCAATCCTCCTCCTCTTCCCTTTTCGAAGCGCGCTTCTTCTTCGCATAAGGTAAGTTATTTGTCCTCTCCTTGCGCATCTCATTCTTTGTTTATGTGTACCTTTTACATTTTTCTTCTTCTTATTGCTTTCCTTTTCTTCTTTATCTATTGTGTGTTTTTTTTTCCTTATATTGATTAATTGAACATCATGTGTTTGATCTTCAATTGTTATATATAAGTCTTAATTTTTTATTTATTTAATTAAGGTCTTAAATTGATATTGCCTTTTTTTTAAAGCAATTGAGGTTAAATTGTTATCCTTCTTATAAGGATATAAAGTATAATTGAATGATAAGGAGGTTGTTGACTCAATTTAGAGGGGAGAGAAGTAGTAAAAATAGAGATTTTTTTTAATATTTTTTGAAGAATTTATAATTAATATATTTTAAATATTAAGAGTATTATAATATTTGAAGAATTTATTAAGTCATAAAAAATCCTCATCTAATGCTTTTTGAGTTCTTCAAATTAGGGTGATTTTGTATTATGAAAAAAATAAACCACCACAACCCTCCACTTCCAAAGGTTTTCATTCTTTCCACTTCATACTTCATTTATTTCAAAGCCCTCTCTTCCTAAACTCACAAACACACCTTAGTCTTCACACTTAGTGTTCAATTTTGGCACTAGACTTCAAATATTCAAGTGAAATGTTAACTCTTAATCATGATCAAAATTAGAAGAAAAAGTCATGTGATCTTTTGAAATAATAACTCTTAATCATGATCCTTCATGGATGGTTGTGTGATTAAGATTTAACTCTCTCATTCCTTTACCGTAAAACTATTCTCATTTAATATATGAGTAAGAATCCAATCGTTGATTATTGACATAATATATTAATGATTAGACAAACAGTTTTATAAATCTGAAATTCGTAGCTATGTAATTTAATATATCGATATTTACTTATATTTTTTAAAAGTTTATTATATGTTAATTTGAAATTCTTTAATGAAGTATTAAATAGTTTTAAAATTTTATAAAAATCTGTAGAGTTAATTTACTTAATAAGAACTAGTTTGATTGATGAAATTAATCATTGATATTGATTTATTAAACGAAGTAATTCATCACATAGTTACTATTAATGTTAACCGATTCCCACTCTCTCTCTCTCTCTCTATATATATATATATATATATATATATATATATATATATATATGGATGTACTAAGTGAGAAGAGTTTTAATATGAGAGGTGAAATAATTAAATTTTGACCATATAACCATTTTATAATAGAAAGTGTCATATAACCACTTAAAAAATCACATAACTTTTTGTTTTAATCTTAACCGCTCATGGCTTGTTCATTCCTCTCACATTCTTATTATAAAAGTCATCACATTGTAGAAGCAAAAGTTATATGGAAAAGTTTACGCCATGGACTATGGACTAATACTTGAATATTGCTTAAAACTATACCAATGGTTGACGTCGTCCCTTTGAAGTAGAAGCTTAAATTAATTCTCGTTATATAATCAATTAAAAGACATATAAGTGTGAGTTCTTTATAACTCAATTAATATTTGTTTCCCTTTATTTTTTTTAAACTAGTACAAAACAAATCATTGTCTTGATTGTGGAACATGAAGGACAATGAGTTTTTATTGTCGTTGGAGGTTTTAGTGATTTTTAATTGTTAGTCGACTATGGACTACATATCAAAGTGGTCTACCCTTAATGATTGAAGGTATGAACCTTAAAATAAGGTAAAGAAGATAAGTGGGATCTAATTTATTAAAGAAAGGAAACACAAGATTGTAACATCTTTTTGTTTAAACTCTTAGTATATAGCCAGGTAGTTAATCCCAACGTTTCTCAGCAAGATCCCGCTGTCTCGGTGTAGTGTGGTGCAGTGCCCGACTGCGACGGCGTGGTCCGCGACAATGTGAAATTAGACCCTGACGAGATTCGGGCAAGATCCCACTATTCCGACGTAATCCCAATGTTTTCCAGTGAGATCCTGCTATTATTTCTTCCTTCTCTGTTTTGTTGTTTCAACTTTCACCTAGGAAAAAGATGAAGAAAAATATGAAAATGAAGAAGATGCTAATCTTTGATTCCTATGCTAGAACGTGCATTTGAGTTTTAATATTTAGTTATTTTATTATTCTGTGTTAAAGATTTCAATATGCATCATCTTTATTTCTTTGACTTTTGTTAGTATTTCAATGTATGTTTTGACTAAGAGTAAGACTTGTGGATTTTTATTACTAATTATGAATGTTTCATAATTTGAGTTATTTGTTAATGTTACATTAAATATAGATATATATATATATATATATATAGTATTATTTATGTAATTGGTCCAAAAACTAGATTGCTATTTGGGATTAACTACTAAGTGTCTAGTAGAAAAGTATATGGATATTAATAAATAGTTGTGCATTTGATTTCCTTTGGCCCAATTCTATATCTCTTTACCTGCCTAAATTATCCAATCTTTGTTCAGATTACAACATAACTTGATAATCTTATCATTGGTCACCTGTGATTATATCAAAGCATTAAAAGTGATAAGTTCATCTTTGAGAATGATTTTGGCATTGGAAGACTTTTTTCACAAGTAAGTATTATCACTTTTATTAATTTCTCTATATAAGTACAGTTGCGAAAAAACGATTTGCATATAAGTGGTGAGTGTGATTTAAAAAGAAATTGTTGTAAAATATAAATATAAATCAAAATTTTGGTAAACTTTTTGAAAATTGTTGGTGACCAAAGTATGTTTTGTATTAGTTTAAACATTGATGGTATATGCTAGTTTAGTTAGAGCTAGAGCTGTCAATTTCACAAGTCCACTAATTATTGGCCTCAGTCCATGAGAGACAATAATTTTCATAGTAATTAAGGTCCTAAGAAAAGAAGTTCCCAAAGATAAAAAATCTCTAAAATTTTGTGGGCTAAGTGGGGGTCTATGGGTTCACTTTATTAAATTTATCTTTCGATATTCTTTTTGGCAAAATTTTATTGATTTTTTTTCGAAAAATAATTTTTTTTTATTTTTTCCGACAAAAATATTTTGATTTTTTCTAATAAAAACATTTTGATTTTTTCTCGATAAAAAATGATTTTCAAAAGTTTTTTACTTATTTTTCTCGATAAAAAATTATTTACAAAATGATTTTCTCACAATTTACAGAAGTTTTTTACTTATTGATTTTTATAAGAAAAATAAATTTTGAAAACTTTTCAAGAAAAATTTTTAGATTAACAAAACATTGGACCCATGAATCTCTATCTTTAAGTCCACAAAAATTATTAGACCGGGTTTTAAAAAATTATTTCAATAGGAGACCTAATATTAGGATTTTAATAGGAGATTTCTTAATGGAGACTTTGGACTTAATCGACAGCTTTAGTTAGAGCACATGTCTTTGAACAATCTCATTCTTAATTATGAAATTTCACCAAGTAATCACATCTATATTCCAATGTAAATAAAGAAGTTTACATGAAATTAATTATAAGTTAGTTAAGATTTGTTCGTTTAGTTGCGATGTAAAGTGTATTTTATTTTTGTTGTAATCAACTTTTTATTCTATCAATTTCAAATAATCAATTTTTCGTTGATATCATCATAAAATTTGCATTGAGTCTAACTCAACCATTATTAAATAAACTTGTATAGTGAGAAATGCTTCCCACTAATAAAGTTAATCTTCCAAATTTTATGATTTTCAGAGAAAGATTGATTATGTGAAATTGATAAAATAACATGAGAAAAATTGATTCATGTGAGAATATGATACACTTTATATAGAGATAATGCTAACGGTGGTTATTCTTATAAGTAAATCATTCTTAAATATGTTCTAATGATGTGTTAAGTTAGTATTTGACCACCAAGGAGTGCTTGGATTTGATGGTATGGGGTCTTTTCCAACTTAATCACATGTCTTAAGTTGAAATTTAGTCTTGAGAATACAGCAATATTAAAACTTTTAAGCGAGAATTTTGTCGTTCTCTATTATAGTTGTACTAGGTTCAAAGGATTAGTGTCTATCATTTTATTGAAAATACTCAGATACCCGATTTACAACAAAAAGATTAATACTTATACTTATTTTAATAAGATAGTTGAGTAACAGTGATAGGTCAAACAACTTGTTGTTTAGCCCTGTGCTCGCAATTCCAACAAGTAATTAACAAACTTGTATTCTTTACAGTAGTTATACGTATAACAATTGTGGAATCAGTTAGATTAAGATAGATTAAATTTATCTCTCTAGATCTTATAGTTCTCACGGTCATCGTACTATAGAACTATGTAGGCGATCCAAACATACTATATTTGAAAGTAAAATAAGGACGATAAATTTATCTAATAGATACTAATAGAAGAATTTATCTAATAGATACTAATAGAATCGTTTATTGTTTGTCATATCTAATATTATTTGGAGGTGTTTATTATATTTACCTTTTGCAAATGTAAATTTCTTGTAGTGACATTACTGGAGAATATTTTTCCTTGCGAGGAACAACTAGACGTGAAAAATATACTTTGGAGCCGATTGACAGTAGAGATATGATGATATGTTCACAAGACATAGCTATCGAACTTTGTGAAAAGAAGTCATCACGCCATAGGCTTCAGAAGCATGTGCATAAAATCTGCGTACCTTTGAATTCTAATTCTAAAAGTCAACAGGTACATCTATAATATTTAACGAAACGTTGGTGATATTTTATACTAGATCATGGTAGAAAACTTAATTAATCAATTAATTTCGACGAATTGAAAGGTAAGGATCAATTTGATAAATTGATATTGAGACTAACACTTTGATAATTGAGGTATACCTCGCCAAAAAAATGTTTAGGTTCGTGAATAGTCTTACATTTATAATAGAATAAAAAATTATTTTCTTTTTTTTTATTTCAGAAGAGGAAATTTGACCAGTATATAAACGGTGAAATATTCACTACTAGTTTTGAACTCGTCGATAGAGAGAAAAATGGTAGTGAAAATGCCAAAGATCAGAGAAGTAGTTTGTCTTCTCCCATTTCATGTTCAACACTAATTGATGAAAAACAAATTGTTTTAAAAGGAACAAAAGTGCGAGTTTTTCCTGCTCTAAATGAAAAAGAAGAGTATTGTAGTATTCATATGGAAGAGTATTCTGACTTAACTTACTATGATGATTCTATTGAGAGGCCAAGTCACCCTATGTATCTAGGTAACTACAAAATCCAACCTAGAGATTTAATGGCTAATGGTAGTTTTCCTTTAAGTACCAAGACATCTATAAAGGATAAACCAAAAATGGAACTTGTGAAAGTATTGAAGTCATTGGTCCATGAAGAGGAAGACATTGAACTCATTAGTACTGGTAGAAAATTCTTACCTTCTCGGAGTAACCATCTTCCAAGACCGGTTATTCCAATTGGACCTAGATTTCAAGCTAAAGTTCCTAGTTGGGAAGATAGAAGTGACATAAAACAATATAATGATGATGATAGTTTGAAGTGGTTGGGCACCCAACTTTGGCCATTGCCTATTATTTCTAAAATTAATACAAATGATTTTTGAAAAGGTCGGTTGGAGTTAATGTCACATGGGATATTTATCCGAGGAAACAAAGGGAAAAGAGTAAAGTATATTATTTGGTTGTGGATTGTATGGTCTATGTGGTTATTATATTTTATATGAAAATATCATGTTGATTATTCAAATTTGTTTTTTTTTATCTAAGTTAGTTTTTCATGTTCGTAAAAGGTACGATCTTAACTATTCTTAGTTTTAATTTCATTACAATTATTTTTAGTTTAACATTTTTAAAATTATACTATAAGTTTTCATATAAATAATAGGCTTAATTGCAGTTTGAGTCCCCTATTTATACTGATTCACGAAATTGATCCTCCTATTTTAAAAGTCGACAGTTTTAGTCCTTCATATTTTTAAACTAAAAAATGACGATTTGATATATTTTAAATGACGTGACATACAATTCTATGATATAAAACCATCGAGACCCATTAACTATTCATATGTCATTAATTAAATTAAAAATACGAAAAAAATTCGAAGTTGAAAGTTAAGTTTTTACGACGTTTTATTCCAATTTCATGGGTGTTAATCACTCTACATTATCGTATCATATGTCATGTTATTTAAAACATCTTACGTCATCATTTTTTAACTAAAAAATCCGAGGGAGGGACCAAAACTGTCGACTTTTAAAATAGGGGGATCAATTTCGTGAATCAGTATAAATAGGGGGACTAAAATTGCAATTAAGCTTAAATAATAACATAATTAATTTTTATGTTATTTCATTATATGAATTAAAGAGAATTTCACGTTTAATTTTAAAAACTCTAAAATTCATCTCACTCGAATTGTTATATAATTATTTTATTTAAAGTTGATTTGAGAGTTTATGTTTTTATAATTATTGCAATCAAAATTTCTGTAAAATTATATGAATTTATTGAAGAAATTAAGAGAATTTTAAATTTTAATTTTGTTGGTTCAAAATTAGGGTCCTATATATAAACATAAAGAACAAACTTTATACAAAAAAGTTAAATAAATAATGTTATAAAAAAACTAATTTGTTATTTTCGTATAATTTATCGAACTTTAACGATGTCCGTGATTTATTATTTTGCCTAGTTGTAATAATGTTAGTTTTATGCAGTGGCGGAGCTTGACTAAAATGTTTGGGGTGACCGACATTAAATTATAATATGTATAAATTAATTATGCAAATAATATTATATAACAAAAAATTATGTTGTAATAAGCACAAAGTGAAGTATAATATACTCTACGCTCTTTAATTAACTTAAAATCATCTCTTTTACTCTCACAAATTTTCCTCTTGAAAAAAGAATCAATTCTTTTACTCTTCTTCATTCTCACAAATTTCTCTAATACAAATAAAAAAATTAAATAAATCAACAAATAGAACCACTTAAACTACCATTATGGTTGCATTCTAAAACAAAGAGTTGAATTCTAAATCTAAAACAGGCAGCCATTATTTATGTTACTTTATTCTAAATCTGCTGTATATCTTGTTTAATAAATCAACCAATTTAGGAAATATAAATCAGCAAAATCAGCAACAAACATCTAAATCAGCAACAAAAATAAGCAAAATCAGCACAAACATTCTAACAAACATCTTGTATGCAACAAAAATCAGCAAAATCAGCACGAACATTCTAACAAACACCTTGTATGCAACAAAAATCAGCACATGAAATTCAAGAAATTAGCACATGAAATTCAAGAAAGTAGAAAAATCAGCCATATCATCTAAAATGAAATCCTGTCATCTTGATAATGAACGAAATTGAAACTCGAAATTGAAATTCAAACTCCAAACAGAACTCCAAAACAAAACTCCAAATATCAATTCTAATGTTGAACGAAATTGAAATGCAAACCTTTTGAGTTTTGACGACAGCCGAGGCGAGGCGAGGCTGAGAGAGCAGGCTGAGTAGCGGCGGGGCGCAAGAGGGTGAGGCGAGAGAACAACAGCGGCGCCGGCGCAAGAGAGAGGAAGAGAAAGCCGCAGGCAGCCGCGCTGGTGCAAGAGAGAGAGGAAGAGAGAGCAGGGCAGCATAGAGAGGAAGAGAGACACGCAAAGAGAAACTGATTTAGGTTTGGGGTGGCCGCGGCACCCCCTAGTCCCTACTAATATCCGCCACTGGTTTTATGCATCAAATCTTTATCGTGGATGTGGTTTATGGCTACACAAGATAGAGACTATGAAACACTATGCAGCGTAAATTTTCATGATTTAATGAATTGTAGTATTTTTTATTCTTTTTTTATAAGTAACTTTTTTTGTATACAAAACAATTAAAAAAGTTGGGTTTATAAATTTTTATTTTGAGTACACAAACGGAAGATGAAGAAACAAAAAAACAAACTATTCTCTCAAGAAACGAGTTCTCTAGGCGTTAGCATTCAACTAGAGAAAGTCTAAGAGGAAGATCTAGGGATGGCAATAGGTAGAATTTGAGTATGGTACTATAATACTTGTCTCTTTACTTGCACTTAAAAAAATACTCGTTCTCTTGTTGGTATCAACTTTAATACTTGTATCCTTATCCTTTGAGTATTTAAGTGTTCGTATTCATATTCATTATTCGCGCTTTAACTAAAATAGATCGATAAATAATCATTGTTGTTGTGATTAAATTTAAAAATTATTCGAATATCTTAAATCCAAATCTATTATATATAATTAAAAGAGACTTTTGCCACCTCATGTTATTTTCTCCACTTAAGCGAACATTTGTCACCTCAGCTGAAAAGCTGATGTCTACATCTTCCTAGAGAGTTCGCTATTCACTTTCTAAATAGTTTTTTCCCTCCTGATCAATCCGAATCCGAATTTGTCCCAAAATTCATTATCTATTATACATATCAATATCAATCAATACAATAAATTACCAATTCATGTGCCATAAGTTACCAATTTCAATACAATAAATATCAATTATTTGTCCTCCATTATTGCTGATAACGGTTATTTCTGTTCATAGCTTTTCCCCTCTCCTGAACAATCCGAATCTGCCCTAAAATCGATTATCAGAAAATATCTTCAAATTGAATATTATATAGTATCATTACTGAAAAACAAAAAATCTTTTAATAAAATTTATAATATCTACGAAATCTATCACATGTCACTTATTAGATAACTAAAATTAATATTTAAATCATATAGAGAGATATAATTTTAAATTAGGCCAACAATTTATTTTTCTAATTTTTTTTTATATCATTACTCATGTGGACTTAGATAAAAATTTGGCTTAATTGCAGTTTTAGTTCTCCTATTTATACTGATTCACAAAATTGGTCCCCCTATTTTAAAAGACGACAGTTTTGGTCCCTTCCTCAGATTTTTAAACTAAAAAATGACGATTTGATATATTTTAAATGACGTGACATACAATTCTATGATATAAAACTATCTAGACCCATTAATTATTCATATGTCATTAATTAAATTAAAAATACGAAAAAATTTCGAAGTTGGAAGTTAAATTTTTACGACGTTTTATTCCAATTTTATGGGTGTTAATCACTCTACGTTATCGTATCATATGTCATGTGTATTTAAAACATCTTACGTCATCATTTTTTAGCTAAAAAATTCGAGGGAGGGACCAAAACTGTCGACTTTTAAAATAGGGGACCAATTTCGTGAATAGGTATAAATAGGGGGACTAAAACTGCTATTAAGCCTAAAAATTTATATATTTTCTGAAATATTGATATTGTTATGTATAATTTTAAGTTTTTTCAAGTAGTAAATTGTTTTTTTTTTGTACAACCCAACACATTTTTTCTAAGGACAAAATCATGAAATCTTAATATTTTGATAAAATAATACGTTTGATTGTATAAAAAGAAGAAATCGTGAAATCTAGCGTAAACTAAATTAAATAAGTAAATTTTGATACACAATATTTTAATAAATATTATCAATATAGTTGATAAAATGTGTAAACACTTTTAAATATTTATTTAAACATTAAAAATAGTCAATATACAACTTTTGTATTTTTTTTATTATTGTGTCGTCACTTATATTTAGCAAAACAAATAACAATTAGTCAATCTAATGAAAAAAATTTGTGTTTTGTTTCTTTTATTAGTTATCAATCCATATATTTACCATAAGTATTGTTTCGAAATTTTTTTAATGTGTAAGAAAAAATGTTAAAATTTTAAAAATTCCTACATAACTTATATACTTTAATAAAAATAGAGTTTACAGTTATCAATTATATAATTTATCTTTTAAATCATGGTTAATATTTTATGTCTTAGACCATCAAAAATTTGGTATTGTAAATAAAGTTCAAATCTAACTTGAAACGGTTGTAAAATTGTTAATTTTTTTTATGATTAAACTTTTACAAGACATGTTCTTTTATCTTTTTTAGCAGTAAAAATGTTCATTTAATTACAAACTCTACAATATCTTTTATTGCATTTTTTTATAACTTTAAAAATTTATAAGATTAATATTATATATATATATATATATATATATATATATATATATATATATATATCACTTTATAAAAAATTAAAATTAAACCCGCGCAAAGTGCGGGTCATATTCTAGTCATTAAGTATTACAAATTAAAATATTTATTAACTCAACATCCAAAATATTTCAAATGAGTACACATTACAATAAATATCCAAACATTCAGAAAAATATTTTATGTAAATGCAAGAGCGGAGATTTGCAAAAAAAATTGATATGTATATTATATTAGTCAAGTATAATTATAAAGTCACAATTAATAACATAAATCTCTTAGTTATAAGTCACAATTATTTACCTCATCGGAAATCCCCACTATGTTATTTAAAAATCTAGAGATATATTTTAAAATTATTCACAGAATCAGATTCTTGAAAAGTTTACAAATGTTTATCTTTTGATTTAAATATTGTAGTGGTTCGTTGATACCGATAGATGCTAAAACATAAAAGAAATTAATTAATTAAACTAAACACAATTATAATGATTAATATATTTATATAAGTGAGGTATGGGACGAGGTAGGTACTATAATATCTGCACTCATATTTGATCAATTTTACGGGTTATTATCCATTTCCGTATTCATTATGCAAATGCGTACTCTATTTATTGTGGAGTTTTTTTTTCAGGTACGCACTTGTTATGCGTCTAATTGTTATCCTTCATATCAATCCAATAATTAAATTTCTCTTCACACCTAGTGCATTGATTACCCTGTCGCAATGTATGGACCAATTGAGATAGTTTCGAAGGGGATCGTGTTTCAAACTTGTTTAACATGGTCCTAATTTTGTAGTGCATGTGTGGAAATGGACCTAGACCTACATGTCAAGGTTTTCCACTTGTGCAATTTTATTTAATATGTGGATTTTCATGTCTCTACAGTTGCTGAATTGTTGGGAACTCGTCTAGTTGTATTAAAAATGTATATACGGCCATATTTTTATTTTATTTTTCTTCAGAAATTAAAGGGCCAAATTTTGTAAAGATGTTGAAAGCTCCATTATAGAATGAGGACATTTTATATTGGTTGATAAACAATCGATATAAAAAGTTTTCCACTAAGGCTCCACTCTAGGCCTTTTAAAGTCGTTTACAATCATGTGTCAATGGCGACCTGACGTAAAATGTGAATTTTATTCATCAATTATGGGCAAGATCAAAGTCAAAGTAAAAATTGGCATTTTATTTGAAAGATTTGTTTTTCTTTTTCCCTCATAAAGCATTAAAAAAAACAAGAAGACAAAACATGATACTAACACATAATGACTTCATATGGCAAACGAAAATTACCGAAAAGTTATAAATTACACAAACACTACTTATACATCAATCCTTATTTACATGTTTTTATCAATATTATTTAAAAGATTGTACTTCATTGATGCTAATTTTTGGGTTATTTTTGCTTATTTGATTATTTCATTCAAAAATATATCTTTGACTTAAAATCAAAGACCAAAACTATGATCATTTTGTAAGTACTAAAAAATACTTCTTTTTTTTACATGGGTTAAACGAATGGTTGAAATTTTAGAAATTAAAAATATATATAACTATAACTTTTAAATATCTTTTTGCTAATTTATAAAATTTTAAAATATTATAAATTAATTTTGAAAAAAATTATGTAATTGTATGAGATGTATATAAAAAGTGTGATATGATAAAATGACATTTTTTTAATTGTTATCTTGTGCTCATTAAATATATGATAAGATAAGTACTTTGAGCTAGCCATTTGAACCAAAAATAGAAGAAAAATTGACCCTGTACCCCCACTTTTATTTCTATACCCCTATAATTTTTTGAAAATGCCAAAAATACCTTCAATACTTTCAATTCCGGAAAACTATTTTCAAGAATTTTGGTACACAGAGTTTTACCGGAAATTTTTTTACAAGTTTTTCGGTATAGAAGAAAAAAATGTGTGTACAGAAAAACATTTTTCAACTTTTCCGGTGCAGAACGTGTTTTTCCGTAATACTTGTCGGAAATTATTGAAAATTTTGGGGTGGTCGTGGCAACTCTATATCATAATGAAGTCTATAATTTTGCCTTATTTATCTCTATCTCTACCCACCGAAAAAAAAATATAGTTAAAATCAAATAAATTAATTAAATATTAATATAATTAAAAAATTAAAATAAAAAAATATGAAACTATCGAAAAACCTGTGGGTGAAGTTTTCCGGTAATTTCTGGAAAAGTTATTAACAAGTTTTCCGGTAGTTTATTATTTCCAGAAAACTTGAAAAAAGTTTTCCGGATAAAAATAAAAATTTTAACGTCATATATACGAAAGTATTATAGTATTTTAATTGGCTTTTTGGAGATATAGGGATAATTGTGGGATACGGGGTCAAATTTTCAAAAATAGGAGTAAAAAGGAAAATTTGTTCAAAGCAAATTCGCCAGACACGCACATGATTTAGCCCAACGTGTTTTAGCGGTTTCTAGATTCAGAATCTTACTTCATAGGGAAGAATTGCATAGATCGTTTTGCGAATTTCTACTCGTCTTGGGAATTGTTCACTTTATTGACTTGCTTTCTTGACATTAACTTTTGTTTACGAGGAGAGAGATAGATAACGAGTCTTACACCATCGGATTACATGTAATTAATTATATTTTCGTGTATCTCTTTTGATTTTTATATATATGTTCTAGTTACTCATCAATTTTAATAATTTATTTTTGTTTTGTGTTTGTTGTAACTTGATCACATATAACTTGATTTATGATTTAAAATTTTATTGAAAAATATTATTTCAATCTTGATTTAGGATAAATTATTTTTTTGAATCTGATTTCTAGGAATATGATAATTTCAATAGTTGAATATCATGAGATTAATTTTTAAGAAAGATGGTTGAATTCTCATCACATTAAAGATTTAATGATGTTTGATAATAATATGTTATTGATGTGTAACATAGAATATATATGTTTAATCATTAGTATGTTTGAGAAATGTGATTAATGAAATCTAATTTTAACTTTTTTATTTTAATACTTTTTTATTTTTATTTTATGCAATCGAAGTCATTTTACTCTCACGGTTTGAGCTTAAGGTTATAGTTAATTGTTGACAGCATAATATCACTCAAATTCTTGAGATACGATAATTCTTTATAATAAGTTGATACTTTTATTACTTGCTATTTCATAAACTCAATCACAAATATTCTCTCTAATAATTGTTGAAAGAAAATGATGTAACATATCAGTATTATTCTTTGAACCTTTCAAATAATTTGACATCTACGTGTGTAGCCAACATTTTGATAACTCCCAAATTATTCTTAGTGAGTGGTATGTTTTCTAATGCTCAATATTTGCTCTATTGCATGCAACCAAAAATCTTGGGTATAACATTCCCTTTTCATGAAGCAAGTGAATGTGTAATACTTTCGAAATCTTTATAGCATTTGTGTCTTTATAGGTGAAGCATGGTGTGTGACTTTCATTAAATCTAAAAGCAAATATTTATCTTCTTCTATCGGTTGAAAAATAGCATTTGCATTGCATCAATATTTTGTAAGGCTTCTTCTTCAATCCTTGGCAATTTTGTAAACTTTCTTTCGAACAATAAATATTTTCAATATGTCATACCATTTTGTAGAACGCAAGACATATGTCCATAATTTCTGAAAATTGGTCACTCTAGAAATTTGTTTATAGTGTAAATTCAGATCATAGAGTTGTAGAGTTGTAGATGAACAAATCAATTTAATTTTGTGTTGAATTGAGTTTTAAGCAATTGGTTTGGAGTTATAATTTTTTTTATATGTAACTTTAATGACTATTTTACTGTCCAATCTAAATAGTGCGTTCAACCTGACATAGAGTAAGTTGATTTCAAATGTGTGTACTTATTGTATAATATTTTTTTATGCTGAACTAAATTGTATTTTTAGCACTTTCTTATCTATTATAAAATTCCAGTTTACTTTTCAAACAACTTAAACATGAAACTAAAAAAACAAAATTACGAACTCACTATTTTGCGGTATTGTAGACATAATTAAACATTGAGTATGTTGAAAAGTAGATTCATTATTATTTTTAGATATTGTAGATTAAATAATTGACTCACCTAATAGAATATTTGATCAATAACATATATAAAGAGTTTTTAGGATTTTTTTTAATATCTAAATGTTTGTGTTTCAAATTTTTTAAAATTTAATTGAAATATGGTAATTCTTATGATCTTAATGGCTTCTCTAACGTGTTACTCATAATAACATTAACTATTACTATTGCATATGTTAAAAGGATTTTTTTTTAAATTAAAATTGTTAAAAAAAATTGTGATCTACAATACCGCAAAATAGATTAAATAGTTTTATCTTGATTTCAATTGAAAATAATTTTTTAAAGAATATGTATTATAAACAAATTATTAATGATTTTGCAAGGAAAAAATGCAAAAAGAATGATATTCAAAGATTAATATGTGGATGAATGTTATTATTAGTGTTAATGTTACTAGTGCATGCTCGACTTGATAGATATATTTATAACTAACTTTTCTATAATTCTATTTGGATTTTGATATAAACTATTTTTAGTTTTGATGTTGAAGACTATCTACTCAGGGCCGGCCTAAGGGGGAGGCGCCTAAAGCCTTTTCTTTAGGCCTCGCCAAAAAATAATTTTTTTATTTTAATTTGGTATAGATGCCCAATAATATATTATTATAACTCTTTAACCATATGCAGAAACAAAAAAATACCTTCAAAAATTGTTAATTAGCCAATTAAAATCGATGATACTATATCGTTGGAAAAAAATCTTTTAATATTAAATGCATTCCTTTTCACTAAAAGCCATTAAATGCATTCCTTTTCAGGCATTATTTTTTACTTAAAAATGTCTCTTAGAATCTTGGTCTAAAACTTTCCTATTAACACGACAAAAAGTTTTTTCACCTTTGACCCTACTTCCTTATTCTTTGCTTTGATTTTATTTTTTGTTTTGAATTTTATTTGTGTGAGTAGCTCTTGTCAGTGGTCAAAGTATATTAAGGTGTGTGTTTTTAATTTATTTGTTTTTTTTTCATCTGAAAAAGAATCGTTAAACGAAATCGATTACAATAATGTGATAAATGATTTTGCATCAAAAAAAGTACGAAAGATCAATTTTAAATAAAAATATTAATAATTTATTTATTAACTTTGAAAAAGTCCCGTCTGATAATTTCGCTTTAGGCCTCATAATGGGTTGGACCGGCCCTGTATCTACCTTTGATATATATATATATATATATATATATATATATATATATATATATATATACATACATACTAGGAGCATGTGCCAAACACGAGATATATTATCGTCAAAATGACTTTATTCACACACAAAAAATTTAAAAATCAATTAAAGTCATTTGATTCATGTGTTATATATTGTAAGTGAATATTGTCAAGTATGTGTTAGGTTATTGCATAAATAAATATAATTTTGACAAAATAATTTTTTTTTAATAAATTTGATTTGTGCATCATGTGTGTGGTCATATTATAATATAGTCATTAATATTATATTTTTGTGTCACCCGTATAATGTAATAGATGATATATACATAAATTAATCTATTTTATTACATATCAAGTATTTGCAATTTTATATAATGGGAATAAATATTATCAAAAAAAGAATTGAAGGGAACTATAACCTTATTTGGGAACTATAACCCTATAGGGTGAGTAATCACACCCTTTAAACTTTCATGGTACATTTATTTTGGGAATTTGTGATGGAAAAAGAGTTTGTTATTTTGAATGGTACTTTCTTATAAAATTATATTTTGTTGAGAATCTATCTCTATTAAAATTGAGATTTTATGAACTGTAATAATAGATTATGAATTGATTTATTTACTATTGTTTGTTGAATTACCATTTTTATATGACTATTTGAATATATATTCTTTAAAAGATTGTTTTATCATATTTTGTTGAATGATTGTTATTATTATATATTCAAATAAAATATCATATTATAAATATATATATTCTTTAATAGATCATTTAGTTATATTTTCTTGAATGATTGTTGTTATTATGTATTCAAATGAAATATCATATTGTAAATAATATTCTTTAAAAGATTGTTTTATTATATTTTCCTGAATAATTGTTGTTATTATATTCAAATAAAATATCATATTATAAATATATATATATATATATATTCTTTAATAGATCGTTTTATTATATTTTCTTGAATAATTGTTGTTATTATATATTCAAATGAAATATCATGTTGCAAATATATATCCTTTAAAAGATTGTTTTATTATATTTTCCTGAATGATTGTTGTTATTATATTCAAATGGAATATTATATTATAAATATGATCTTACGAATATGATTGTTAAAAATATGAATTTTATTGTGTGTGCTGGAGATGGGTCTTGTACCCCACATATTGATGAGTTTTAAACTTCACAAAGAAATGAGGTTCAAACTCCACACAGATGGGTCTTTGTACCCCATATAGATGAGTTTTAAACTTCACAAAGAGATGAGGTTTAAACTCCACACAGATGGGTCTTTGTACCCCATATAGATGAGTTTTAAACTTCACAAAGAGATGAGGTTTAAACTCCGCATGGATGAGTCTTGTACCCCACATATAGATGAGTTTTAAACTTCACAAAGAGATGATGTTTAAACTCCACATGGATGGGTCTTGTACCCCACATATAGATGAGTTTTAAACTCCACAATGAGATCAGGTTTAAACTCCACACAGATGGGTCTTGTACCCCACACTGGATGAGCTGGTGCTCCACATTATGAGATAATACTCACTTCATGGAAGTAGTATATCTCCCTATAACGATTAAACATCATTGAATTGATTTATTTATTTTCTACAGAATAAATGTGTATACTGGATTTATTTGATTATTATAGATGTGAATTATCGCTAATTTAATTGATGAGTTTTTATTAATTATTGGAAGTAATTGGTTATTATAGAAAAATCTTAGTTATATCATGTACATCTCTAAAGAATATTTTTGAAAGAAGGCGGGTGCCATGATCGATTTTTCCGGTTACCGCTCCGGTTGAGAACAATACTTGTTTTAAAAATTGTGTGTCTTATTCACTGGGATTTAGTATCTCATTAAAGTGTTGTTTTCAGAGACTGAGACTGTTGGAGACGTCGAGAGTTTGAGAAGAGTAGTTTCCTTAGATTAAGCTAGTAGATCAAGAATAAGTAGACATAGTGTCTACATTGTAGATTATTTCAGTATTAGTTATTAAATGCCCAGATTTGAATATTTTGATTATCAAAGAAATTTCAGGCGTAAGGTTTTATTTTAAGAATTTTACAATATTATTTCAAGAAATGTATAATGGTAAATAATGTCATTCTTTCATGAATTAATAACAATTTACACAATTTTCACATTGACATAAATTGTAAGAATTCTTTTAAAAATTTAAATCAAATGATATCTCCTGCTTTGAATTCATTATTGTCACAAAATTCCCTCCCCTGAAGTCCTTATTTTATCCTCATATGTGAATCGTTTTTAACTGATTTTTTAGCAACAAATGTTTGTGAGGTGTATGATTTTTATAATAACATTAATTGAGTATATTCTAATTATTCTCATATTTGTTTAGAAGATATTAAAAATACAAATTTGATTAATTAATTAATGACAAATATTTTTCCATGTGTGAATTGTACGCTTCAATTACTTTTTTAAGTAATTCATTTGTAGAAAAACAACTTGAAAAAATGATGTGTAAAAAAATTATAGTCCGTGTATTATATGGTCTCATTTTTATGACAAAAAATAAAAATATTAATTTTAACTAATTCTTTAGTTAAAAAATATTTATCCATGTTTATAATAACATGAAAAATATTTTATTTAACTAATTAATTAATGACAAATATTTGTCTCGTATATGAATTGTAAGTTCTAAACTGTGAAAAATTATAGCCAGTGTATTATAATTGTTCGTATTTTTATGTCAACGATATTAAAAAAACACTTATTTTAATTAATTTTTTAGTGAAAAATATTTATACCAGTATAGTGATTATAATAATTTCAAATTAGTATATTCTAATTAAGTAAATATTTAGTGACATATTTATCTCGTGTTTAAATTATACACTCCAAATACTTATTTAGTGATTCATTTTTACATAAAACAACGTGAAAAAAAATCAATGTATCACAAAATTATAATAAACTCGAATCGCTATATAATAATTCATCTCATTTTTATTTAGAAGATACAAAAAAATACACTATATTGAACAAATTGATTAATGACAAACAAACATTTATTTCGTGTATGAGTTGTACATTTCAAAGGTTTCTTTAGTGACTTTTTTTTTTAATAAAAAAGACATGAAAAACATAAAA
>JBBPBP010000003.1:7788304-7801238 GCA_037974735.1 Cicer chorassanicum
AAAAATCTTTTTTTAATTTTAATTTTTTATAACCAATTATCATCTTTAAATGTGAATGAAAGAATATGCTCATAGGTGAATTTAACTTCTGTAATTCAAATTTTGAAAATTGAAATCAATATAAGTAATTCAATATAATAATTAATTGGTTTAATGAACAATATAAAATTGATACTTTGAAATGATCTATGTACAATTAATTGCTTTAATACACAATATGAATTTTTTTTCTTTTCCATATGCTGGAAATAAGTTTGATGTTGAGTTTGAATTTTGAAATGCATATAGAATATTCCTTAATATTGATCATAGTGGTTTTTTTCTGTCTTATCCTAGTGGTTGATTTTATTACAACCGTTCAACGAATTTGATAAGATCCGTATGATTATATTTGGTTAATAGACTTTGCATAATCGTCTGATTCTTTCATGGTTAATAGAATGCAAATTTTCACTTGAGGGACAATTAATGATTAGGAGGTGCATGTTAGGTTTACGAACCCATTCATTTGATAATAATGTAGATTAACCAACAATAAATATTTGTTATGTGTATACTCATACGATAAATTATAACTAATATATTATAATTTTCTCACATTTTTAACGAATAGATTTTTCGCTCATTGATGATTTATGTTCTTAGATTATTACAATCAAAATCCTTAAAAGTTACATTTTTTAATCAAAAAATTGGGAGAATTTTGGATTTCAATTTTGCAGATTTTAAATTATGATTACCGGTGAAAATATTTACGAACATAAAAGGACAAACTTGACACCAAAAGATAAATAAATAACTATTTTGTTAAGAAAAAACATAAAAGACCGCATACTGTATTTTTCATAAATATTATATTTGTTCTTAATTTTTTATTATTATATAATTTACTTTACTAAAAATAGTAAGAGTTCACGTTTAACATTTTTTGAGAAGTCTATAATAATAATAATAATACAACGTACATGTTATCAACTAAATTTAAAAAGAAATAAACAATACTTAGGTCCCAACCCATATATCAATATAAGGATATAAATTTTAGAAAATAATTTAAAATTCGTCAGAGATAATAATATGTAAATTATATGAAAAAATATACAACTCCAATGGTAAAAAAAACTTGAGGATGCAGGTCATTTCCTACCTTAGAATGTAGCACCACCCCTTCACCCTAAATTAAAAATATATTATTTTAAGATACATAAAAGAAAAAAAATGCAAATATTAACCACCCATCTTTCAATTTTCAAATAAACTTTTGCTTTTTTGCATCCAATATTCAACACATTAACAAAATATCTACCACATATATAGAAGAACAAAACTATAATTTTGTAAAAAAAAAAATATAATTGTCTAAAGAAACAATCTATAAGGTAGTATCAATTGAGTAGAAGTTGACAAAATTATGAGGAAAATAAGTTAAATAAACCAATCAAAATCATACTTTTTGTTCCACAAATTCTATTTCAATTACAAAGTGAATCATCGTCTCAATCAATCTACAAACACACAATATTAGTTAACGAAAAAACATATATTTCATGGTTAGTGTGATTATTTAGAGGCCTAATAAAATATTATCAACGCTGCTCATTCGAATGCATATTTTTTATGAGATTTCAAATCATCTTTAACATCTCAATGCAAACAAAACTATATTTAATCCATATGCTAAACTATAAACAACATCATAAACGTTCATTAGGTTTGAAGCAAACAATACTGAAATAATGCATTCATGCAGTTATAAATATAAATCATAAGTATTTATCTCTTGTTCATATATACATCTTTGCCTTTCAAGAAAAAAAAGTACTACATAACAAAGTGATAAGGACAACATCAAATAAATGTATAGCCACAAGAGAACCATATAATAGATTTTTATCTTGTTTCAACTTCAATTTCTGTTGTTGGAGATAACTCTTGTGCTTCTATCTTTAAATAAATCTAACATAACTGGAAAAAGTAAAACAAATCCATAAAATGCAGTCAAAAGCAAATAATAGTTGGTCTCAGAACAACACACATATCATCACTTGCAAAAAAAAAGTTTAATAGAATAAAGACAAAAAAAATTGCAAAAAAAGTGAGATAGAGATTCACCAACAAAAAAGTGAGATGGAGAGAAGGATCACAACATGAAATGCAAGTTTTCTATCTTAACTTTTGTGAAATAATAATTGTATTTTGAAAGGAAATATTTTAATGGACAAATTATGTTTAATTGAAGAGAGATATTTGTGGAATGTAATTTATTACTTTTTGTGAATTTATTAAATGACAGAATAATATACTGATTTTTCTAGAGTTATTTGATGTCTTTTAGTATTTTAGTTTTGCCTTAATTGCAGTTTTGGTCCTCCAATCAGAACTTTAGTCCAAAACTTGATGAAAATGTCATTTTTTTTGCGCTTATTTAAGCCACACCATGTCTCAAGATCTCGTGGTGCAACAATTGTACATAAAATCTATGATCATAAATGGTGTGGCTTAAAAAAATGACACTTCGTCAAGTTTTGAACTAAAATTCTATTTGGGGACCAAAACTGAAGAGAAATAAAATGGGAAACTATTTTCATGATCCAGCTAAAATAGGGAACCAAAACTGCAATTAAGCATTTAGTTTTTGGTGATATAATTTATTTCCTTAAGTAGACCTATTTAATTTGAAAAACAATTTTTTTTTTAATTCTAATTGTTTGTGACAAAAGCATGTGAATGTTCATTATCATAGAAACGTTAAATGTTTTATTTATCTAAAACTTGTCATGTGTACTATTGTCTTGATGCAAGATAATTGTTTATATTACACACACTCACACACACACACACCCACATATATATATATATATATAAGTCACCAAATTTATGACTCATACATAGGGGTGGGAATAAGTTAGGCCGTCCGTCAGAGGCCTATGATCTGACCTATTTATGGTCTGGTCTGGCCTGACCTGTTTAATAAAAAGGCTATGCTCAGACTTTTTTTAAAGTCTATTAATTTAAATAGATCAGACTCATAAAAAAGCCTATTAAGCTTGATAGGCCGACCTATATATATATTTTATTATTATTTATTAACATTGTTATTTATTATTATTATTTATTAATATTAGTATTTGTTATTTTAAATTTACTAATTATGAGTTCATTTTGTTTCTTTATTTGTTTGGAAGGTTGTTGCATACTTGCTAGTTATAATTTTTTTTAGATTTGATTATATATAAAGACATAATTTAGCCTATTTAAAAAAAATATAAAATATATTATTTAAATGTTTTAATGTGAAATAGACTTTTAAATAGACTTTCAGGCCAGACCAAACTTAAAAAGGACAGATCAAATCGAAAAAAAAACTTATGATAGGCTGTATGCCAGGTTCAAATCAAAAAAATTAATCGTAGATCAGACTCAGACTTACCTGACCTGATCTTTTCCCACCTTTACTCATACAATACATCTAAAATCTAAAAGACGACCCATGTAGAGTAGAAAATGAATCTCACATATTCTTTGGGTTTGAGTTTGTTTGTTATTGGGCTTATAGGCCCATTAAGTTCAATATAAAAGTAATTTCTTTACCCATCTCATATGTCTTCATTGTTGAAGGAGCCATTGCTACACCTATAGGTTTTTCCTCTTTCATGCGTGCTTCTTCCTCATATGTGGTGAGTCACTTTTTCTTGCTTCTTGTTGCGCCTTAATCTTCTTCTTTCTTTATGGCAAGAATTTGATGCTTTTGTCTTATAGTCTGCGTTTTCTTCTTTGTCTATTGTTCAGATCTAGTTTTTAACTTTTAATTTTTTATAATTTAAGTCCCTATATTAGTTTGTTTTAAGTAATTATCAAATTCTTTTAATCTATTCAAAGTTTTCACTAATTAATTTCATTTACTTGTTTTGAATTTTTTTCTACTCAAGATTTATCAATTAAAATCTCAAACTTTACTTGTACAAATTTCTTTACCATTTTATTTATTTAGAAAATAAAAAACAAATTTATTCTTACATAAATTTGTTTTAAATTAACATCTCTTGTTTCTTCTCTATCACCACCATCACTATCTTTTTCCTAGTATGAGATGAGGAAGGTGGTGGTGGTAGAGAAGAGGCGGAGATATAATTGAAAAGAAAAAAATAGATCTAATGTGGTGTGGTGCATGATAAAATTTGTGGGATTAATCCAATGGTTATTATACTTGGTTCATGGTTAGAGACTTAATTACTACCTCACCTTAGAAGCCACACCTTGTAAAACTTTTTAGAAACCAAACTTAATCGAATCGTTCAACTGGTTGAACCTTAAACCACTATTGTCTAGGAGTGGACAAAATTCAGTTATGAACTAGAATGAACTAGAACTACTATTTGAAAACTGAATCGAATCGGTTTTCAATTCAAAAAACCAAACCAAATTTAGTTTTCATTTACTCAGAATGAACCATTGGGTTCTTAAAATCAATAAACCGATTTGGTTCTTAAAATCCCTGAACTGAACCAAACTGGTTTTAACTTAGTTTACTTGTTATTATGTTATTCTAAGTTACAAACATTTTAAGATTTTGTTATTTTTTATTTTAGTTTTTAGTTAAAACTAAGTAAGTTATGGTTCTGTTTGGTTACAATTCAATTTTAATATTTAAAAATCAAATCAGTCGAAAAATTAGTTTTTAAAATACAGTTTGATTTTTAATTTAATGAACCGATTTAGTTCAAATTTGGTTCTCCAAACCAGTTTAGTTTTTTTTATTTTTTTGGCCATCCTACTATTGTCTACTACTTGATTATTTGAGTGGTTCAATCACGACTTTATTCTTGTTTGAGGGGTTTGAATAGATGAACCATGATTCATAAATCTTGTTGGTTTGATGTTAAGATTCAAAGTTATAAATATGGGACAAAATATCTTATAAAACTATTTTACATTATTAATTTTATTTTTCTATGCATATAAATTAAACTCTAAATATAAAATAATTTTACCTTTACATTCAATAAGGTCTCGCTATTTGA
The DNA here is from genome assembly GCA_037974735.1 of Cicer chorassanicum. Taxonomy (NCBI): domain Eukaryota; kingdom Viridiplantae; phylum Streptophyta; class Magnoliopsida; order Fabales; family Fabaceae; genus Cicer; species Cicer chorassanicum. The sequence continues at coordinate 7,793,326 of JBBPBP010000003.1, forward strand.
TTATTTATGCAGAAATTAAGAAATAATTTTATGACATATCTAAATAGTGATATTTAATTTAACGTTTGTGTAAAACTTTTTTGTATAAATTGATAGTGAAAATAGTTTTGCACGAATTTCCAATATATTTTGTTATTAAAAATTTTATGTAGGTGTTTTAAAAAATAATATTATAACACATTTACATAGCAAAATCTAGTAGAACGACTCTTTTGAAACTTATTTTTCACTATTATTGGATAAAAACTGAACTCTTTAATTTTTAGAGCTTGATTTCTTTAAGAAAATTGTGCATAATTGTTGCATAGTATCTCTTTCATGTCTCATAGTTTTCAATTTATTTTAGAATCTTAATATCTCATTCTTACCTCGTTATTTCAAAGATTTAAAAGCGACGAATTCATAGTTGAGGATGATTTTGCCATTCGAAGTCCCTAATTGCAAGTAAGTCATACCACTTCAATTTTTATTTTTTAAAATTACGCTATATAAAGTTGTGACTACATTATTATTGGTTAGAAATTTGGCACATTTAAAGAGAAAAATTAGTAAAAATGATGAAGGGTTGATATTTAAATTTTTTATTTTTTTATAAGTAAAATTTAGAGTTAGGGGATGATACCCCAGTTTAAGGTAGGGAATACTTTAGACCTTATAGAGCATTTACAAAGAGATTTACATTTTGTTCTTTTCAATGACACTAGCGAAGATCGAACTCGCAATCTATGACTTATTATGTATGTACATATAATGTTAATAATTCATATTACCTACTTTACTATCAAAGTGAGTTGTTTCTCATGTTAGAGGATCATCATCTATTAAATAGAGATATGCACTGTGTATTAGTAGTTGTATTTTGAATCATATTTGGTACGTGTTGACCCAACCAACCCGAACCGTGGGAATGTGATGAGGCGGTACTTATTCTCTAGGTACCGGGCTCGAATCACACGGAAGACAAAAACTCGTTATTTTCACTGGGTGGTGAGGGGGACGAGAAAGTCGTGAGGTAGCATCGCCGCTAACGGTAATGGCCGGGGTGTTACAATAAAAGCCTTCTTTTTCTTCCATTGAAAATTAGCGAGTTTATGACTTTTGTGGGAGTTGAGCTCGACTAGGTAGTTAATCCCAACGTTTTCCGGCGAGATCTCGCTATCCCACTGCGATTCAGTGCCTGATCGCGACGGCGTGGTCCGCGACAACGTGAAACAAGAGTCCGACGAGATCCCGCTATCCCGATGTTGTTAAGCCCAATGTCTCCTAGTGAGATCCCGCTGTTATTTCTTCCTTATTTGTTTTGTTGTTTCAATTTTCACTTAGGAAGAAGAAAATGCTAATGAAGATGATGCTTATATTTGATTCTTATGCTAGAACATGCATTTAAGTTTTAATATTTAGTTATTTTATTATTTTATGTTAAAGACTTCAATATGCATCATCTTTATTTCCTTGACTTTTGTTGGTATTTCAATGCATCTTTTGACTAAGAGTAAAACTTGTGAATTTTTATTACTAATTATGAATGTTTGAGAGTTTGAGTCATTTGTTAATTTTGTATTAAATATAGGTTTATATAGTATTATCCATGTAATTTGTCCAAAAAATAGCAGTTATCCTGGAACGTGCTACCCCACTTTAAATTAACTATATAGAAACTAGGCATGACAACGGGGCGGAACGGGGGCAGATTTTGCCTTCTCCACCCCCGCACCCGACTAATCGGGGAAAACTCGCCCCCGCCCCCGTTTGATAGCGGGTGTAGAATTTAGGCCCCATCCCCACCCGCAACAGGGTTCGGGTTTTCCCGCCCACACTCGCACCCATTCATATATATATATATAATTATAAATTTAAAAATCATATTTATTATAATTAATATAATAAAATAATAGTTATTCGACAATTATAAAATAGAAAAAATATTCTCTATAGAGATAGGATTATAATTTTTAAATTTTAAAAAATACTAAGTATATTTAATATGTATAAAATTTAAAAATTACATTAATATTACTTGCGGGGTGGATATCACCACCTCAAATCCGTCCTCGACCACGAATTTTAATTTCGAGAAAAATTACACCCAATCAAAGCGGGTTTTCCCCGCTCAAATCAAGCGGGTTTAAGTAGATATCTGCGTGTGTGGGTTGTATTGTCATCCTTACTAGAAATCCGATACTAGGACATAAGTACCACCATTCCACCACTCCCACTAACAACTGAGCTAGTAATATAATGTGTATATTTGAGTTTCTTTATTATTATAATCAAACATACTTTTTGACTTTTTTAATTTTTATTGTGACTTTTTATTGTAAATTGAACAATTTAAATCATATAATATATATAAAAAACTCATTTTTTTTAATTGATGTAACTGAATCTTAATGTCTTTTAAATGTCGTATCTCGTATTCGCACGAGTACTCATACGGTACTATGCATCATTGTTTGGAGATGTCTCATTTTTCTTTTATAAACGTGAATTTCTCGTAGTTACGATGCTTGTGAATTCATTGCCTTGGGTGGAATAACTAGACATGAAAACTATGCTTTAGGGATGTTTGATGGTAAAGATACGATGATATGGTCAAGAGACCAAGCCTTCAAACCTTTGGATAAGAAGTCACCACAACATAAACTTCAAAATCAAAAGGCCAAAGTTCACGTGCTTTTGAAATCTAGTTCTAATAATTCAAAGGTATGGATTCTTATTTAAGCTTGATCTAAGGAATCTCCCATTAAAATAAAGGACATAGATTTATATTATCAAATATACTTAGCGTAAATTACACTTGAGAGGTTTGAATTAAATATGTCTCCTTCTTCTTGTAAAATCTACATCGCTCTTATCGTTAATTAAAAAATAAAAGATTTTTTAAGAGAATAATTTGTCAATATTTTTTAAAGCAATAGAAATGTCACAAAAATTATTTTCATTATTTTTAAAAATGTGTCTTTATTAATTAACATTTTATCTTATCTCTAACATTTTCATTACATTTTAACAAAGTAAACAGTCCAGTTTCCTTCACGAAAACATTTCCTGTTTCTATTTCTTAAAATTTATGTTAATTTTACTTGTTAATAAAGAGATAAAATACTTTTAAAATGAATAACTTGTCAACATTTTTAGAAACAATAAAAACTAAAAAAATTATTTTCATTATATTCTAAAATGTGTCTTCATTAACTAATATTTTAAAATGAACAAAATTTAAAAAATAAAAACAAAAAATATTTTTACAAAGTTAACCGCGCTAACTATATTGAATGAGTTATATTAATGTCAATTCTAGACTTGAAACAAATACCCCCTTAAGAGTTACTTAAGAGAGATGTTTGAGTAGAGACCCTAACACCTTCCTAATTTGAGGTATAACAATAGAAGGTGGATAGGTTCGTGGAAATCATTTTATTTTCTTCTTAATTTCAGAAGAGGAAATTGGAACACTACATAAATGATGATAAATTTGCTAATAGTTATGAACTCATCACCAAAGAGAAATATGGTAGTGAAAATGTCAAAGATCAAGGAAGAAACCCATGTTCAACACTATCAAATAGAAAAAGGATTAGTTTACAAGAAACACAAGAATGTGGTGTCCTTGCACAAACTGACAAAGCAGAATTTTGTGGTATTAGTATGGAAGATTATTCTCACCTAGATGACGCCAATGAGTCAAGTTATATTATGAACCAAAGGAGCTTGAATATCCAGGCTAGAGATTTAATGCCTAGTGGTAGTTATTCTTCTACTACCAAGATATCAATCAAGGAGAAACAAAAAATGGAATTTGTGAAAATATTGGTCGACGAAGGTTTTATCGATAGTAAGACTTCACATTCGTTATACTCGAAAGAGGCAGATGTGAAACTCATTCATTCTTCCAAGAAATTTTTACCGGCTAGGAGTAACCATCTTCCAAGACCAGTTATTCCTGTTGGACCTCGATTTCAAGCCGAAGTTCCTAAATGGGAGGGCACAACCAACTTAAAACAATGTAATAGTGATGATTGTTTGAAGTGGTTGGGCGCTCAAATTTGGCCAATGCCTGATGCATCTAAAACAAATGCAATAGGCATTGGGAAAGGTAGACTTGACTCATGCTCATGTCACAATCCTAAATCAGTTGATTGTGTTCAAAAACATATTAGTGAAGCTAGGGAATGCTTAAAATTGGTGATTGGTAATGCTTTCTCAAGTTGGAAGTTTGATGACATGGGAGAAGATGTTTCAAAATCATGGACAATGAAAGAGCAGAAAGAATTTGAATCTCTAGTAAAATCAAATCCGATATCAAGTGACACAAGATTTTGGAAGCTTAACATGAAGTACTTTCCATCCAAATCAATGAAGTGCATGATAAATTACTATTATAATGTATACATCCCTAGATGTATGGGCATAGTGACAAGATCTCCATTTGGTGCATTTGATCGTGAACCAAAATAATAACATGTTCATACAAAGGTATGGCTATGATTCCAATTTGCAAAGTTTTAAAATTGGGTTCTTCAAATCATATTACTTGTGCTTACCCAACATGTTACAATTTGCAATATTGAGCACTTAAAAAGAGTTTGATATCTAGCTCATGCATCTAGAAAGTTATTGGTTGTTGCGCTCAATTCCCATGGCAATAAAAAGTTCCCACAATCTAACATGAGATTATGAAAGTGAGGGTTCATGTGTAGATTGTATTCTTGAGAATAATTAATTTTTGGGAATCATTTTTACAAACTTGTACTAATCATGGGAAAGTTATCTTTCCAACACACTTTTCTGGGAATATTTGTGATATACTTGAAACAAACATACTTTAAGAGTCTGTTTGATGGATATGATAAGAGACATGACAAAAATAAGATATTATATCATGTCTGAATTTGGTGTTTGATGAATCAATATGATATCATAAGTTAATCTAAAACTCTATTTTGTTTCTCTAGTTGAAATTTCTATTTTGAATATGAGTTTGATTAGAAACCAGCTAGATAGGATAAGAACATTAATTTGTTCAATTACTCTTATGAAATATAATTTAAAATAAAAATATAATAAAATATAAATATAAAAACAATTTATAAAATATAATTTAAAATATAAAAATGTAAATCTAATCACATATAAAAATAATTGATAGAATTTGATATTGAACTTAAAAATGAAATATTAATAATTAATTGGCTTAATTGCAGTTTTAGTCCCCCTATTTATACTGATTCACGAAATTGGTCCCCCTATTTTAAAAGTCGACAATTTTGGCCTCTCTCTCAGATTTTTAAACTAAAAAATGACGATTTGATATATTTTAAATGACGTGACATACAATTCTATGATATAAAACCATCTATTTCTATTAATTATTTATATGTCATTAATTAAATTAAAAATACGAAAAAATTTCGAAGTTGAAAATTAAGTTTTTACAACGTTTTATTCAAATTTCGTAGGTGTTAATCACTCTACATCATCGTATTATATGTCATGTGATTTAAAACATCTCACGTCATCATTTTTTAGCTAAAAAATCAGAGGGAAGGACCAAAACTGTCGACCTTTAAAATAGGGGGACCAATTTCGTGAATCAGTATAAATAGGATGACTAAAACTGCAATTAAGCCTAATTAATTTAAAAAATGTTTATGATTTTATCACAAGAGTAGTTTTGTCGGTTTATATAATTTAATAAATTAGTATTCAAAATTATAAAATCATGAAAATTAATTAAAATTTTAAAATAAATATAATTTATTTATTAAGGTATTTTTGCCAGTTAATATAATATATATCATATTTTTATTTACATTCTAACAAATAAAATAGAATTATTTTATTTCTCATAATTTTATTTTTAAAATTTATATTATTTATTTAGTAGTGTCAATAAATAATTTTAAATATAAAATTATTTAATTACTTATTTATCTTTTTAGTATTTTTTTTGTTAATTTATAATATTTAAAAGACTTAATTGCAGTTTTGATCTCCTATTTTAGCTCGTTCACGAAAATAGTCCTCTCATTTTATTTGTCTCCAATTTTGGTCATCGAACATAATCTTAGTTCAAAACTTGATGAAGTGTCATTTTTTAATGATGTGTCAAAAAAAATGATGTGGAAGATTTCCTATGGATTAGTTACATTTTATTATTATTCCTAATTTATAAAACACATTTTCTATTTTTAAAAACACCTTTCCTATTTTATTATATCATTCCTATTTTAATTCACAATCCCTAATTTCATTCCCTCCTCCTCCTAATCTCTGATTACATTCTATTCCATTCCACTCCTCCTTCTTCTTAGAACCACAAATCACAATTAATTATCTAATAGCAGTAAGTGTGAAATACCTTTTGAAGTAGATATTGGTTTCAGCAGTAAGTGTAGAATACATCATAGTAAGGACATTTTTTGAAATACCTTTCATGAATTTGTACAACTTGTGATTGCAGCAATTACAACACTACGATGCTTAAACTGCATATTGGTTCTGGTTTAAACTGCATATTGAAGGAGAAGTAGATGGAATGAAATGGAATTAGGGATTAGAATAGGAATATGTCTTTTTATTTTATTTTATATTTTTGTAATTAAATGATTTTATAAAAAAAGGAAATGTGTTTTTAAAAATAGAAAATGTTTTATAAATTAGAAATAATAATAAAATGCAATTAATTCACATGGAATCTTCCACATCATCTTTTTTTTTGACACGTCATTAAAAAATGACACTTCATTAAATTTTAGACTAAAATTCTGTTTGAGGGACCAAAACTGAGAACAAATAAAATGTGGACTATTTCTGTGATTCAGCTAAAATAGGAGGACCAAAATTGCAATTTAGCCTATTTAAAATATAATTAGTTAATTTAAAAAAAAAATAATATGTAATTGTTCATAATAGTAATTTTGTTATTTAAATATAATATATATTATATCATATTATGATAAGATGTGTATCAAATACACGACAAGATAAAATGTTATCCCGTTGGTTATCATGTGTGTATTAAACACATGATATAATAATGTTTGTTATGTTAATATCATATCTTTATCCGACTTTATATCTTATCATGTTTCTATTATATCATGTGCATCAAGCGGGTCATTAGTAGATTAAACATATCGTATATCCTAATAATTATATGCTCATGAACTTGTCGCTTTTCGCACTAGAATATGAATGTAGTAACAATATGTTAGATACAGACCCTAACGACGCGTTTGATGGACACAATAGAATATATATACTATAGGATAAAGAACAAGATAGAGTCGACATAAGAATAAACAGGATAAGACTATCATATCATGTGTTTGATGTGCACACGATAACAAACTTGATAAGATTAGTTTGTCATATCTAGTGTTTGATACATAACAGATAATCAAATGATATGATATATATTGTGATAAAATAACAAATTTGTCCTTGTAATCTATTTAATTTTTTTTTTTCAAAATATCATTTATATATTTTTTTAATAAATAAACCAAAAATGCTTTAAAAATGTAAATTATTTATGAACTAAATTTATATACTTGAAAAATTGTTTATGTTACTAATATGAAAATAGGGAATCAACCTAAAATAAACAATCATAAAATCAATTCAACATCAACAACATAAAACAATCATAAAATAAGAGGAATAATAAATTTAAGGGAAATCAACCCAACATCAACAATAGAAAATAATCGTAAAATAAGAGGAAATCAAAAAATTATTTCATCAACACAATAGGAAAATCAAAGAAAATTATGGCAAATATGAAAGAAAAAGAAAGGGAAAACGGTAGCGCGACAGTAGAGAGGAGTGTAACGGTGGGAAGAGGGACTGCGACGATGGAAAGGAAAAGGGAGCGACAATGGAGAGGGGGGGGGGGGAAGAAAAACAAC
>JBBPBP010000003.1:7801283-7819048 GCA_037974735.1 Cicer chorassanicum
AAACAACAGTGAAGAGGGTGAGGGAGAGGAGAGCGACGATGGAGAAGGATAGAACAACGATAATGGAGAGGGGGAGAGAGAGGAAATCAACAGTGGAGAGGAGAATGGAAGTGGATAGGGGGAGAGAGATAAGAGCGTGGCGGTGAAGAATGAGAGGTAGAGGAACATAGAAAACTGATGGTGGAGAGGGAGAGAGACGTGAGTGTGTAAGAGAAAGAGAAAAAATGAGAAAATATTTCTTAACTTTTATCAGGTTGGAAAAGGATTAGTTTAACCTAGCTTAAGGATTAGCAAACAAGGTTCAAGTAGGATATGATTAAAAAAATTGATTACTCTATCATATTAGATTGATGCATCAAACAAATGATTAGATTATGATATGATAAGTGTATCATATCATGTGTTCTTATCTTGATCATCAAATGAACTCTACGTGTTAACCTTGCCATGTGAAAATTAAGAGAGTATCCATACCCAAGTATATATTAAGGATTGACTTATTTGAACTTATTTACGATTTTAATACTTATAAGATTGTTTGAAAAAGTTTATGAAAATAACTTATAATATGTTCATAAGCTTTCTATGATAGTTTATGAAAATAATTTATTACTTATATGAAAACATTTTTTATTTTATTTTATTTTATTGTTAAGAATCTTACGTTGGATGAGATAAAGTATGACAAAGTATTTATATGTGGTGGATAGTTTTCACCATACAAATCAATTATGTGGGAGTTGTGTAGGATCCAACCCAAATTTTAAGATGGTATCAGAACTTATTCAAGATCTATTGAGACATCTGCTATTAGGTTTTCTCTATCGGAACACTCAAGTTATGCCCTAATGTTCAATCCTTGGTGTGAGTTGTTCACATTGGATGAGATAAAACCTAATAAAATGTTTATAAGTTGTGGATAATTTTCACTTTACAAGTTGATTTTGTGAGATTGTGTTAGACCCAACTCAAATTATAAAAATTATAAAAATAGTGCAAACATGAGCACTTGTAATATGAGCCTTAGTTAGGTTGGGTATCTAAACAATGTTCTTGTGGTAAGCACATAATTGATATGGTTTTGAATACCCTGTGGATTCGTTAGAAAGTACAAGGGGGAATGAAGGGATTTTTTTTAGGATCTAGGGTGAAGGAAGAGAAGGAGAAGGAAAAGTAGTTCTCTCCACCTTGCATGGAGGTTTTTGTCTTCATTGGACCAAAATCTCAATGTGGATGAACAAAAAAAAAACATTAAAGGAGACCTTTGGATGGTTTTAAACAATTTTTAAATCATTCTCATCTCTTTTCAACACTAATATATAATAAATAGATTTAAATATATTTTTTATCTTTTATTTTAACGGAATTTTAACTTCTATTGTACAAGTTTCAAAAAAAAATTCTTACAACTAAAAACAAGATAAGAAAATACAAAATACAATATTCCTATTATATAGGTTAATATATTCGAATATATTTTTTATATTTGATACTCTAACATTAATGTTGATTTGGACCACGAAAGAGGACTAAAAATCCTACTACAACTTTTTTTCTTGATCAAATGTAAATCTATTTTTTCAAATTCATTGTTTTTAGTTTGAATCTTTAATGAACACATCATTAAATTTAATTTCACATCATCAATAAATATGTCATGTTATAAAAATTAAGCTTCAAACTAGATTTTGGGAAAAATTTTGAAAGTTGTGTAATCCAGGGCTAAAATCTCGTATTGAGAAATGGGGTTACTAAAATTTTGTTTCCCTTAAAAATTAAGGGGTAAAAAATGTATTTAAGTTTAAAAAAATATTAGTCACAAGTATTCTTCTGTTATTATTTTGTTTAAAAACACTTGGTGAAAAATTTCTCTTCTGATTCAACAATGATATATAGATATTAGACACATGCATTTTTCATGAACTTATTCAACATTTCATTTTCTCTCTGTTTATCTTTCTTTCAATCACATTACTAACATATCTCGTCACTTTTTTTATTTCTTACTCTCTCATAGTGTTGAATTAGTGTATGGGTGTCCAATCATAATTTTTCTTTCTAATTTAGAAAAGGAATTTGTTGTGGTCTGAGTATAATAATCAAGAAAAATGTTTGGTGGACACTCTATAAGGTATATATGCCTTAAGAAAGAAATAGATAAAAAGAGTGATGTGATATATATGATAGAGTAGTAATGTGATAGAAAGAGAAATATAGAAATAAAATAAAGTATTGAATGAGTGTTTAAAAATTTAAAATGTACATATATCATTGTTAAGTAGTCAATACATGCTATTTTTCTTTTTTGATAAAAATATGTGCTATTTTTAACTAAGTGTTATTTTATCTTATGCAATACATAACTTGACTAGGACTTAATTTAGTGTTAATCAAAAGAGAAATCACCCGTTCTTTTGGTGTTAACCAAATCATCAATTGAAAGTAGGGTATGTCATTTGTTGATCTTTCCAAAAATTGTATGCAAAAGATATTTAATCATTAGTATGTCTATTTTTTTTGCGCTCAAATTTGTTCCTTTAATGTAGGTTAACTTATATTTTGCAATTTGTTTAGGATTGGATTTCCGTGGTGTCGTGTTTCAAGAGTTGTGTAACAAATAGGATGCTATGATCTAAAATATCACATGGGACAATACTCCTTGTAAAATAGAATCAAATGAAGAAATGAGACAAATAACAATTGATCCAAAAATTCATATAAAGAGGAGTAGCAGTGAGTGAAAGAGTAACAAACTCTTGGCCACACTCATTATATAAGACATGGCACTTACTATCCGATGCATCAAATGATTTCATTGCAACTATGTCCTTTCTTCTTCTATCCTCCCTTTGTAGCATAAATGCATTCTCTCTTCCATTAGTACAACTTAGTATTTCCCTTTCATTGTAATTCCTCCAAGTACCTTATGTACAATATTGTTCCATTAAGAAAGTAACAAAAGAGCTTCATTAACATTTTTCACTTATTTTATTGCTGGCAACTTCTAAAGATCAAACTTAATGTGTTCTATGGATTACAGACGTATCGATGCATTAGACCGAAATATTTTTGGATTGTTGCGAGCAATACAAGATCAATAATAGTGAAAATATGAGTTTGCCCTCGTTTTTGTTGTGATGAAAAAAAATTGATTGGAAAAAATATGTAGGGTTATGATGATTGAACTTATGTTAAGCCTACAGATAAAAAGGAGGAACCTAAATATGTAAAAGATTTCAAAACATAGAATGTTAGTAATTCAAAAATCATTACTTGGATTAATAACTCTATTGAGCAGTTCATAGGTGTGCAACTAGCAAAATATGAAATTGCTAAAGAGATTTGGGATCATTTGAAACGTTTGTATGTTCAGTCTAACTTTGCAAAACATTATCAGTTGGAAAGTGATATTAGAGCCCTTAAGCAGAACAATATGACCATTCAGGAATTCTATTCGGCAATGACTAATTTGTGGGATCAATTGGCTCTTATGGAATCAACTAAGTTGAAAGCTGTCAAAGTGTACATTGATCAGAGAGAGGAGTAACGCCTTCTTTGGTTTCTAATGGCTCTTCATGATGATTTTGAGGGCCTTCATGAGGTATTTTGCATCGTACTCATTTTCCTAGTGTTGAATCAGTAACCAATGAATTGTTGGCAGAAGAAATCAGATTGAAGACCCACTTCACAGTGTTAGATAAGGGAATTTATCTCAACTCCTCCATTTTTGTTGTTGTTCTTGTTCAAAAAGGAAAACCTCAAGGGATAAGTGGACTTGGTAATGATGAATGTGTTTTTTCAAAGAAAAATGATATTGAAAAGCACGATGTTCAAAATTGGAGATAACACACAAGAAGAATTTTTGGGGTCTTATGTTGTTGCTTCTGCTCCTCCTACTTTTGGCTCTAGTTCTGGTTCTATATACCTATATGTTACTGCTTCTCAAATATCTGATATTGCAGAATAACTCGAAAAACTTCTTGTCGCTCAGTCGCATGCCATGTCTGCCTCATTTACTAAACGTTTAAACTCTAATCTGCTGAGTATATCTCATTCTATATGGATTCTTGATTCTGGAGCATAGCACCATATGTCATATGATGATATATCTTTTGTATTTGTGAATCTTGCCCCATCTGTGTCGGTTTTGACTGTTGATGGCACTCATATGCCATTAGCAGGATTTGGTTCTGTTACCACACTTGTCTTTTTTTCTTCTTCTGATATTTATTATATTTCTAATCTCACTTTGAGTATTAAATTTGTTAGTCAATTGTGTGATTCAGTTATTCAATTATATTTTCTCCCACTTCTTGTTGTGTGCAGGATCCATATTCTGTGACGCTGATTGGGATATGTCATAGACTTGGGGTACTTTATGTTTTGGATGATGTGCAAGCCCTAGATACTGCAGCCTAAACATCCATTGTTGGCTTATTATCTAGTTTTCGTCTAAATTCTTTGTCTTCTAGTTTTTATTTATGGCATTCTCGCCTTGGAAACGTTTATGCTTCTAGATTTAAATATTTGGTTTCTAATGGAGCTTTAGGAAAATTGCAATTAGTGATATTTCAGATTATTTCAGATTGTTGTGGTTTTAAACTTGCTAAATTTTCAGATTTATCGTTTAGTAAAAGTGTTTCCATTTCATATGCAACTTTTAATTTAGTTCACTTTGATTTTGGGGTCCATCACCGATTCTCACCAATGATCTAGATATTATGTTTCATTTTTTGACGATTACACTTGTTATTGTTGAGTTTATCTTATGAAAAATTGGTCTGAATTTTTCAGTTACACACAACATAATGTTGTTATAAAGTACTTTCATTGTGATTTAGGTAGTGAATATAACTCTAATAAATTACCTGAGTTACTTGCTTATGATGGCACCCTCCATCAGATATCTTGTAGTGAAACTCCTCAATAGAATGAAGTTGCTGAAAGGAAACAATGTCATATTATTGGAGACTGTTTGTTCCCTTTTGTTGTCTACTTCGATTCCCAGTGAGTTTTGGTGGTGAAACATTCTTAATGTTGTCCATGATATTAAGAGAATCCCATCGTTTGTCATATCAAGTTTTTCTTCCTTTGAAAACTTGTATGCTTCTATGTTTGATTGCTCTTCTTTGAAAGTCGTGATTCTACTTGTTTTGTTCTTCGTCCACAAGTAGAATACAATAAGTTGTCTTCTCGTTCTGCCATGTGTGTTTTTCTTGGTTATGAGAATGGTCAAAAGGGTTGTCATTGCTATGATCCTCATGCAAGAAAACTTTATGTTACTCGTCATGTTGTTTTTCTTGATCACATCCTGTTTTACTCGGTTTCCTCTGATTCTCATACTACTAATAGTTTGAAAATAAATTATATTGATATGTTTGGTCCTACTACTCCACATGATAACATCGTTTTGTCCCCTCGGTTGTTCGACCACCTTCTCTGACTGTTGATCCTCTGCCTCTGTCTTTGTCTCCATCTTCGCCTCGTCGTTACCCTTTCTATCACCGTAAATCTACTTAGTAACCTGATTTTATCTATTCCACTTACTTAGCTTCGTTTGCTTCTTTTTTAACCTCTATTCACAGTTTATTTGAATCCTCTTCCTATAAAGATATTTTTTTTGATCCTCTTCGGTAGCAGACTATGGCAGAAGAACTATCTGCATTGCACAAAAGAGATACTTGAGAATTAGTACCTCTTCCTCCTATAAAGTGTGATATTGGGTTTCGTGGGTATACAAGATCAAAACTAAGTCTGATGGGTCAGTTGAGCGCTACAAAGCATGTCTTGTTGCTAAATGGTTCTCTCAACAATACGGTATGAATTATGAAGAAATTATAGCCAAGATGGCCATTATTTGTACTCTTATTCTAGTTGCATCTATTCATCAGTGACATAGTTCTCAAATGAATGTCAAAAATGCCTTTCATAAAGAAGTCTGTATGGTCGTTTCACAAGGTGTTTCTCATAATCAGAGAGAGGTGTGTAAGTTAAAGAAGGCTCTCTATGGTGTTAAACAGACTCTCCAAGCTTGGTTTGAGAAATTCTCTATTGTGATCGCATGTTTCTTCTCTAGTGAATATGATTCTGCATTGTTTATCTGGTCCATTGCTTATGGTCGCATTATACTTTCCTTGTAAGCTAGGTCGTCCGTCAAGCGCTTATGACCTGGCCTACTTATAGCGTGGTTTGGCCTGACCTATTAAATAAAAATGTTAGGCTAAAAAATTTATTAAAGAATATTAATTTAAATAGATCAGACTTAGGCTTATAAAAAAACCTATTAGGTCTGGTAGGCCAACCTATATATATATATATATATATATATATTAGTTATTAACATTGTTATTTTTTATTATTATTTATTAATATTAGTATTTGTTATTTTAAATTTGTTAATTATGGGTTCATTTTGTTTCTTTGTTTTTTTGGAAGGTTATTGTAGACTTGCTAGGTATAATTTTATTAGTTTTTCTTATATATAAAAGCTTAATTTAGCCTATTTAAAAAAATATAAAATATATTATTTAAATGCTTTAATGTGAAATAGGCTTTCAGGCTAGGCTTTTAAAAAAGGTTAGGTGAGGCCTAAAAAAAGCATATGATAGGTCGTAGGCCAGACTCAGGCCTCAAAAATTAATTGTTGTCAGACTCAAGCCTTTTAAAGCCTGACTTGACCTATTCCCACCCCTAATTACAAGTGATGATGCTAGTGGAATCACTAAGTTGAAATTTCAATTAGCCAATCAATTTGAGATGAAGGGTTTAGTGTTGAGGTAAAAACCTTTTTGATATATGTTTTAATGACAACAAACCTTATGAAATAAATAATTAAGTTTTATGAATGGTGATCTACTAATGGTTGCACTTGAGTTTTATGTAAGAAACATGAATTGCATAAGTGAACAAGCAAGAAGCCATCAACAAGTGCATAAGTGCATTTTCAATTGTTATGAAATGATGTTCTCATGATGAACAAGTTCATTGCATTCATAAATAATCATATCAGTTATGCAAATTGACATGAATTAACTTTGAAGAATAAATCATTTGTTAAAAGAATGATGGAAGAACATTCACCAAAATGTTCTGGTTATTCAATTAAAGAACAACTGACAAAAGTGATATTTTTAGAAGAGTAACATGTAGTAAATCTGTTGGCATTTCGCACATGGTCTTCCCAATATTTAATGAGCAATTAAAAGTCAATATCTGAAGGCCTACTTGCAAAAACAAACATGCAGATTGATCTCCAGATTGATGATAAATTGATCAGAAGAACATTCTAGTTTATAACAGATCATTTTGGTTTATCAAAATATCATTATGGTTTATAAAATTTCATTCTGGTTTATTAAAATATCATTCTAGTTTATCAAATAATCATTCTGGTTTATCAAAATATCATTCTAGTTTATAACAAGATCATTATTGTTTATTACAAGATCATTCTGATTTATTACAAGATCATTATGGTTTATCAAATGATTATTCTGGTTTTCCATCAGACTCAAAAGCAAGAACATTCTTCGTTTATCAAGAATGTTCTGGACAACAATATAAACATGTGTTTAATTGCTTGAAAATAAATCTGACACTTGGGAAGTGTGTCCAACAACCATATTCAGTTTAAACTGAATATTCAAAGCCCTTTATCATCTATAAATTGAAGATCAATTGGAAGATGAAGGAAATAGTTCAATTTACAAATCTACCAACACTTGTTCAAATAATAACAAGTCAAAAACTATTCAAGCAAACTCCAACTCTCTTCACTATATTTGTGGATCATCATTTACTAAGTTTGTCTTTATTTATCTCAAACAAGTGTTGAGAAGTTTCAAGATCCCAAACACTTTTATCATACACATTATTTGTAACTCAAGTCTATCTTTTATGTTAGATTGAGTGTGTTGGTAAAAATCTTTTTTAGATTGAAAGGTGACTGTAAAAATCCTTTCTAGGGTAAGAAGTGAACATTGTAATTGATCAAGGTGTGATCAAGAGAAAATGTGTGAAGGAGAACATTCTGGTTCTGAAGCAAATACTGAAAATCTCACGGTTGTGAGGACTAGACTAGCCCGAGTTAGGTGAATCAGTATACTTTTGGTGTGTGTGATATTTCTATCTCTTATCTTTAACTATTTGCACACACAAATCACACTTCATTATAAACTATTTTTTTTATTTACTTCTGTTATATTCAGAACATTCTGGACATTCTGTTTCAACCAAGATTGATCTTGAGTTAATTTAAATTAAGCACATGAATCAAAATTTGAAAATCTCAAGGCCCAAACCATAGATGAAATTATGCATGTTATGTTTGATGAATATGTTGATTTTCATGATGAAAGATAGGATGGTGAAGAAAAATAACTACCATGTTAAATTTGGATAAATCACAAAGTTGATAATGTTTAAACATCCTCATCAAAAATTCCAAAGTATGATAATAGAATAGCAAAACAAAAAAAAAACTGAGAGAAGGATCAATTTAAGAAAAAAGGTTCACGCCTTCATTCTGGAAGCAGTACCAGAACGTTCTCCACAAAAGCAAAACATTCTTAACAATGAATATGCTTCATCTAATAAAAACTAATGTTGCCTATCACAATGATATGGTTGAAGAATATCAACAACTTCTAAATGATTTTGAACCATTTGCTTTTGCAACTCCTACACCTACTTCACTATTGACTTTTCCTCCAAAACATTTCCTCAAGATCAAATTATTGTTAGATACAATGGTGGAATAAGAACTTGATTGATGTTCCAAAAATATGACAACAATGTGCCTACTATTTCTCAAACATAGCCAAATATCAATCAATCGAGTCAAAATAGAGCAATCTTGAATTAATATCATAATGGAGGAACTATCTCAACAACACAAGCTAATTTGTTTCATTTCAACCATCAATCAAGATAAATGAATGAGCATGAAAAGAAGTTCCAAAATATTCGAAGATTTCTCGTCGTTGAACAAGATCACTAAAGGAGGTACACTAAATCCCAATTCTTATGATATTTGCATCATGATAAGTATGAGTATTTTATTTAACGATATTATGTGATTGATTGGGTGCTCTTAAAATTAAGAATGCATACTATTTTTTATGCAAGTATGACTTTAAAGTTTAAGTTGATTACATCACTCTTTGTCATTACTTGTGCATGCATATGCCTAATTTCTATCATAAATTCAACATGTTTACCCTTTTTGTTCTTATACTTTTCATGATGGTATAAACAAGCACAAATCTAGCTTGATGTTCAAAATTATTGTCCTTGTTATAAAAACATTAAAAATAAATTAGTGTCTTTAATGACTAGACAAAGAGCTATTTTGTCAAGTATATTCATTGAATGATTTTTTCACACTTTGCATAATAACATCTTTCTAACTATCATGTTAAACGAATTAACATCATTTTGTACAAATTCACCTTTTTATGTCCTTGAAAACATTTTCTATCATGTTCTCCAATTGTTTTGCATATATTGAGTAGCCTATACATTGCTTGATGTTTGAGTATAGTATTTTGAATATGGCTTTTCAAAGTCTTTTCTTTTCATCGTCGTCCTCATTGAAGTTACATGTTTATTTTGATGTTGATTGGGTTGGTTATCCCACATATCATAAGTTCACTACAGGATTTTGTATATTTCTTAGAGACTCTCTTATTTATTAGAAGAGTAAGAAATAAGACATTGTCTCTCACTCTTATCCAAACATTGGCTTTTTTCTGATAGGGATATCTCTCTTTCTGAACCAACTTTAATGAACTGCGATAACAAGAATGCTATTCAAATTGCTCAAAACTCGGTCTTTCATGAACACACCAAGTACATTGAGATTGATTGTCATCTTACTCGTCGTCATCTTCAGTATGGAACCATTACTCTACCGTTTATCTTCTCCTTAAAAATTGTTGGTTTGTTCACAAAGAAGCATTCCATTAAATATTTACGTTTTTTGGTTGCCAAACTCTCGATGCTCCTTGTTAATGCACCGTGAGTTTGAGGGGAGATGTTAGATAATATTGTTATTATATTTTAGTCGTAAGATTATTTTAGACTTTTCTATTCTCTACTATATACACCTATTGTAAAACTAGCAAACATAAACTTTGTTCATGTTGTTTATGAAACCCTAGCAAAAGACAGGGTTGGCCTGATGGTAAGGTCACTAAAGCAACCGATTTAGGGCTATATAAAAAAAAAAATACTTTATCAAAAGGTCTAAAAAATATTTTAATTAACAAATTGTCACGGATTTTAATATTTTAAAATTAAAACATGTAAATCTTTTCTAAATTTAATATTATCTCAATAATATTAAATCAATTGAAAAAGAAATATTGATATAAATTATATTAATTTAATAATTTCATGTTAAAATTTAAAAAATTCGTTTTAGACCTCATATTAAAATTTTCTTTAAACCTCTACATTTGTTGGGTCTGCCTTACTAGGAGTAAATAAAAATAAATGTATACAAGTATTAGTAAATAAAAAATAAATGTATACAAGTATTAGTGCTATGCTCACATTTTACTAGTATGTACTGCTACTTATGAAATAAAATAAAATAAAAATTATTTTACTAGTATGTACTGCTACTTATGAAATAAAATAAAATAAAAATTATTGTGCAATCATATGTTAACATGGGCAACCTCCCACAACTTTAGAATTAAAGGCTACCAACTTTGTATTTTATTTTTTTAATATGTATATATAATTATTTGGAGCTATGCCAATTTTTTGTAATAATATTTATACGTAAGTGTCAGTTGTTTGTGATAGTCATATCATCTTATTTATAGAAAAAAAATTTAAAATGAAAAATGTTAGAGTAGGTAAAACTTAAAATTGCATAAAATATAATCTATTATAATATTTGTAGAGAATAAAAAAAATAGCGATGTACAACAATTGAAATATGATTGCAAAAAGAAGAAGGAAAATTAGTTGGTTAAACTATAGAAATTTCTACAACAATTGAAACTTTAATTATATGACACTAAAATTGAGTTGGATGTATAAATAACAAACCAAAGCAAAAGTCAAATAATATAATCTAGTCCAATAAAATCCAACAGTGAAACCGCTCAAAGCGCAGAACAACTTGTCATCTAGTGTTGTTATCTTTTACAAGAGATATCATTACCACATGGAATTTTATATACTGTGTTCCAAGTAGTAGTGGATGATGCAAAGTAGAGAAAGAAAAGGAGAATGCTACCAATTCTGCAAAAGAAAAAACAAAATAAATCAAAAATTATTTCTTTCTGAATAATTGAGATTCCTTTATGAAATTTCATATAAAAAAAAACCAACGCTAATATAATCGTCAAATTTTTAACTGATCAAAGATTCTCCAATAATTAAAATGTCTTTATGAAATTAAAAATAACACAAAAAAAAAAAAAACAGGGCTAACATTGTGTAAAAGACAAGTTTTGCTCTCTATTTGCCATTTTCTAAGAAATAATATCCAAGGAAAACAAAACAGGTAAGAATATATGATTTTAAAGAATTAAAGTAGCAGTGAAACATCCCTTATAAATAAGAGATTGCGATATCACTATTTCACAACACAAACATATTTCTAAATTTGTGTTAAAAAAAAAATAATATTGTTATGTTTCCTCACCTGGTTGTTCTCAGGGTCGGCCCGAGGGTAAGGTCACTAACGCAGCCACTTTAGACCTCCATGAAAAATAAATTTTTACTTTATAAAAGGTCTTAAAAAAATTTTACCTAATAAAATGTCACAGATTTTAATATTTTAAAATCTAAACACATAAATCTTTTCTAAATTTAATATTGTTTCAATAATATTAAATCAATTAAAAAACAAATATTACATTTTATCAATTATATTAATTTAGTGATTTCATGTTAAAATTCAAAATAATCATTTTAGACCTCATAATAAAATTCTATTTAGGCCTCTACATTTGTTGGGCTAGCCTTGCTAGGAGTACATAAAAATGGAGAAAATTAGATTTTGTACCCCCACAATTAGACTTATACCCTCAAAATGTTAAAAACTCAATTTTGTCCCTTTGATTTTTATTCAATCAAAGGTAAAAAAAAAAAAATTACTCCAAAATCTTACCCATCACCAACATTTCCCGTAAGTAAATTATTTCTCGTAAAAATTCGGTACACAAATTAACACTATCTACATTTGTTGGACTGGCCTGACTAGGAGTACATAAAAATGGAGAAAATTGGATTTTGTACCCCCACAATTGGACTTATACCCCCAAAATGTTAAAAACTCAATTTTGTCCCTTTGATTTTTATTCAATCAAAGGTAAAAAAAAAATTACTCCAAAATCTTACCCCTCACCAAAATTTCCGGTAAGTAAATTATCTCGTGTAAAAATCCGGTACACAAATTAACACTATCTGAAAATTGTATTTACAATTTCCAGTAGTATAAATTATCTACTAAAAATTTCCCCAACCAAATTTCCGGTACACAATTTATCCTATTGAAAATTTGTACCTTTAAATTTTCGGTAGTTACTTTTATTCTACCAGATGTTTGTGCCTTGAAATTTCCGGTAGTTAATTTTATTCAATCAGAAATTTCAAATTTTGAAATTTTCGGTACTTAAATTTTATTTTCTTAGATTTTTTTACTTTTTTTTTTAAATAGGGATGAAAAAACACCATTATGTATTAGATTTGACTGAAACATTCACAACTGATCAAATTTTTTAGTCACGAAAAGTTGTTATATCAAGGGCATGAGAGGTTGGCCAACAAAATCGAGTAGTTGTTATCATTATTCACTCTGACATAGAGACCGGAAAGAGAGGAATGAAGTCAAAACTAATTCTCGATTGTGATAGAGGTAAAAATATAAGTAAAATAAAAGTAACTCAGGGACTTCAACTAAAAGGTGTGGTTGTCCGTTTAAACTTAGATCGAGACCATTGAAAATTGATGATTGATATATTATTAGTTTAATGTGTAGACTTCACAACCATGAGTTAGTGGCTACTTTTGAGAATAATGCATTTGTTGGACGTTTAAAAGAAGAAGATAAGAAACATGTTGACAAGCTGACAAAGTATCACGTTGCACTGAGATACATCTTGTCATCTTTGAGAGATCGAGATAAGGAGAACATGACTAATATCTCTCAAATTTATAAGCAACGAACCACATACAAGAAGAATTTGAAAGGACCCTCGGACATGTTGATGCATTTTATTCTAATAATGCAACTACTCAAGTCTCTCAGCAAGGACCCATGAAAGCATACCAACAAGCCTCCTAGCAAGCATCCAAACAAGCCTCTCAACAAGCACCCAAACAAGCCTTTCAGCAAGCACCTATGATGAGTGAAGTTAGAAAATATTTGGACGATTTTCCTCCTCTAATTCATCCATATATTGAAGACATAGTTAATGTTAAAGCGGATGGAAACTGTGGATATCGTGCTATTGCTGCTTTACTTGGTCATAGGGAAGAATATTAGAGTATTGTGCGTCGACAGTTGTAAATAGAGATTAAGTCCAAATCTGATTTATATGCTACATTATTCAAGGAACGTTTGCAAGAAGTTACAGAGTCTTTACTTGTAACTGATTTGGGGAACCAACCCAACGAGAAGTGGATGACCATTCCAGATATAGGTTACGTGATAGCAGCGAAATATAATCTCGTTATTGTGACATTAGGAAAAACTTTTTTTCTTTGACTTTTTCCCTTTGAGGGGTGCATACAATGAAGACCTGTCTATCTTGTGCTCGTATTATCAGTATTGGTTTTGTTAATGAAACTCATTGAGTTCAAGTTAAATTGAAATTAGGATGTCCATTGTCTCCACTTGCATGGCATTGGAAGAATCACCGTAGTGATGAGTCTACATCATAGACTATAGCTTATGCAGAACGTCTACAACATTGGGGCTCATTAAGTTTAGAACATACATCAGATTATATGTCTTTGGCAGATGATGGAAACTTTTGATTTAAAGTTTTATTTCATATATATACAATTTTCAATTAGTTTGTTACAAATTTTGTTTAGTTTTTACTGTATACTTAAGGTTGTTTTAGTATGTTAAGGGATAAAACTTTTAAATAGGAGTATAAGTTAAATTATGGGGTTACAAAATTCAATTTTCTAAGAAATGAATGTATATGAGTATTAGTGATATGCTCACATTCTACTCGTATGTACTACTCCTTATGAAATAAAATAAAATAAAAATTATTGTGCAATCATATGTTAATAGAGACGCCCTTCAACGACATTAAAATTAAAGGGTACCATCTTTTTATTTTATTTTATAATATGTATATATAATTATTTGGAGCGACGCCAATTTTTTGTAACAAAATGTGAGTGCATTTAAGTTTTTGGTGATAGTTATACTATCTAATCTATAGAAAAAAAAAATGAATATAATTTTGAAATTTATTTATTTTGAATACAAAATGTTGGAGTAGATAAAACTTAAAATTGCATAAAATATAATGTATTATAATATTTGAAGAGAATAAAAAAAAATAGTGATGTACAACAATTGAAAAATGTTTCCATAAAGAAGAAAGAAAATCAATTGGTTAAAGTATAGAAATTTCTTCAACAATTAAAACTTCAATTAAATGACATTGTAACCTTAAATAAATCCATTCATAAACATTACAACATGCTTTCAAGAACTATTCATTCACATTATCATTCGTAATAATGAAAATCACAAATTTATAAGGGAATATCATCCTTAAAATAAACAATTAGTAAGATAATATAGTATACTTAGTTAGCAACGCTGGACCCTTCTTCTTTCTTTAGCTCTCTTCTTCGTTCATTAGAGAGAGGTGGTTTAAGGTCATTTTTTGGTATGAAATCACCCCTTTAACTTGTATTTTTTTTATTTAAACAAGTGATCTCCACATTTATTTAGTTTTGCCCGTTTTGTTTGTGATTTGATCGCTCGAGTACAACATTGTTTTGTTTGTCATCTTTGTGCGTCATTTTGATTTCTCATCTTATTACGGTGTTTGTTTGATTTAGATCGACATATTAACTTCGATCCAATGCAGATTCAATCAATAGCTTTGGCGTCGTTAGTGTTACAACTTCAAATGCATGGATATTTCAGACACTTTAATTTTATCATATATGTAGATTTTATCACATTTATAAATATTTTGATATTTTATACTATTAATCTGATTGTTGGGAGTTTATTCTCAAATTCATCATTTTTCCATTTTTTTCTATCATAAATATAGAAAAGTTTGATATGTTTTTTTTTAATTTGTAATAGTAAATTTTTAAAATATTTTTTAAAGACTTCAATACAAAAATATTTTTAAAAAAACCAAATTATTCGATTCGATCTAATTTAATCACACTATTCAACAATACCAGAGTAGTTCACTTAGTGACCAAAGTACATAGTATCTTTAATAACCTTTAGGTTAAATATTATATAGTACCTTTAATCATATCCCACAACATAATTTTTAGCGTAAAAATAGGATGGAAAAACCAAAATAAAAAATTTAAAAATGAGGGATTGATTTGTTAATAGATAAAAACGAAGAGAATAAATTTATAATTAAACTTATCTTTAATAAATTTTAGGTTAAATATTGTATAGGATCTTTAACCGTATCTCCAAAGATATAGAAACATGATTTAGATTTGGGAAATTTTACTCCATATCCTTTTATAATACCCTACCCAATATTTTACACAAACTATTTATTTTATTTTTTTTTCTTTTCAAAACCAAAAACAAAAAATATTATCATATCCCACCATCTTCAATTGTTTTTCGAAAACTTAAAGTTTGAGTTTTCCAAACCACAATTGTGTATTAGATAATTTAAGTTTTCGGAAAGACAAATGTGTTGCAAAAAAATATAAAGTTTAAGTTTTCGGATTATTTTTGTGTTTCGAAAAATTCAAACTTTAAATTTTTCAAAATACAAGAAAACTTAAAATAAGTTTTTCGGTACTGTTAGAGTTAGTTTATGTTAGTTATAAATTAGTTAGATTAGTTACAAGTTGGTTGTTATAATCACTTTGGAATCTATATAGACATAACATCTTACTCCTATTATAATTAACAATTTTCTTCATTTTATCAATACAACTTTATTTGTATTTTTTCTCTTCCATGCTTAATATCAATATTTTACATTTTCTATTATGGTATCAGGAAAGGTAATTATTCTGCTACTTTCTTTCTAAAAAATTTCTTGATAAAACTTTCATTGAAAGTTAATTGATTTATCTTTCTTTTTTCATTTGATTCTTGAATAATTTCTTCATTTTCTCTCCTTTTTTCTACATTCAAAACTAATTATTTCTCATTCTTTCTTCATTTTCTTCTCTTTTCCTCTGAAATTCTAAGTTCGAACTATCTCACCATGATGATGATTAAGACAATGGGCATTAAGGACAACACATTTTCCAACAAAAATTTACCAAAACTCACGACTTCTTCAATGGTTTGATATCAACCTTATTTTAACATCAGCAACTTTTGTCAAGTATGAAAAAGATGGAGTCAAGTGAATTATTCAAATTATTTATTGACGATTTTTCAAGAACACCAACAATATTTGGTGATAAAATTCTTACTTGTTAGCCAAATTGATATTAAAAAATGCAAGCAAATATCTTGCGTAGAAGTCTAGGCTCTAGATTCAACATTTACCAACAAAAAATAAATATTTTTCTTGTTTCTAGAAAAAAAAAAATCATTATTGATTTCTCAATTAGAAGTCCAAGCTAATGATCAAGGAGTTGTGCATGAGATTTCGTTAAAAAAAATTAAGAGACGATTTTACATGGAGGTGTAGACTTTATTCAACACCTACTACAAAAAGAGGAATAAATCATCCAAAGTCTACACACCTACTACAAAAAGAGGAAAAAATATCCAAAAAAAAATTTTAAGTCGGTATATTTTCGACATTCAAAAGAAATCTTTTTACCAATATTCAGTAATCCAAAAATCTTAGACGATATATTTTTTGACATTCAAAATCTTTTAGCCAATGTATTTCCGACATTTAAAAAATCTTTTAATCCTTATATTTTAGTTTTTGTGGATTGTAAAGTTCATCCCAAGTTGAAAATGTTAAACCGCATTCCAACTTGCATGAGCTGTTAGAAGTACTTTATGTTAATTGCAAATTAGTTAGATTAGTTGCAAGTAAGATAGATTAGTTGCAAGTTGGTTTGTAATAGTTGTTTTGCAAATCTATATATAAATAACATCTCACACTTATTGTAATTAACAATTTTTTTCATTTTATCAATACAATTTTTTTATACTTTTCTATCTTCCTTATTTAATATTAATATTTTATACATTCTATTAGGTATACACTACTTGAACAAGGTGTGATTTGAAAACAAAATTACAACTAGAATATGACCCTCACTATGCGCGGGTTTAATTTTAAATTTTGTATAAGGTGATATATATAAATATATATATATATATATATATATATATAATATTAATCTTGTAAATTTTTAAAGTTATAAAAAAAATGTGATAAAAGATATTGTAGAGTGTGTAATTAAATGAGTATTTTTACTCCTAAAAAAAATAAAAGAACAATGTCTTGTAAAAGTTTAATCATAAAAAAAAAAAATTAATAATTTTTTAACCGTTTCAAGTTAGATTTGAACTTAATTTACAATATCAAATTTGTACCATTTAGCTGCTTTTTGATGGTCTATAGACATAAAATATTAAC
>JBBPBP010000003.1:7822581-7898153 GCA_037974735.1 Cicer chorassanicum
TCAATTTGAAGATATTTATGGAGGAATAACCGTTATCAATAATAATGGAGGACTAATAAGTGTCAAATAATTGATATTTATTGTATTGTAATTGGTAACTTAACGCAGTTCCCCAAAATATGGGGAAAATGTATCAATATTTACTTATTTAATTTGGTTACTTTTTATACCTTCAACGTATTATTTTATAAAAATAGTAAGATTTCACGATTTTGTCCTTAGAAAAAATTTACTACTTGAAAAAAGTTAAAAATATACATAACAATATTAATATTTTCAGAAAATACATAATTTTTTTCTCTAATTCCATATCAAGAATGGTATAATAAGAAAAAATAGAAAAGCAAATTGTTTCCTAATTCTAAATTATATCTCTCTATTTGATTCTAAATATTAATTTTGGCCTAATTCGTAGATATTATACGATTTTGTCCTTAGAAAAAATGTGTTGGGTTGTACAAAAAATAAAACAATTTACTACTTGAAAAAGGTTAAAAATATACATAACAATATCAATATTTTAGAAAACACATAAATTTTTATCTAAGTCCATATCAGTAATGGTATAATAAGAAAAAATAGAAAAACAAATTGTTGACCTAATTCTAAATTATATCTCTCTATTTGGAGGACCAATAAGTGACAAATAATTGATATTTATTGTATTGTAATTGGTAACTTATGGCACATGAATACTTCCACAAAATATGGGGAAAAGGTATTTAGAAAGTGAATAAGAAAACTCTATATGAAGATGTACACGTCAGCTTTTTAGCTGAGGTGGCAAATGTTCGCATACGTGGAGAAATAGGATGAGGTGGTAGCAGAGTCTGTTTTAAGTATATATAATAGATACATAGAAGCTGTGATAAAGTTTTTCGATTTTCAATTTTTTTATATAAAAAATGGTAATGGGTTCTTTGAAATTGAGTTTTTTAAAATATGATAAGTTTTTTTTTGAAATATTTGTATTATGGAAAACTCTTTTAGTTTTGAATATTCCGAAACACATTTATGTTTCAGAAAACATAAATCAACTTTTTGGGTACACATTTTAATACGTGTGTTTTTGGAGAAAAAACAATTACTCTTGATAAATTTTCATAAAGTTTTCTGGGTTCATTAATGTGGGGCAGAGGTATAAAGTGGAAAAATGCTTTTCCGACCTAAGAATCTTGGGATTTTACCAGATTTCAAAATTCAGTGGCGTAAATCTTCAATCTAATAGTAAAAAATGAGAGTAATGATGTATATCAGAAGCTCTAATCTAATAATTTTTTTTTGCACATGTAAATAAACATTAAGAATAGATGAAAATCACCTAAAATGTGGATTATGAGGTAAAATTTATGGTGGTTGTTCAACGACATCTGGGTTTGTTCACCCGTCTCGAAATAAACTTCAGAAAAATTAAGATTCGATAGTGCATTTTACATTGTCTAAAAAAAAAATCCAACTCCACGTGATAGTCTCTCATATAGTACTCTCACACATTATCTTCTCTTTTCTATTGACTAGTTCCTCATTTTTTCACTAAAGAGGGAGTGATGATGACAAATTTTTGGTCTGAAATCACCTATATTAATCGTTTCTTGTTCTCTCTTTATTTAAATAAGTGATTTTCACACATATTGAGTTTTTCTTTCGTTTTTTTTTGGTTTTTGCATCTTTGTGTGGCGTTCTGTTTGTTCGTCATCTTGGTACGACATTTTGTTTTTCTGTCTTATTGTAATGTTCTTTGATTCTGATTGACAGATCAACTTTGATCAAGTGCAAATTCAATCAATGATTTTGACGTTATCAATGTTACTACTTTGGAGACATGAGTACTCCGAACACTTCAATTTTGTTATTTATGTATGCTTTGTCACATTTGTATATATTTACTATTTTATCATAGATGATGTGAATTTGATTCATCCCGATTCATTTTAGCAATTGCAATTGTAATATTTGATCTTCATTTTTATCAAATTTATTGAATGAATGTCATTTTTAATTAAAAAAATAAAAGTAAGATCCAACTGAAAATAAACATAGAGATTGAACAATCACCAAATTTATTTGGATTTGTATGTTATTGGGCTTACCATGTAGGCCCATTAAGTTCAATATAAAACTACAATTTCTTTAGCATAACTCATTTCTTCTTTTGTTGAATGAGCCATCGCTACCTCCCTCCTCTAGGTTATCCCCCTCCTCCTGTCATGCGTGCTTTTTGATATGCGGTGAGTCATCTTCTTTCTTTATTGCAAGACTTTTATGCTTATTTTCCTTCTTTCTTTATTGCAAGACTTTTATGCTTATTTTCCTATTGCCTGCGTTTTCTTCTTTGTCTATTGTTGGGTTTTCTTTTTCTTCCTTATTTATTGAAGAATCTAAAAGTGTAAAAGATACCTAATTGTGTAATTTTGGTCTCCAATACTATATTTGAGATGTGATCTTGCTATTTCAATAATTTTTTGTTCAGATCTAGTTTTCAACTTTTTAGGGTGTTTGTTTCAAGTCTATAAATTATATTGCTAGGAATATATGGGTAGGAAGTGAATATTCCCATGTTTGTTACAAGTTTGAGCCAAAATTATTCTCAGTTATAAAAGATTTTTGAAATAAGATAACATCCAATATTCCATGAAATTATTCTCAGATGAGAAAGTAGAAAAGTAGATTATCATGGTTGTGGGAATAATTTTGGTGTAACTACCCATAAACCTCCCTCTTACAACAATTCCTAGACATGTTACAAATATTAACCAAACATTTTTTAAAAATTTCCTAGGAAAAGATTTCTTATTCTTATATTCTTTGAAAAGTTATTCCTAAGAATAAATTTAGAAAACTCAAAACAAACACCATTGAAGTTACTATCTTACTTTCCATTTAGAAAAAATTATCTCATTCTTTTAATTTATTCAAAGTTTTCACTAATTAAATTGATTAACTTGTTTTGAATTTTTTTTCTACTCAAGATTTATCAAAACTTTTCAATAACCAAATTGAACCGAATGGTTCGACATGTGTTGAATGGTGAACCACTATAAGTTTCAATTATCTTAGCGGTTCAATCAGATTTCATTATAGTTTGAGTGGTGTAAATAGTTGAACCATGATTTAGAAGTCTTGTTGGTTTGAAGTGTGGTTCATAGTTTTAAATATTGTGCAAAATTTCTCATAAAACTATTTTACATTGTCGATTCAATTCTCTAATGTGTATAAATTGAACCGACAATGTAATTACCTTTACATTCAATAAGATATTATTTAGATATTTATGTAGAAATTAAGAAATAATTTTGACATATCTATAAAGTGAAATATGATTGAATGTTTGTGTAAAACTTTTTGTCTGGGTCTTTTTGGTTCGATGAAGGGGAAAAGAGAGGAGAGAAATTTTAATGAACAAGAGGGAAATGGAACAGAGATATGTTTGATTCAAAAAAGAAAAGGTAGAGAGATTTTAAATGGTTTATAAGTTATTTTGGTCTTCTTCCTTATCCTCTCCCCTCCAAATCTAAAAAAAATGGTGGGGGAACACAATAAGGTTTAAGAGAGATTTTGCTCCACTCTCCTTCTAGCCTTTCTTCCCCTCCCCTTCTAATAATTGAATCAAACAACATCAATTCTAAATAATCCACCCCTTCTCTCCCTCTAACCCCCTCTAACCAAACACTCTCATAAATTGAAGTCTTTAGCAATTTAATTTGTTTGCATTGATAGTGTAAAATAATTTTTAACTTGTTTGTATATAATTTTATAAAAATAATTTTTTTTAAACTACAATGACCATTTCGTATACACATTTTAAAATTTTATAATTGAGTACTTCTCAACAACCAATAAATAAACATCCACAACCAAAAAACAAGAAAAATCTAAAAAGAAAACAAAATTTATTGAATGAAAATAAGGTGGCATGGAAAGAGAAAAATAGCAACGTCGTGGGAAGAGAAAAAAATGGTCAACTTATTAAAAATGAACGGAAAAAAATGGTCAACTTATTAAAAATGAACGAAACGTAATTTGAGATTTTCAAAATAAGATAGGAGTAATTGCATCATTTTCTATCGTTAATAAGTTAAGTTTTGTGTTTTTAAGGTGTATTTTGTTTTTTTCTCTCATATATTGAAATTGCAAAATTCGAGAAGCTACTATTTTATCTTTTCATTTTTAGCCAAAAAATAATTTTGTTAACCAAATGATTTTTTAAAAATCTGAAACAAACACATTTCAAAACCTACAAAATAAATTTTTTCAATAGATTTTTTCATGAAAAAATCTGAAACAAACGAACCCATTATGCATGTACATATAATATTAATCATTAATTTATTTATCAATAGTTTTTTTTTTCTTTTGAAAAACAAATTGAATAATTAAAACTAGCACAAGGTGTGCATGACCCCATGATAACTAGTAGCTAAATAGATAGTGGGAGTGGTGGAATTGTAGAACTTAACCCCTAGACACCTGTTGATGCATTGAACTAAGGAGTTAAATGATTGTGATTCAAATCGTGATGAAGGAGAAAATACTAACATAATAATTAATATACTAATATTTGTCTATAAAAAAATTGTGCGTGTCTTTCAACGCGTCGTTCATTGTTGTCCATTGATTTATTCATTTTTTTGTATTACCTTGGACATCTATTATTTTCAAAGCAAGCCTCTCTATCCCTTTTTAGTTTTTTTAAAAATAGTGGGAAAAAACCCCGAAACTCACTTAATTAGACTTAGGTTGCAGATTTACTCGTGGCTTAGTTCTTTGTTTGCAGCCTCAGCATGTAATATTATTTGGAGGCGTCTCTCATAATTTTCTTTTGTAAACATGAATTTCTTGTAGTTTCAATGCTTGTGAATACATTGCCTTGGGTGGAACAACTAGACATGAAAAATATGCTTTTGGGCTGTTTTGAAGATAAAGCTACGATGATATGGTCAAGAGACCAAGCTTTCAAACCTTCTGATAAGAAATCATCACAACATAAACTTCAAAATCAAAAACACAATGTTCATGTGCTTTTGAATTCTAGTTCTAAAAATCAAAAGGTATGCATTCTTATTTAATTTTGATCTAAGGAGTTCATTAAAATATATGACAGATTTGTACTTGGAGGAAATTGCACTTGAGAAATTTGAATTACACTTGTCTCTAGGCATGGCAATGGGGTGGGGTGGCGGTGAATTTTACCTCTCCCATCTCCGCATCCGACTAGTTGGGAAAAATCTGCACCTGCCCCTATTTTTTTTTGGGTGTGAAATTATGGTCCCTATCTCCGTCCGCGATGGAGTTTGGATTTCTCCGTCCACACCTACACCCATTCATTTATATAAAATAATAAATTTAAAAGTTATATTAATTATAATTAATATAACAAAATAATAATTATTATTATATAATAATAAAATTAAAAAATATTAAAATCATATTTTCTATAGAGAGAAGATTATAATTTTTAATATTTCAGAAATATTAAATATGTACATGCGTATAAAATTTAAAAATGACAATAATATTACTAGCGGAACGGTGAGAGGTGGATATCAACACCTCCAAATCCATCACTGTTCCGAGTTTTAATTTTCGTGGAAAACCCGCACCTGATCAAAGTGGGTTTTCCCCACCGGAGTGGGTAACCGCGGGTGCGGATTTTGTTGCTATTGCTACTTGTTTCTCTTCTTCTATTAAATTCTATGTGGGGATGACGAACTAAAATGATGATAAAATATGAGAAGAAATTAAAATAAATAAACAAAGGTGGATTTGGGGGATAAAATGGTAAAGAAAAGCATAAACTACGAAGAATCGTCACAATGGTAAGGATGCCATTGATAAAATTCAAACAAGTTAAGAACTTAGAGGAGAAAATCTCGCTTACAATTCTCAAAGAGAAATAGTTTTTTATTTAATCCAATTCCACTTTTCTACATATGTGAGACGCATATATATAGACGTTATGGGCTGATTGGTAAAAGAAAAGAAAAATCATAATAAATTAACATTAATTCTAGGCCACATTAATTTTCTTAATAAAAGTTTTGTCTAGTCTTAATTAAAAAAATAGTTTCAAAATAATCAGATGAAAACCCAAAGGCATTTTATCAACAACTTTTTTTTTGTGTGTGGCTATTTATTTTATTTAACTATTATTTTAATAAACCCTATAAAACAATAGAAACTGATTACAAATTTGTGGTCTACTTCTAGTTCATTTTTGTATCATAATAAAAGATGAATTTAGTAAAAGATAAATTGTAGATAATTCTCTAAACTTTCTAATGAATCAAAGATTATTTCAATCGAACATCTAGAGCTCCACATATAGTCAAAACAAGGCAAACAAGTCATCACATACGAAAATGACATTTTCAACCAAAATTAATTTGGTTCTTTTAATTCCATTATTGAATCAATTCTTCTTATAAAGAGATCATCTTAGAATCTCATCACTATCTTTTTTTCCCGACAAAACCATTGCATTGAAAGAGAATATTACAAACATATTGATTAAATATTGATTAGACAATGTCGAGACCATATATAATCCCTAGTGATGTATTATTTCTATGGCTTCTTCTAGCATGGATAGATTATATATGGTCTCGACATTGTCTAATTTACCCTTTGATCGAAAGCCAATTGAAAATCGTATAAGAAGATAATGACATTGAAACCAACCACACAAAGGTCTACATGCTTTTTGATAATCAAATATGCTGAAATTAGTTGGGGATTTTTAAGAAATGACAAAGGAGCGTCTCTTAATGCCTTTAATATTAGGAACAACCTGCGCACCAAGGGGATAATGGTAACAACAAACAACAGGGACACATGCCTTTAATATTAGGAACAACCTGCGCACCAAGGGGATAATGGTAACAACAAACAACAGGGACACATGTATTTAGCGCTTTTGATAGAGGTTGAAAGAAAACTTAGTATGGGCGAGATTGAGCCAGAGAGGTTCCATTTTTTAGTGATGGAATTAGCCTTTGCATGTAGATAGATAGAGGTTTGTGGTGATTGATTGCAGAGTAGCAAAAGAAAATTGCAATGGAGGTTTGGGTTGCTTCCGTGAAGTGGTCATGACAGTCTCATAATGGAGACAAAGAAATAAAGGAGAAACCATCTACTACCAAACCCCTAATCTATGTGGGAAAAGATGACTTCCATGGAGGGAGGAGATCGCCTCCTTAGAGGGAGGGGGCAAACCCTAGTAGAGTCCATACTGTAACATCCCGACCCTTACCGTTACCGGCGATGCTACCTCACGGTCTTCTCGTCCCCCCTCACCACCCAGTGGAAATAACGAGTTTTTGCCTTCCGTGGGATTCGAGCCCGGTACCTAGGGGATAAGTACCGCCTTAACGAGTTTTTGCCTTCCGTGGGATTCGAGCCCGGTACCTAGGGGATAAGTACCCCGGTACCTAGGGGATAAGTACCGCCTTAACGAGTTTTTGTCTTCCGTGGGATTCGAGCCTAGTACCTAGGGGATAAGTACCGCCTCCACACAGTTCCAGTACCAATTGAGATCCTTTTTTTGTAACATCCCAACCCTTTACTGTTACCGGCGATGCTAACTTCTCGTCCCCCTAACCCCCAGTGGAAATAACGAGTTTTTGCCTTTCATGGAATTCGAGTCCGGTACCTGGGGGATGAGTACCGCCTTCACACAATCTCACTACCAATTAAGCTATTTTTTTTGTAATATCCCAACCCTTACCGTTACCGGCGATGCTACCTCACGGTCTTCTCGTCCCCCTCGCCACCCAGTGGAAATAACGAGTTTTTGTCTTCCGTGGGATTCGAGCCCGGTACCTAGGGGGTAAGTACCGCCTCCACACAGTCACATATGATTTTAAGATCGCTTTTTTTGGTCAATTTACGTGTTGGTCCACGTGGGTTTTCACAGTTTAAATGTTATGCAATTTAAATATGTGGATTAAGGGGTAAATATCTTTACAGCGAAAAAATGATGATTTACTTGTAAGAAATTAAAAACATAAGAGAAAAAGGTTATAATATTTTTTTATTTTATTTTATTTTATTTTTATTTTGTCTTTCTTTGGGATTTTGAAATTAGGGTTAGAAAGGGAGTTGGTGGTCACACGATAAGAGCATGAAAATGGACTTCATATTTATGTATAAGCTCGTGGTGGTTGAAGGTGGGAGTGGAAGTAGAATTGACAATTAGAGTTTGGTGGAAAGAGATAGCATGAAGAAGTGTTTAAGAATGAAAAACACAAAGTAGGGTCTAAGGTATTTTTTTAATGTTTTTAATTTGTTTTTTCTTAGGATTTTAGGTTTTTAATTAAATAAAAGGTTGAAGTAATAAAATTAGATAATAATAAATTAAACCTAGTCAATGTGCCATGTCAGCAATTTTACATGACCAAAGTTAAATGAGAGATTAAAAATGGATTCCAGAATATGATATTATATATGATATTATAAAGGAGGAATTTAAACTTCTTTTTATAGGGATTGAAATCGAAATCACCTTATATTGCAGGGACTAAAAGAAGTATTAACCCTCTATTTTTTATGATTCGTTGATCAACCCATTTAAATGTATGGATCAACTCAGGCGAGAAAATGCACCAAAATACCACAACTCATTATTTGTGGACTGACTAATCCTATTTAGGGGTTTACAAATGACAGGTTAGGTCGGGTTTGATGTGTGTCTTACGCGAACCTAATATTTGATCAAATCATTTTTTATCCTAACCCGTCCCGTAATCCGATGATTTGCGGGTTCATTAAGGATAAGACTAAATAAAGATAGGATTGGATTGGTCCCAAGACAAGACACCAAATAATAATCTTTAAATTTTCTTTTAGAAAAAAAATTAAACATAAAGAAACTCATAATATGCATATAAATTTTGATTTTATTAAAATGGATTAAAGCAAAACACATATTTCCTATCAAGGAAGAAAAGTGTATATTTTAATATTATAAGAAAAAATAATATAATTCAAATATCTTTCCGAAAAAGAGTGTAACTTTCTTCAATAGGTTGTAGCTAATTGGGCATTGGGATGCATATTTAGCATTATGGTTGAGAAACATGATTTAGGACTAAGAAAGAGAGAAATATTGAAATTGAATTTGATAATACGAAGAATTGTTATATAATTAGGTATGTATATATTTATATAGTATTCCTAAGGCAACTAAAATAACTAATTTTCATCTAATTATAATTAATGTCTAACTACCTTAAACTAACTATAAGATATATCTAACTATATCTAATAATTCCCACAAGATGGAAGTGAATTATCAATTCTAATTTGGGAAGGAAAATACAATACAAGAAGAAAAAAAATAATATATGAAAGTTACAAGAAAAATAATACAAGTCGTAATACAATATAACTATTTAATGAAAACTACAAAAAAAAAAATTTACATTGACTAAACGTTCTACACAAGAATGTTGATATAGAACATTGATGTAGAAAGTGGTAGCTGCCGAAGTGTATAACTCTTTTGAAGTCTTATGTCTACCGACTTTATATTAATTTGAAATTTTTTTGGTGTCTTCACGATACCCACTCTGATAGAATCAAGAATCCTAACATTGAGTCTCAAATGTCAAATTTGGTTAATAAAGCCTTGAAAATGAGAAATGCTAGACTACCATAACGTAGAAGTACAAAGAGTGATAATTTCTTTACTGTCATAGGGTAGAAGCATAAAGAGATTTAAAAATGCATAACTACATTATAATGCGTAACTACGCAGAAGTACACTATAGGGTAGAAGCATTCAAGAAAGGCAATAGGGGCTAAAAATTAAAGAAACATTTTGGAGTGTATGATAAATTTCAACAAATATTTGATTGATATTATAATGATTTCAAGAAGAACTCACAAAAAGTTACAAATTTCTTCTATTTATGAATCTTGAAGCTAGAAACTAAGAAAAACGTTGAGACTAATTGATGAAGCCAATGCGCCTCCCATGTTGATGATTAGTGTCAACAACCCAAATTGACCAAAAACTTCACAAAACCTTTAAAAGAAGAAGTCACTTTTGAAGAATTAGGAGATTGAGACTTCTTTCAATAATTAACATCATCACTTCAAGGTAGAAACCATGTCTCTTGATACCATATTGAGAAGCATGATCAAGATGAAAAAAAGAAAGAAATAATTAAGAAAAATATTGAAATTAAATTTGATAGTACGAAGAATTGTGATATAGTTAACTATGATACACCTTTATATATCGTTTTAATGTTAATTAAAATAATCAACTTTCACCTAAACACAATTAATTTCTAAGATATATCTAACTATATCTAACAATTATAGATAGTAGAATATATAATTTAGGCTGAATTGTATTTTTGGTACCCTATTTTAACATTCTCACGAAAATATTCCTCTTTTTCTATAATCAAAATTATGAAACCCACTCTAAGCATGGGCAAATAACACTAAATATTTTAATATCTTCATCTTTTATTTTGTTTTTGTCTGGGATAGGTTTATGCCCTCAGACTTTTGTTTTTTGCTTTTGTCTTTATTTTTTATTTCCGCAATTTTTAGCTCAATAAAAAAGAAGTATCATATTTATTATGTAAAATAGTAATTTTGAAAATGATTTTTATAAATTATTTATTTATTGTTAGAGATTTTAGCATCATAAAAATCATTATATCTTTTGAAAATGATTTTTATAAGTAGCTAATAAAAAAAGTTTCTCATTTTAAATATTTTTAAAATTTTATTATTTAAAAGATGTAGTAAAAAGATGAAATACTCAAATTGATATTTTATGAGAAGTTATTTGAACCATAAATTTTCATTTAAAAAAGTTCTAACAAAAAAATGAAACATTTTAAAAATTATTTTTAAAAAACCTGTGACAAACAGATCCATTATATATTATAAACCATACGAGATGAACTCAATTGTAAGGATCAAAGTTTGAAGATATAACACTAGAAAGTATATAGGTTTGTAAATAGCTTTATATTCCTATAATAGAATCAACATAATTTATTTTCATTTTTATTTCAGAAGAGGAAATTGGAACAATACATAAATGATGGTAAATTTGCTACTAGTTGTAAACTCATCAATAAAGAGAAATATGGTAGTGATAATGTCAAATATCCGAAAAGAAACCCATCTCCTCATCACTCATGTTCAACTCTACCAGGTAGAAAAAAGATTATTGTACAAGAAACTCAAGAATATGGTTTCCCTGCTCAAAATGACAAAACACAATTTTGTGGTATTAATATGGAAGATTATTCTCACCTAAGTGACACCAATGATTCCATTAAGGGGACAAGTTATATTAAGAATCCAGAGAGCTTGAATATCCAGGCTAGAGATTTAATGCCTGGTAGTAGTTATTCTACTAGTACCAAGACATCAATCAAAGAGAAACAAAAAATGGAATTTGTGAAAATATTGGTTGAAGAAGCTTTTATCGATAATAAGACGTCACATTCGTTATACTCAAAAGAGGCAGACGTGAAACTCATTCATTCTCCCAAGAACTTTTTACCGGCTAGGAGTAACCATCTTCCAAGACCAGTTATTCCCGTTGGACCTCGGTTTCAAGCCGAAATTCCTAAATGGGAGGGCACAACCAACTTAAAACAATATAATAGTGATGATTGTTTGAAGTGGTTGGGCACCCAAATTTGGCCAATGCCTAATGTATCTAAAACAAATGCAAAAGGTATTGGGAAAGGTAGACATGACTCGTGCTCATGTCACAATCCTAAATCAGTTGATTGTGTTCAAAAACATGTTAGTGAAGCTAGGGAATGCTTAAAATCAAAGATCAAAACCGCTTTCTCAAATTGGAAGTTTGATGACATGGGAGAAGATGTTTCAAAATCATGGACGATGGAAGAGCAAAAAGCATTTGAATCTCTTGTTAAATCAAATCCGCTATCAAGTGATACAAATTTTTGGAAGCTCAAGATGAAGAAGTACTTTCCATCCAAATCAATGAAGTGCATGATAAATTACTATTACAATGTATACATCCCTAGATGTATGAGCAAAGCGACAAGATCTTCCTTTGGTGCATTTGATGGTGAACCAAAATGATAACATGTTCATACAAAGGTATCGCTATGATTCCAATTTGCAAAATTTTGAAATTGATTTCTTCAAATCAGTTCACTTGTGCTTACACATTTTACCTCAATTTGCAATATTGAACATGTGAGGAGTTAGATAACTTGCCCATGAATCTAGAAGAGGTAGTCCTTAAATGTATTCCAAACTAGTATTGTGAACCCGTGCAATGTTTAGTGAGAAAGAATCTATATTTAATAGAATTTATATTTTATTGTGTTTAAATATTTAGCAGCAAAAATATTTAGCAGCCAAAATATTTAACAGTAAATTACAGTATCAAATTATACATAAATTGATGTATATTAACTGTCAATCACTTTGATAAAACTAAACATCACGACAAAATACATAAATAGTATTTTAGAAGGGAATATAAATACATAATGGGTGCGTTTGTTTGATCTTTAATAAAAATGATTTTTATTTTAAATAATTTATAGATTATTTTTTAAAGATTTTTTATAAAATGATTTTTTAACTTTCGTTTGTTTACTATTATAAAAATGATTTTAAAAAAAACATTTAACTTGTTTGTATACAATTTTGGAAAAATGATTTTTTTTTAAACTACAATGACTATTTCGTAGATACATTTTAAAGTTTGATCAATGTAATGAATACTTCTAAAAAAGCAATAAATAAACACACAACCAAAAAAATCACTATGTAGAAAAATCTAAAAAGAGAACAAAACATACCGGATGAAAACCTAGATGAAGGTCGCATGTAATGAGAAAATTAACAATGTCGTGGAAAGAGAAAAAAGGGCCATTGCGTGAAGGAGATAGACACAACTAATGAATTGATGTAAACTAATAGATAAAAATTTATTAAAAATGAATGGATGACGATTTGAGATTTTCAAAATAAGGTAGAGGTATTTGCATCATTTTCTCTCGTTAATGAGTTAAATTCCGTGTTTTTTACTTGTGTTTCGTTTTTCTCTCTCATCTATCGTAAGAAAAAAATGGGAGAAGCTAATATTTTTAGCTTTTCATTTTTAGCCAAATATTTTTTTTTAATAATTTTTTTTAAAAAAATCTAAAACAAATACCCTTCAAATCTTACAAAATAATTTTTGGCTTAAAGAAATAGATTTTTTCATAAAAAAATCTGAAACAAACGCACTCAATGTTATATTAAAAAATAATTAATTAAATATCATTGAAAAAATTACTACAAAGAGCAACAAAGTTTTAGTCCAAGATTACAAATTAGAAAAATATACTTAATATATATTGTGTATATTTTTGTCAAGGTTATTAATACAATTTCATAAATTTTCAAACCAAACAATATCTAACTCTAGTCATTGCAAAACTGCAAATAAATGACAAAATTGATGTATTTTATTTAGTGTCGTTAAACTAAAATGAGTTAATATTAAATGAGACTACCTCTAACTATATTTAATAAAAGACTTTTGAGTCAATAAAAAATTGATATATTTGATCTATATTATGAAGTTTAAACTATTGTGGCCACACAAAATATCTAACTCTAGTGGTTTAAAATGACGTGCCAAGAATAAATTTGTTGATTGACACTTGTAAAAAGTTGTCTTGAAAATGTTCTTTGTGTATAATATTAAGATTAAGATTTAAATTAAGATTATGATACAACTAAGGGAAAAATTTAAATAACATACAGATCCTCTTTAGTTTTCGAAATGCACTTCTCATATACTTAATAAATAAAAATTGGGTGTAACATTTTTTGGCACACTTACGTTTATATATATGTTATTCACGAAATAGACGCCATAATGTACACTTTGGTGGAGCCACTATAAACATCATCATTCTTTTTAAATTGAAAATACTAGATGTATGACTATATTTATGCAAATTAAAATGAAAATATACTCGTGTCATGTAGCAAATGATTGTGATAGACAAGTGTGGCAAATAAAATGTCCGATGTAGTTTTTTATTGAGTATAGAGAATGTGAGTGTTTTTTTGGTAACTAGAGGGAGCGTATGTGTAGTTTAAAGAGAATTTTGGAGAGAAGGGGTGTGAGTGTAATTTAAAAAGAATTTATGAGAGGTCAAT
The DNA here is from genome assembly GCA_037974735.1 of Cicer chorassanicum. Lineage (NCBI taxonomy): Eukaryota > Viridiplantae > Streptophyta > Magnoliopsida > Fabales > Fabaceae > Cicer > Cicer chorassanicum. The sequence goes on from JBBPBP010000003.1 coordinate 7,836,754, forward strand.
GAAATTTTCTTTAAAATTAAAATAAAAATAAGATTAAGACTAAGATTTAGTTTAAGTTAAGATTAAGAATAAAATTAAGATAAGATTAGGACTAAGATTAAAATAAAATGAAGATTAAGTATTTTGTTATCATTAGGTGATTTTATTATAAGATATCATTTAAAAATTACTAATAAAAATATGTTCTTTTGAGCTAATTATGAAAATATATTTAATATAGGGTTAAATAAATTTTTCGACCTTATAAAATTTTGTATTTATTCTTTGTAAAAAAATCACATATTTTAGTCTCGGTTAGAGCATCAACATGTATTTTATGAATGATTATTTTGCATACATATTTACAACACTATAAAATGTTCTTCCAGATAAAATGAGCTAAAAAGTTGATTTCTATGTTCATATTTTAAAGACTTTTATCTTGAATATATGACATTTAAAAAATTCATATTTAATTCATCCAAAGTTAAAAAATTATATATTTGTGCGGATTAACTTTTAATAATATTCTACACATGCTTGCAAAAAATCATTCAAAAGTTTAAAAGTTGAAATATATTTCGTTTAAGCAAGTACTAAAACTTGTAGAATAATTTTGTATGGACTAAAACATGTGATTTTTTTTATAAGCACTAATACCAAAAATTTACAATTTTATAGGGATTAAAAATTAACCTTTTAATATATATTTCATGCATTTGTTTTTACATAAGGTTATTTATGTAATTTCTTAAATTTTTAAACAAAACAATATCAAACTCTATTAGCGGCAAAACTACAAATAAATGACAAAAGTGATGTCTTTTACTCCCTCCGCTCTAAAATAATTGAGTCATTTGATCATTTTACACATATTAAGAAAAATGTATAAATAAAAGAGAGTGAATACTACTTTTGTCAAATTATTCCGGTTAGATATTGATGCATTATCAATTTTATAAGTGCATAGTAAAAAATAATGCATTAAAAATGATACAAGTAATATTAGTTAAATTGTATAATTGAAAAAACAATTAAACTAGAAATTAAAATGATGAATTGTTTTGGAACAATTTTATTTTTGCAAATGGATCAATTATTTTAGGACGATGGAGTATTTAGTGTGAGAAGACTAAAATGAGTTGAAATTAAATATCATTTTAAGGTGATATGCCAACGATGCATTTAGTGCAGTTAAACTATAAATAAATGATAAAAGTGATGTCTTTTATATAGCGTGGTTAGACTAAAATGGGTTGAAATTAAATGTTATTTTTAAGGAAAAAAGAACATCAACTAGAGGAAGAAGATTACGTGGTTTTGTCTCCCTCTAACGACCAAAGCCATGAAACCAAAAGAAAAAAAAATGTTGGAATTCAAGTGTGAGTGGTTAGTCTAATATCGATTAGGAATAAAAGAAATATTGCATATATAAGAGTGGTGACCCATATACCTAATATGTTAATGTTTTTGGTTGAGATGTGGTGTCAATGTCTCTTACAAATCTTGTACGTGTAGTCTATTGTTGTTGTCGCACTTCCCCGGACTCCATAATAAGTGGTATTAGAGTCATAGTTCGACTTGGTGGGGGATAGGGAGCCAAAGATCCTGATGTGCATAAGTCTAGTGTTGTGGGTGACTCACGTTTCAAGGGAACATTGTTGGAATTCAAGTGTGAGTAGTTAGTCTCACATCGACTAGAAATTGAGGAAATGTTTGATATATAAGAGTGGTGACTCATATATTTAAATTTTAAGGTTTTTTGGTTGAGATGTGGTGTCAAAGTCTCTTACGAATCCTGAACGTTTAACCCATTACTACTGTCGCGCTCCTTCGAACTCCTTAACATGATGAAATCAAAACAAAAATCGATCTAAGAATCAAAACCAACAAAAGCTATAACACTACTACCACTACAAGAAACTTGACATATAGTGACAGCACAAAGTCGTGGGTAAATGTCTGAAATCCGTAGGTATAAGGCAAAAAATATATATCGATGACATTTTTCTATATTGTCTATAGTCAAACAATACCAACGGTTTTTTTACCGTCACTATAACCTATAGTGACGAGCGTTTGTCCGTTGGACAAAGCTAAGAGTTATTACCTACGACTTTTGTACTGTGAACATAAGAACTTCCATAACTTTATAAATCATACACTTATGGTTTTGTCTCCGTCACTATACAGCTTAGTGAGATTTGAATTCCATGGGTATAGATTTTGACAACAAATTTTTTTTGGACAAATAATTTGTTATATAGTAATTTTATTGTGCAAAATTAATCAAATTACAATCTAAATACACAATAATATATATATATATATATATATATATATATATATATATATATATATATATATATGAATCAAAATAAAATAAAAGTTCAATATTATATATTCAAAATTAACATAAAGTCTTACAAACATATATGAAATTGAAAATAGTTAAACCATTTCTAAGAGTACTTTAGAGTATTTACTAATCATAAAAAAGATTGTCTTACTAACGTAACAAAGACTTATATAACCATCTCAAAAAATTTAAGAAAATCACTTCCACCTAATTGCCAAAACTTCATCCTCATCAACAAAATAGCTTTTAATCTTCACCTACAAGCAATAAAAAGTAAAATAAAAACACTATTCGAACATGGAAACTTCATTTTCAAACATGGAAACTTTTGATTTTTTAGATTTAGGAAACTTGCCTATACATCGCACATGCCCCTTCTTAGAAGGTTCTTGTACTCGAGAAAATAAATCATTATTCCAAGACACAGAACCTTGTGTGTTTTGGAGTGATTGAGATGTTCCAACCTCATTACTATATTTGCTCAATTCTTCTTGAAATGTAAATGAATTCGTAACAAGTATATTAAGAAAGCAATATCCTAGATTAGCAAAACAACAACATGGAGTCCTTCCAATATTATAACAACTAGCAGATTACAAAATTCAGCACTTGAGTAGCAACTTACGATCACTTTTGCAGTCTTTTCATTGCCAATTGACCCATCTTTACGAGTACGAGTTTCAACGTAAATATCTTCATGTCTAGGTGCCACTCCTTTGCTCTTTTTTTTTTTTTTTCTAAACCCAAACAAACAAGTTAAATGTATTTTATTTTTTAATTACAATTCACCCCATGAAAAGTACAAATCAAAACAAACCTTTTCATCAATAAATTTTGGGAGACTTTTTGTACCCATACAATGGACATCTTCAAACTTTGCACGATTTTGTCTATTAATTTGACTTACTTTCTGCATTTCATACTGTTGAGACAAAATCTCTCAATTGATTTTAATGATAACAAAATTACTTGAGAGATTATGATTGTGGTTAATACTAATATGTGCTTTTGAGTGAATTATTATAAGAAAACAGGTTAATCATCATTTAGAACAAAAGGAAGAAAAATCTGGATTAATTCATTAAGGTTTCATGCTGGAGGATGGCCAGAACCTTGAGAGGATGGGTCTTCAAGTTGAGATTTTCCATCCTCGCGGGAATAACGTTTTTAATCCATCAAAAGAGATCAAATCAGCATGAATAAGCAATTATATGAAGCATTTGATCAAAAGAAATCACAAGGCTAGCTATACAAGGTCCGAGGATAGCTTGTAGCTTTGATATTCAAAAAGTCACATGTTTGCAAGTCTCCATGCCATGTGAAAAGGCTAAGGGCAGCCCTATATTTCACTCTTGAGTGATTGGAAAAATAAAGCAAAGTCAATATATTGAAAGGCAACTGCAAACAAGCTCAAAATAGAAGTCACAAGTCTTGAAGAATGGAAAAAAGAAAAAGGCTATACAAGACCAAGACTAAAGGCTACGCAGAGGATGGACTGCATAGGTCCAAGGATGGCTGGATGGCAATGTTGTAATTTCAGCACAAAGACCATTGGACAAATCTCTGCAACCTCCTCAACGGTCATGAAGTTTTTAACTCATGAAAGAGCTATCAAGGACTCTATAAAAGGGCAGGAAGCTCTTCATCACAACACACAACAAATATTGCAGAAAAAAGATCAAGAATCATATCATTTATCTTAAGCAATATTCATCCTCTCATCACACTTTCTCTATTCATACACTAGATCTTTTGAAATATCTTTTAGAAAGTGTTTTAGTTGAGAGAAAACAAATCATACTCATAATACTCTGTAAATTTTCAAGTTAGTTGAACTTGAAAACATTTGAAAGTTGATTGTAAGCTTGGTGAAGCTTGAGAATACACAAAGTGTAATCATCCTCTGCAAGAGGCTGATCTGTTGATCTTTAGTGAAATCTCACAAGGTTGTGAGGACTAGACGTAGCCATCATTGGGTGAACCAGGATAAAATTTGTGTGTTTATCTCTTTACATTTCCTTGCACTTATTCTGAGTTTACTTCAAACGTTTAAAAACCATTTTCCAGTTCGCATCCTCACTGAGAGGACAGAAACTCATACACTTTGAAAACAATTTTTAAACCTCAAAATCCCTATTCAACCCCCCTTCTAGTGATTTTTAGCTCCATCACATACAAGAAATATTATTCAACATAATGAATCAGTTAATAGTTATTTGAGACATAATAACATTTATGATTTACTTGTCCGTCATCAGAAAATCAACGACGAACCAAAGCACGATATTGATTTGGGTCAACCCTATCATCAGATATTGTAGTTGCAACTTCATCTTCTGTCTTACTTGGATCATATGCCTTTGACTTTAAATCACTTTTCCATTGCCTCCACTTCTCATTCAACTCAAATTTTATCATTTATCTTGTTGAATCATTTATTGGAGGAACAAACTCAAATTTGCTCTACATAATGAGAGATATTAAAAAAAAAAGTTTTATTACAACTTTTGACGTAAAAATAATTTCAGCATTTCTTCTTTGAAACTCTATTAATACCTCTATTAACTCAATGAACAATAATAATACCTCTATTAATTTCAGCATTTCTTCTTTGAAACTTATTGACATATCTTTCCATGATTTGTAGCCGATTGGAGCATATTGATGCCTACTAACCACACTACCTATTAAACGGGTAAGAGTTGTTGCTTCATTCCCAATGGGTAGACCGTGGTTGTCCAAATGAACAATTATGACATCACCATCTTTCATATCCCATACATCTAACATTCTTGTTGGACCTCTAACCTCTTTAGGTTCTACATCTACAAGTAAAACAAAAGTCATAAAAGCATAAATCACTATGTTTACATAAATAAAGTATAACAATCTTGATGTGATGCACATTGGAAAAAATGTATGTGATAACATCATAGGTACATTGTTAAACCAAGAAGGAAAGTCCAAAGATAATTATAAGGCACAAGCTGACCTTGTAGATCTGGGCATAAGAAATATGCTTCACCCACAACTGTACACCTTCTGGTCTCAAAACTCTAGTTGTAATCCTCCACTAAATGAGTAATTCATTCATATAATACACAAAAGAAAATTGAGTATTGACACTGAATGAGCCTAGAAATAATTGACACTAATTAAATACAATATTGACACTAAATGAGCCTAATCAAAAATTCCTTTTCTTTTTTTCTTTCTTTTTTAGTTTAAGGTAAAGGTTCGGACGAAGAAAGAAAAAAGGTATTCCTGTTAGAAATGAGATTTTTTGTTATTTTTATTCCGTTTCACACAGGAAATCAATTGAATTTTTTTTGATTGTGATTGGATTTGTATCCATCGGGACTGACGGGGCTCGAACCCGCAGCTTCTGCCTTGATAGGGCGGTGCTCTGATCAAATCTTTTAATACAATCAGATCAAAAGGAAATAAAAAACTCAAGTTGGGTAGGTTTTTGAATCAAATCTAGCAAGAAGAGGAAATAAAAAATAAATAGAAACAAAAAGTAAATAGAAACAAGCATTTACATTACAGAGCTAACATTTGCAAAATCAGGGGAAAATACCTCTGGCAACAACAAAAGAAAAAAAAGGAAACAAGATCAACAACAAAAAAAGGAATCATGAAGGGAACCGATTTCAGTTTGGTCACAATTAACAGGGTGCTCTACCCAGCTCGACGTCGTTGAAGAAATCACGAAAGACAATCGCCGATACAGATTACATCACAATTGGTGATGGTGAGCGGCATAATAATATAGGGTTTAAGTTTCATTTCATCAATCACTACACAAATCACATGTTGAAACACAAATCATTATGCAAATAAGCATGAAACTCTACGACCTCGCTCTTCCACCCACTTCAAACCCTATCCGCTCTTTTCATGAACACACTCGCGAAGTTCACTCCGCCGATTACATTCTCGTCTGCCGTGACTCTTTTCTCTCCGCTTCATGGGATGACATCGTCAAATTATGGACTCTCGATTGTGCCACTTCTGTTCGCACTTTCAAAGAACACGCTTATTGTGTCTATTGCTCCATTTGTATTTATTAGCTTGGGGTTTTATCATAGGGGTGAAACAATGGTAGAAGGAGAAGAGATTTTGATAATGTTAGGGTTTTGAAAAGAAATGAAAAACAAATGTAACTTTTGATTTGGGTAAAAATGAAAAGCAAGGAGATTTTGATTTGAGTGGAAATGGGAAGTCAAATGAAAAAGAAATGAGGAGGGAATGTTTTAGCGTGCTCAAATTTGGGTGAAGTGAATTTTTCTCTTATGTCATTTACCTACAGTTTTATTCACACATTTGTCGATAAATGATACCTATACCTACGACATTAACAACCATAGTTAAAAGTGACCGTAGGTATACGGCAATTTTCCTGTAGTGTACGATAATAGAAAGTTGAAGGAATAATGGATGCTAAACAACTAGAAGAAGCAACAACTACATCAAAACTACTCTTCGTTACCATTACTACTTCTACTTCTCATTCTAACAAACCAACTCTTGTTCTAAATTTCATCACATATATGTCATTTATAGCATCCATCTCATTTGCCATTCTCTTCCTATCTATCTCCTTATCTTGATCTCCCTATCTCGAAAAACTTCTCCATCCTATCGTCCTCATTTCCTTCGATTACTTCCGTTTTAGCTACCAATTCAAAATCCCAACCCCAAACATCCATCGTTTTATCCATAATGGCACTGAAACCCTAATTGATCTCATTTTTGTTTTTCCAACTTTTACTTTTCCCCATCATTACTCCATCGTCATCAATCTCTACCCTCCTCACCACGACAACATCAACAACGTCTTTAAACCAATCACTAGCGACAAATTCATTATGGCAAGTCATGAGTCCAAATGGTGGCTCTTCTCCCTCAAACAACACAACCAAAGTCCAGTTTTTACTCAACCGTTTTTCAAAACTCTTGTTCAAATTAAAGCTAGAAGCAAAAATAACATAACTAGTGTTCGGCAAAACGAAAAAGAGTTAGGTTGAGATGGATTAAGGTTTTTAGTATTGGGGAAACAAATAAGGAAAATGGAGAATAAGGGGGAAAGTCACGTGCCCTCCTCTGGTTTTATTTTTATTTATTTATTTATTTTAGTTTACTAATGTTCACTCTAAACATGTGAGAAGGATGCCTAATCATAAAAAAATATCAATTCAGCATTGCCAAATCAGAAAAAGGATAAAAGTGTGGGGGTTAAAATTGCTCAAAATAAATTAGAAGGCCAGTGTCACTTAGCAATTGAAAAATTAAGAGGCCAAAAGTGTATTACATAAATTTATTAGGACTTGTAATTTATTAGGACTTAATTGAGTATCTGATAATTATTTTGATATAATTAATGTTGTATAATTAGATATTTGTCTAACTCGACATATTCAACATTATTTCATCACTTCTGATTTACATATCTCTATTATATTTCATATGGTCAAATTTGTGTCAGACCAAACATTTCTTCCAAGTCTACGTTGTTTGACTTCTTCGTGATGTCTTAACGATGTTATTTTTTTGGTAAAATATTCTCTAGAAATGAATATGAAAAAGTAGTATTTAAGAGTGTAACCTTCTTCAACTATGTTCCAAAGATCATACTGATTTCACATAAAAGAACATTTTGATCTAATCTTTCTAGTAGTCATAGTTTAATCCTTTGAAGAGTGGTGGATGGTTTACACTGATTCTTTTGTTGTAGCCTTTGGTTGCCATGATGACGATGAATCTTTCTTTTGACACTGTTATGTGTTGACCTTAGACACTTGGCTTTGTATCAACTTAAAGCAAGAGAAATAAACACAAGATAGAGGTTGCATTGTTGTTTAAACTAATTCCGCTTTTGGAAAAAACTCGTTTCTAAAAATATTTGGAATGATGTCGTAATCAGCTCTTAGATTGATTACAAGATTTTTTTTTGAAATAATGTTAACAACTCTTAAGCGATTTCCCTTAGTTAGTTATGTGTTTATGCATTAAATTAAATAAGATAAGAGTAGAGAGATATACATGAAGATTTATCCTAGTTCATTATCAACTTAATAGTTACGTCTAATCTCTTCTAACATTAGGAGGATTTTTCACATTAAACCACTAAATACACCTGAGAGTATATCTTGGTGGTCACTCAACCTAAACTACTTAATGTCTTAACATTGACACCAAATGTACCTGTTAAGAAACCATTGCCTTTACTCTACAAGAAAATAACTATTACATGCAAAAGTGTTTTGCTTCGAGTTTATTCAATAAACTCTAATTGATTTGTTATTCACAAGTGAAGACTTGATCTCTTGAGGGTTTTTATAGTGAAGCTCTTTTGATATAAATTTCAACAGTGTGATTTTTTTTCTATAATTGTTGATGTTGAACTTCAAATCTTTTTCAGCTTTTCATAGCCTATTCCGAGGCCATAAAGTTGTTACTTACAATGTCTTTGTTTTTTCTCAGTGATTTGACATGACATTGTAGTTTGCAACAAGTCGTACACAAGTGTTGTGATATAGAATGTTGTATAACATTGTCACTTCAAGTTTGAATTTTCCTTTATGTCTAGCTTTGGTAGATCTCGGAAATTTTTGTTGCACTCTTACCAAAGTTAATCATTCAAATAGATGGGATTTAAGAGTAGAGGATTGGTAACAAGAATATTTGTTGACTAGATGCATCGACTTCAATTTCGAGAAGATGGTACATTGGCACTATTTGCAAGGGCTAGATTCTATAGATGATGCTTTGTGAAACTATTGTTGTAGAACGCTTTGGATCTAGTCATGAATAATCTTGAGTCTCCAAACACAAGCATTTGTAGATGCATATTCTTGTGTTCGGTCCTTTGTTACTTTAATCATTTTGTGATATAATTTTTATAACCTTACACTCAAGTATATTTATTAAATAAAATGATAAATTGTTCGCATGTATGATTGTTATAAATCAAATTAATTTGGTGCTAGAATCCCCAATCACTTTGTTCTAACATCATCTGCATCAAAGAGAAACTCTAAAGTAACCTTGAAGTCAGTTCAACACAAGATTAACTCGAATAATTCTAAGGTTAAAGACAAGGTTTCTCCTCTTAAGAAGAAGCCAAAGATTGTGCAAGAAGATGCAAAAGATTGTGCTCACGGATGTTGCAACACCTCTATTTGACATCATATCAAAAGATAAACTTGTCTTCTCTTAGCAATACACTTAAAAATTTCACCTCTTACCTTTCCTCTCATCCAAAATTTTCACATTTCTCCCATTTCTCTTCATCTCAACAACATTCATATCTCTTCACTTCAATCTGAACCTTTACCAACTCACCTACCACAACCTTAAACAACCCAAACAACTCTAGAAACAACATAACCAGGCAAAACCACTCAACCACAACATGAAACCACAAACTCTCAACCCCCAACACACAAGCACAAAATTACCAATACTGATACCAGAACCCGAACAACAAACAACCTCCACCCAAACCACAAAAACAACAATTAGTGCATTCACAACCTCAGCCCAAATACAAGCTACCCTACTACATGCGCTATTTTGAAAAGGTTTTTACTAAGAAATTTTTAAACTACAATTCAATCTCTCATCTTTTATTTATTTCTCTCACTTTTAAAGAATACATCATTGTCTTTTGACTCATCATTTTGATTCGATGTAACTTTTTGGTTATAATTCGTCATATGGTTTTTCTTTACCTTTTAGTTTTGCGTCGCCATTTGGTTTTTATTTTGATCTCTTCTTCTAGTTATGTTGTCTTGATATGCTTTGTTGTTAGGGATAACTATTTTTCTAAGTCACAACTTTGTTCCTATGATTCTTCTTTTGCTTGTAAAGCAGGAGAAGTGGAAAATTCTGATCTTTAGAGTAAGAGATTTGTTTATCTTTGTAGGAGCTCCATCTTTATTGAGCTCAAGCTCATGTATTCTCAAAGAAGTCGACAATTCTCCATGCTTTAGGATACTTAGATATTTTTCTTCTTCCATTGTAGTAACCTCAAGCCTCCATTTTCTAAAAAGGCTTTGTAGAATTTTCTCAATATGATCTTTCGTGTGGAGTATTTCTTTTCAATTAGTCTCTAGAGTATTTATCAATATTTGGAGTCTTCTAAACATGACCTTGATGGTTTCATCGTACTCCATTTTGAACATTTCGTATCTCCAAATGAAAATACTTGTTTTTTATTCTTTGACATGAGTTGTGCCTTCATGAGAAAGTTCTAGAGAATCCCATATTTCTTTTGCATTATTGAATTCTTCACATTTTTCATATTTTGCTTGACTTATGACATCAAGTCATTTATGCATCTAGATAATTCTATAACATCAAATTGCATGCGACACCATTTAAAATATGTCAAATCTTCAATTTTTAGATAAAAAAATATGATAGAATGACCAAAACTGTCGACTTTTAAAATAAGAGGACTAATTTCGTGAATTGATGAAAATAGAGATACTAAAACTGCAAGTAAGCCTATTATATTATAGATAAGAAAATTATTAATTTCACTTTCAATGAAAATGATGAGGGAAAAGAGAGTACCAACGAGTACGGTACAGGTACCGATACAAGATACTTTACTATTTTAAAAGACACATGCTTCATAGACTAAATGTGAGAGAAATAAACACAATAAGCGGGTAGAATTGTAGTTTGTAAAATTTATCTTTAAAACCCTAATAAATTTTTTTTTTTCAAAAGATTAAGTGATGAACACATGATATATATAAATGAATTTTTTGAAAGACTATCACTAAAACAGTTGTGTTGAAAGAACATGTATGTAATAAAATTAGATGCGAAAACAATAAATAGAATAATAAAACTGAAGCGAGATTAAGTGAAGCACATGACTATTTATGTTAGTTCACTAAAAACATCATAACTATATCGAGTCTTCTTTTTCTTTTTGAGTGATAAATATCCTAATTTTATTTGTTGGCTTATTTTTTAACATTGATTTCTCGTATTGTGTAAATGAAGTGTATGAATCTTTAGAGAGAACTATTAGGACTAGATTAAATGGAAGTTGTTTCAAGTAGAAGGATCATTGATAATTGAGTAGAGGCCTTACACAGATATGATACGCTTATTTGAAACTTCATTAATCCTTGTGTGTTGATTTCTTCGATACTTCCTTCTTCTGACCATATGAGACATGGAAGTGACCAAACGATAATTCTTGAAAGATTTCAGATCTACTTTTGTGGCTCCTATCATAGACATGCGCTTCTATTCTTTTGAATTAGATGTCAACTTCTCTTCTTAAGATCAGATGAAGATTGTGTACCAAATGTAAGTGATTATTCATCTTTTGTTTGTTTTGAAGTTTACTGTCCTTAATAAATTCTTGAGGTTTTTCAAATGGATTTGATCATCTTCACACTGAAATAAATTTATCAAATAACATTTGATAAATTATTCACTTAAATATGTGGGTCATTATCAAAATTAATTAGGGGTTAGAATTTCAACTATCTTTGGTCTTTATAGTGTACTCTCAAGGTGCCAACACTAGTCACCCCAAAACTCATCAATTGGTTGCACAAGGTAGCATATGTTGGATATTGAACTCCCTTCCTATGTGGAGAAAGACTCAAATATTGTAGCTTATGTGTCTCACTTATTTAAGTGGAAAGACGATTGATTAGGATTGTAAGAGAGAGACTATTTTGAAAGAAAGACAGTCACCAAAACAGAAAAGAGAAGAGTAAACCCTATTCTTGATTTTGTCAAATCAGTCTCAACAAATCGTCGATTGCGCATTCGTTAACTCTTGGATCGAGCTGATTTTTGGACAAAAGATTCGCAACATTCATTCTTCGTTTTCAACGGTCGAATCGGCGAAACGACGTCTGGAGAGGTAGGAATCGTGCTTGCATAGCAGCAGGTTTTTGGATGTTTTTCTTCTTTTTGCTTTTCATTTGCAAGCTTTAAGATTTTCTTATTTTGGTTTATTGTAGACACAATTTATACATTATTTTGAGACTCTCTTGTACCCTTATTTGATTACAGTGAAGCTATTTCTTTGGTCTGAACGACCAGTGATTTTTACCATTGCATTGAGGGTTTTTCCACGTTAAAATATCGGTGTTCTTTACTTTCTTTTATTTATCAATTTACTACCATATATATTTGTTGTTGCTTCTCACAGGTTCTTGCAAGTTGGAGAAATATTATATCCGTTGTGTATTATTTGCATTGGGTAAATGAGATCTTGCATGTGCTTAAGAGTGATTAATGTGTGGTTATTGAAGTGAAAATGAATGTCATAAGAAGAAGGTTTATTTTGTGACCCTTTAAAAAATAAAAAATTCATTTTTGCACTAAGCTTAATCTCGCAAGTTGAACTTTGAGTGTGAATTGTTAGTTAAACACATACTCTGGTTGGCGACGGTTCAAATAGATAGAAATAATGTAAAATAAATTTGATATAAGTACAAAGTGTGTGAGTGCGTTATGAAATATGAGTGGAGTAAATGTTAACAAGATTCTAGCAATGAAGTTATCTTGGTTCACCCAATATAGACTAATCCAATACTTATAATTTTTGACATTTTCAGTAGTTCTCATAAATTTGTTTTCTAATATGCACTCTTTCAACTACGTATGCGGTTAACTTCACCAAGCTTACAGACTAATTTTGAGATTTTCACTAGTTCTCATAAATTTGTTCTCTGACATGCATTCTTATGTATTCGCTTGACTTCACCAAGCTTACAAACTATATTTTACTATTCTCAACACCAAACTAAATTTCTTAAAAAGTTTGAGGAAATACAAATAATGAAATGTATGATTAGTTTGGGATCAACTTACAGCTCAATAAGATAAATTTATAATATAGAGTTGAGTTTCAATATACTCAACAAAATGTGATCTTATGATTTTAATGATAACCCAAAACTGAAAAATTTATTATTTATTATTTGATAAATTTTTTGATTGTGCAAATAATGATTTTCATTAAGAACTCATAGAATCACAAAGGACAAGTGACTTCAAGATGAGCAAACACAACAAGCAAAAATCACTTTACATCTAGAAGAAGACAAGGGACTACATCTAATATCTTTAAAGAACCTGTTGAAATAAAAATCTTTTTGATATGTGTTTTAATGACAACAAACCTTATAAAATAATTATTAAGTTTTCTAAATGGCGATCTACTGATGTTTGCATTTGAGTTTTTGTTCGAAGAACAGAAGCGGTCAAGCTTGAAGCCACTCACAAAAACAAGTGCAATGTATCAACACAACAATGAAAGAATTGAGGAGCCTAATTCATAAATATAAATATAACTACGATTATCCTCAAGTTGAGGATGATCATCGCAATATGTTGTATCTCAATCACACATAAAATCTCTTGGAAAAAGTCAAGAAAAACTATTGGTCAAGACGTGTCTATATGAAAATTAGAGGATGAAGAATCCAGATCTGAGGATGAATAATCCAGATTCGAGGATAAATATTTTTCACAATCTTATATCCGATGATGGATATTCATCACAATTTCAAGTCGGAGGATGAATATTCTTCACAATCTAAAATCTGAGGATAAATATTTATCAAAATGATCACAATTATTGAAAAAGTAATTGTCATAAAAGTACAAAGGAACAAAAGTTGACAAGTTGTTCACACTATTCAAGGTTTATCAAAAGTAAACATAGAAGTGACATCACATGAATCACGTACTCTTATGTGGAAGACAAGAATTTCCATCCTCACACTTAACATAACATGAGGATGGACTCTCAAAAAATCATCCTCTCATATATAAAAATGAGGTCTTATGTGAACAATGCAAAAACAATATGCCAACATTGTTCAAATTTGTACAAAAGCCTTTGAAGTAAGACAAATACATCAATTGTGATTTTCAAGGTATTAGAAACAAGGAACCTTCTCATCAATAAGAGATCAAGAGGATAATAAGAATCTCTTTTACAAATCATATTCTAGAATGTTACCTAACAAGTAAAAAAGGTGTCAACATGTTTACACCAAATTCCAACAGTCACATATTGGAAAGAAAGATATACAATCATCTCTCAAAGACTTACATAAATCTGAGGATGATCATCCATGAACATCCTTAAAATCGGGTACATCAGAAGATGAATACAATCTCAAGATGAGGATAGACGCAGAAGATATCCTTATACCAAATTTGACACATACAGAAAAGTACAAAGGTACAAAAAGGTGAAGTACTTGACATGAAGGACACACTAGTCAAGGTGGTTGGAAAAGGGAAAGAAAAAAGCAACAATCACATCAAGACTCAATAAAATAGAAACTTCATCCTCATACTTAAACCTGATATGAGGACAAACGCAGAGGATAAACAACACTTACGAGAGGATGAACTTATGTCCTCTATACTAGAGGATAAACAATACTGAAGAGCGAATGAATTTATGTCATCTATGTCAGAGGATAAACAATACTAAAAAAATGATGAACTTATGTCCTCTATGGCAGAGGATAGACAACGAAGAAGAGAGGGTGAACTTCTATTGTCTATTCATCCTCGTACATAGGAAAATGAGTAAAAGTAGCAAAGTAAAAAAAGTGATGTCCTTGACTCAAAAAGCAAGACACTAAAGTTGTTGGAAAAGATAAAAGTCAAAAAGCACAAGTCACATCAAAATTAATAAAAGCTTCATCCTCGTACAAACCAGATCCGAGGATGGACCGCCGCAGTCATCCTCTAAACAAACTTAAAAGGAGGATTAAGGCTAAAAGGCAGTTTTGCTAATAAAGGCAAGTCCAAGGAAACTTAGCAAAGTCTCCAACAGTTATATTTTGCTAACCCATATGTTTGAAGCTCCAAAGGCAATTACAAATAGAGAAGTATTAATTTTCAAACATCAAGAGTATCATTTACAAGAAAACATCTAAGCTATTCAAGCTTATCATCATTCTCTTCATTCTACACACTCTTCCAAACTTAAACATATCTGAGGATCCTTTTTATTGAGTGAGTTATATACAACTTCACATCACTATCTTATCTTAGAAAGTTGTAATTTGATCCCAAACAAATCAAACACATTACTGCTTGTATATCCTCAAGTTGATATAAACTTAAGTTATTTTGTAAGCCTGTCGAGGCTAATAAAAATACAGTTTTATAAGCCTGGTGAGGCTAAGAAAATACACATTTGAAAAGGTGTAGATCAGAGGACGAGCTTCTGAGCACTAGTGAAAATCTCACAAAGCTGTAAGCACTGGAGTAGCCTATATTAGGTGAACTAGTATAAATTCCGTGGGAATCTTCTTAAGCTCTACTCTCTTTATATTTGTTTTATTCATACCTTTAGCACACTTATCATACATATTTCAAACTCATATTATTCTTATTTAGATCATCCTCAATAAGAGGAGGATTATTTTAATCTAACCATTCTCACTCCAAAGACAACCTGAGAGGATAATATATTGCAGAAACTAATTAGCCATAGAAGTTTATCCTGTCTTCTTCGTTGTTTATCCTCTGCCATAGCGGACATAAGTTTATCATCTTTTTAGTATTGTTTATCCTCTGACATTGACGACATAAATTCATCATCTCTTCAGTATTGTTTATCCTTTGACATATGACATAATTTCATCATCTCGTAAGTGTTGTTTATCCTCTGCGTTTGTCCTCATATTTGATTTATGTATGAGGATGAAGTTTCTATTTATTGAGCCTTGATGTGATTGTTGCTTTTTTCTTTTCCTTTTCCAACTACTTTGACTAGTGGGCCCTTCATGTCAAGTACTTCACCTTTTTGTACCTTTGTACTTTTCTGTATATGTCAAATTTGTTATGAGGATATCCTTTGCGTCTATCCTCATCTTGAGATTGTATTCATTCTCTGATACACTTGATTTTAAGGATGTTCATGGATGATCATCCTCAGATTTATGTAAGTCTTTGAGAGATGATTCTATGTCTTTCTTTCCAATATGTAATTGTTGGAATTTGGTGTAAACAAGTTGACACATTTTTTACTTGTTAGGAAACCTTCTATAATAAGATTTGTAAAATAGATTCTTATTATCCTCTTGATCTATTATTGATGAGAAGGTTCCTTCTTGTTTCCAATACCTTGAAAATCACGATTGATGTGTTTGTCTTACTTCAAAGGCTTTTGTACAAATTTGAACAATGTTGACATATTGTTTTTGCATTGTTCACATAAGATCTCATTTTCTTATATCAGAGGATGATTTTTTCGAGAGTCCATCCTCAGATTATGTTAAGTGTGAGGATGAAATTTTTTGTCTTCCACATAAGAGTACATGACTGATGTGATGTCACTTCTATGTGTACTTTTGGTAAACCTTGAATAGCGTGAACAACTTGTCAACTTTTGTCCTCTTGTACTTTTATATGACAATTACTTTGTCAATATTTGTGAGATAAAATTTTTGATAAATATTTATCCTCGGATATGATATTGTGATGAATGTTCATCCTCAGGTTTATCCTCGGATATAAGATTGTGAAAATATTCATCCCCGGATCTAGATTCTTCATCCTCGAATCTGGATTCTTCATCCTCTAATTTTCATTTACACACATCTTGACCCATAGTTTTTCTTGACTTCTTCCAAACGATTTTATGTGCGATTGAGATGCAACATATTGTGATGATCATCCTCGGCTTGAGGATAATCATATTTATATTTATGAATTAGGCTCCTCAATTCTTTCATTGTTGAGTTGATACAATGCACGTGTTTATGTGAGTGGCTTCAAGCTTGATCACTTCTGTTTTTTCAACAGACACTCAAATGCAAACATCAGTAGATCATTATTTATAAAACTTAACATTCATTTCATAAGGTTTTTGTCATTAAAACACATATAAAAAAGGTTTTTACTTCAACAATCTCCACCTTTTTTATGATGACAAACCTTTAGAAAAAAATACTTAGTTTTCTAGATGGATAAAATAACAAATGAAAGAATGTCCATAGATATGCAATTAAACTCCCTTTAAACATATGCAAGACGTTTAATTTGTTAACATTCTTCATTAATCATTTACATCGTATACTTTTCTTCTATATTCTCTCCCCCTTTTGAAATCTATCAAAAAGTGTGAGGGGTGAAGGATAATTATAGGCAACAAGAATAGGAATTGATCACATAAAATATCATGTAGTTGAGAGGTTCATTCTCATATCAAATTTGCATTTAACATTTAATCACATAGTATGTGAAAACACCATTTATGATTTCAGTCAACATTACAATCAAGATATAGACAATGATAACTAAAATAATATACTCAAATCATAGTAAAAAAATGCACCCATTTCAACACATCTAAAGTTCAAGTAATTGACTCTATACTCTCCAAAACTTTAAGGAAAGTGATTTGATCTCAAATTCCATGCATGTTTCAAGGAAAATAATATTTTCAAATATATAAAAATCCCTCCGAGTTTTATGAGATGGTTATCCTCTAATATTTTGAAATTCTTGATTTTGGAGGATGTTTAACTCTTTTCAAATATATAAAACTCCCTTGAGTTTTAACCACATTTTCCTTTAGAACATGACCATGCTCATTTTATGCAAAAATATAAAATACTATGCATTGAGGTAGCAATTTCAAGTTACAAGGAAGGGGGGTTTCAATTGTAATCTTGCCGAATTAAAATTTCCTGTTAAAAACTTAAGACAAACAACTCAAGAATGATCTTGGTTATGAAAACAGAAACGGAGAACATTCTTGGTTCTGGAAATAGAAAACGAAGAACGTTCTTGATTAGTTAAAATCACAGTTTTTAGTTTCTCTATTTAATTTGATAATTAAAATAACTGAATGTAAATAGAGATAAGGAAGAGATACCACACAATGATATATCCTGGTTCACCTAACTCGGGCTACGTCCAGTCCTCACAATTGTGAGATTTTCACTAGGTATTCAAAAACTGAGAACAATCTTTTGTTTACATAGTTAAAGATCAACCTTGATCTGTAACTCCAATTCCTTTCCACCCAAAAAGGATTCAATCAAGTCACCTAACAATTTTGATAGAATTTTACAATTTACTATTTTTAATCAAACTCAAACTATAAACAATCCTTATAGTTATGAGTTTACACAATAATGATTTATTAGATTTGGTTGAATTTAATTATGCTCAACTCTTGTTTGAGAATAGATTTAGGATAAAAAGAACTCAGTATAATAAGCTGGAAGTATATGGGAGTTTAAAACTGATTCTTTTTGTGAATGAGATGCCTTCAAGAATGCAAGTGAATATGATTTGATGAGAATAATTGGCACTTGAAGTTCTGAATGTTGTTGAGTATTTGTCTTCCTTTTATAGACGATTTGATCATTTAATTATGGTTAGAAAGAGATGTTGGTAGTGCTCTGTTACTTTTGACCAAAGCAATATAAGTGAATAAAAATAATTCATTCATGTGAACAGTTTTGGGCCTTGTTGAACTGGACTGTTTTACTCAAACTTGATTAGATTTTCTGCGCGTTTTATGATCCCTTAAGCTTCGAAAATATTCGTTGATTATTGGGCTTTGATATGGATACTTGATTTAATCCAAAACTGTTTGGAAAGGAGTAAACAACTTCTGCAAAACCGAGAAGCCTGTTTCTGTAGAAACAGAGATTGTTCTATCAAAAACAAAGAATGATGATTAGAAATGGAGATTGATGATCAATCTGGTTTGATAGTCTTCTGGACAGTCTGGGGACTGATAATCAATCTTGAAGTTCAGTTTTGTTTCACTTTTCTTGACAGTTTTAGACTGGAGAAAGTTGCAATCTATTTTGACTTGCTTTGATTCATGATGTTTTATCTCAGTGATTCGGAAGTCTCTTTAAACAAGAATGATTTCTACTTGTTCCTTGCCATGTACTAATGAACTTAGTATAAAGAATTAAGGCAGAAGCTTTGTTAAAATAGTGGATAATGATTGGTGAAGAGGCTGTGACAATCAATCTTGATTCTGCAGAACATTCTCTTTTTTGTACAGCTTATGGTCAAGAATGTTCTGTTTAGTTTTTTCATCTGATTTCTTTGCTTTGCTTGGTTCCTATCTTTAATAAAAACACTCAAGAGCACATATTAAATTAACATAACATTTAGAATCATGATTAACATTATTAGTTAACCTTTGTTTATTTTCATCAAAACTTAATTTGAGAGTTTGTCTTAACATGCATCATGATGCTCACATCTCTATTTTTGAGTTCATAACATGTAAGTGTAATGAGATGATCATCTAACAATATGCAAAACAAGTTTGAATGCTTAAGAATGAGTCAAATATAAGTTTAAGAACATAATATGAAGACTTCAAACTTCTTGGACCAGATTTTAAATTAATAGACAATCAACACCAATTATAATCATAAAGGTCAATCATATATCCTCTTGTTGAATTTCTTTCAAAGATATAAATCCTAAAATAGGATATCCATTTAAAACATGATAAAGAAGAATATTTGATATATAATGCATATTAGAATCTCAATTTTTCAAAAAGCCAAATAAAAATTTCATACTTAAGCATCAAACAAAATATATGTTAATCAAGATATGTACACTAAGTTGGATTCATCCAAAATTTATATTGAGATAAATGCACGTGCATAAGACTTATAGAAATAGGATGTGTCATAAAGATTTAACTACAGTTCAGGCTTATGCAAAGGTAACATGATAATTAAATCATGGATTATTTTGCAATGTGTAAGAAAATATCATGCAATAAATTATGCTAAACAAAATAGTCTTTTGTCAAAACATTAAAGAACATCAATTCATTTGAAATGCATTCTTAACATGTTATTAAAGCACCATGCTATAATCAAACAATTTTTGTGTGTGTGCTTGTTTAGATATTGAATAACAATATAAGAATGACTACATTAGAGGTTCTACAAATGGATTTCATTAGACATAGATTCGAGTCATGATAAAAAGTGATGCAATACATTTATCTTTAAATAATATCTAGCATGTATTCTTAATTTTAAAATCATACTATCAATCACATAATATGATTGCATCATAAGAATTGAGAATGAGTGTACCTCATTTAGTGACTTTCCTCATTAGAGGATTAATGATCAGAGAATCTTCAACAACAAAAAATTTGTCCCCCATTCTCATTCATTTTACTTTGAGTACACTTGTCGATGGATATGAGTGGATATTTCAACTTTTGTAGAACTTTCCAAATGTTGGGTATGTTTATCCTCTTAAATATTCACTAGAGATGATCATCCTCTTGAATAATAGCTTGAGGTGGTGAAGATAGAGAGAGTGAGACATGTTCATATCAATTTACTTATGACTCATCATCATAGTAAGATCATTTGTGGTTTTATCTTCTTTAAAATTTTCAAATGAGGATTATGGAGATTCCTTTAAAGGAGATATGAGTTTAAGCAAGCTCAAATTTCAAAGATAGATGATCTATTAATAATATTTTTCTTCATCCTCACGACCATTCTCTGAGTAGGATCTTTTAGTATGCTCCCTTTGAACAAGTTCACAATCTTATTCATGATTTTGCTCACAAATGCTGCCCCAAAACATTTGACTTTTCTTAGCAACCTTTTTCTTCCTCTCTTTTTATTCAAGAGATTTAACTAGTAATCTTGCATGAAGAGATAAAAATACTTTGGTACCCAAGACTCAATGGGTCCTTAAAAATTAGTATATCACTTCTCATGATATATGTTCATATAATGAAATAATAATCTCGCATGATAAGTTACTACATATTGAACATACATCTTAGTCTTATGAGCATGAAAGAAAAAGTAAGCTAAAATATAAAATTATTAAAAGATAAAAAGAGTACACATATCAAACAATGAAGATAGCACATAAAAAGTTTATTTTATGAGAAACTAGTGTGAGAAAGGAAATGAAAATTTAAAAAGAAACAAGATAATAAAAGAAAGTTTTTCCTTTTTAATATTAAACTAATATAAAAACAATGTTCACATAAAGAGGATGATATTAAGCAAAGAAGATAACAAAAGTATGATAAACAAATATAATAATAATAATAATAATAATAATAATAATAATAATAATAAAATTAAAAAAGGTAAAAAAAAGAAGCATGTATAGAATATTAACACAGTAAACAAATATACAGAAAAAAAAATGGTAATATAAACATTCACACACATACATGAAAACTAAAAATAAAAAATATATATGTTTTAAAACAGAGGCAAAAAAAATACAGAAAACCTAATTAGAAAATACAAACATATTAAATAAAACTAATGATAAAGAAAAAGAAAAAAGAAAAAAAAGAAGACAAATTTTCTTGCTTCTCTTTTAAGGATCAATATTACGAGAGGATGCCCTCATACATATGCTTTAAAAATAGAATCCAAGTGAATCTTGAATAATCACTAATTATTACAAGACCATATTTTTTCTTTTTGCTCTAATACTTATTTTCCTTTCACCCATGCTTTAAAAGCTTTTATCGTTTTCAAAACTAATTTTTAAAAGACCTTTCACTAGATCAAGTTTGGATGATTTTGCAATATTTTTCAAAGTTAAATGACCAGCTCTTTTTAATGTCAAAACCATTTATTACTTTCAACATAAAGAAAACATGATTTGGATGACAATTCATTTAAGTATAAAACACATGTTATTTTTTCTAAAACTAGGAAAAATAATATTTCATGAGGATATTTATTTTAACTCACACTATTCAAGTTTAAATAGAACTTAAAAGCCATTATCACATAGATGACATATGTCGAAAAAGTTATATTTAAAACCTTCCACTTATTGAATAGCCTCAATTTTAGCAAAGTTATTTTAACCATGATACATGTACCTTTTATTTGAGCTTTGTCATAATTTCCAAAGGTTATAGATCCTCCATATACATTTCAATGAGATGAAGCACTACCTATCTCCAGTCATATGTCTTGAGTATCCATTGCCCAAGTATCAAGGATTTTTCTTGATTGATAGAGGACATTCCTACATCACAAGTTAGTAGTAATTTCTGTTGGGTATTTGGCTCCCTTCCTATGTGGAGAAAGGCCCAAATATTGTAGCCCATGTGTCTCACTTATTTAAGTGGAGAGTGGTATAATTAGGATGGAAAGGTGAGACTATTTTGAAAGAAAAGGCAGCCACCAAAAGAGAAAAGAGGAGAGTAAACCTTATTACTGATTTTGTCAAATCAGCCTCAGAAAAACATCGATTGTGCATTCGTTAACCGTTTGACCAGGTTGATTTTTGGACAGCAGTTTCGCAACATTCAGGTCTTCGTTTTCAACTGTCAGATCAGGAAAATGAATTCTGGATAGGGAGGAATCGTGCTCGAACAACAGCATGTTTTTGAGTGTTTTTCTTCTTCTTGCTTTTCATTTGTAAGCTTTAGTGCTTTCTTATTTTGGCTGGTTGTAGGCACACTTGTGTATCATTTTGAGACTCTCTTGTACCCTTATTTGATTATATTGCGGCTATTTCTTTGGTCTTGACGACCCGTGGTTTTTACTCTTGCATTAAGGGGTTTTCCACATTAAAATATCGATGTTCTTTATGCTCTTTTATTTTGATTAATTTGCTGCCATATATGTTTGTTGTTGCTCCTCACTTGGTTGTGGCTAGAGGGGAGAAAATTAGTAAACTGTATTGGACAAAAGCTTTGGTTGCTAAAGACAGTGTGAATGTCGTGGATATGGAATCATCTTTGTGGCACCAAAGGCTTAACCATATTAGTGAAAAGGGGTTAAATTGCTTAGCTAGAAAAGATGTGCTTCTAGGATTGAAGAATGTAGATTTGGAGAAATGTTCTTACTACATGATTGGAAAACAAACTAGAGTATCCTTCAAAAGACATCCTCCCTCTAGAAAGTTAGAGTTGCTTCAGTTGGTGCATTCTGACGTTTGTGGCCCTTTAAAGGTAAAATCTTTTAGTGGTGCACTTTATTCTGTTACTTTTATTGACGACCGGTTTAGGAAACTATGGGTTTATGTTCTGAAGATCAAGTGTTATAGAAATTCAAACAATTTCATACTTTGGTTGAGAGGCAAACGGTCAAGAAGTTGAAACCTGTTCGTGCTGACAACGGTGGTGAATATTGTGGACCCTTTGATGTCTATTGCAAACAGTAGGGTATAGCACATGAAAAGACTCTTTCTAAAACTCCTCAGGTGAATGGTTTAGCAGAGAGGATGAATTGAACACTTGTTGAGAGAGTGAAGTGTATACTCTCTGAAGCTAAGTTGCCTAAGCATTATTGGGGTGAGGCATTATACTGTAAAACACATGTTTTTTATGAAGACAAAAACTAAGAATTGTGATCAAAACAACAAGCTCAAAAAGAAGTCCAAATATCATAGTTCAACTTTAAATCAAACATATTAGATGTTTAATAAATATAAAGGTAAATGATAAAATCAATAGTTCAAAAGTACATGAGAACCATTCATCTTTGCATATGCATAAAAAGTATTTTCACATGTCAAAATTATATTAACAATGTTTAAAATTAATGTTTTTGACAAAATAGCAATGTCGTATTCAAATACAAATTAATGTATTCGTATTCAAATACATGTTTTTGAAAAATGCTAAGTCAGTAGCAAAAACTTGACATCTGTATTCGACTACGAGGTGTTGTAGTCGCATACAAGTGCTAAGTCATTAGCTCAGACTACACATTTGTATTCGACTACAACTTGGTGTAGTCGAATACAAACAGCAAGTCAGTGGCAAAATTAATGTATTTGTCTTCGACTACATGCTTATGTATTCGGATACAAGGTGAAAATTTTGAATAAATTTGAACGTTATAAGAGGTGTATTCGAATACATACATACTGTATTCAAATACAACTGGAAACAATGCAATTTTTCAGATCTGAAATGGTTCTACATCATTGCATTTGTTCATCAAACCTCTTGGAACAATGGCCACGAAATCTGAAGTGATGTCTATGGAGTATAAATACACCATAACTTCAGATTAATCAAAAACAATCCTACTACCAAACCTTGAACAACTCTGAACAACTTTTCTGATTTTTTCTCAAAGTTATTTCTCATAATTCAAGTATTTGCATTTCATTTGTATATCATTGACAAAGGTTCTCAACGTACTTGAAGCAATATTGGATTGATATCATTATACCTCTCTTATATTCTTATTCCAAATCAAATTACATTGTTTGTAAAAAAAAGTAGTACTTTCTTAAAGTAGTCTTATATAAGATAGTGGTGTGTTATCTTAGAAGTTTTGTTAGAAGTTTGTAGCAGAGATCCTAGGGTGGGATTTGTACATTTTCTGACAATAGTGGAGAAATCTCTTGTAGTGCGGAAGAGGACTGGATGTCTCCTTGGTCATAAGGGGAACCAGGATAATATTGTTGTGTTCATTTCATTATTGTCATTTACTTATTGTCACTTACTATTCTAAAGCATAAAAATATATCACCAAGTTACTAACAACAAGAAAATTTTCTAAACACCTAATTCACCCCCCTCTTAGGTGCACCTCTATACTTACATATACACGGCGGTGCATGTTATTAATCTTACTCTTACTATCGCTTTGAATAGTGAGGTACCAAACAGGGTATGGTTTGGGAAGAATGTCAAGTATGATTACTTGAGAGTCTTTGGTTGCAAGGCTTTTATGCATGTTCCGAAGGATGAAAGACCAAGTTGGATGCAAAGTCAAAGCAATGTATCTTCATTGGTTATGGTGAGGATGAATTTGGCTACAAGTTGTACGATCCTACAAAAAAAAATTATCAGAAGTCGTGATGTAGTGTTCATGAAAGACCAAACTATTGAAGACATTGATAAGGTGGAGAAGACTACACCTGAGAGAGATAACGTCTTAGCTGATGGTGATCTAGTTCGGTCACCTATTCCTGATTTGGATACTACTGATGGTAATGTTTAAATTGATGAGCCACATGATTATGTTGATGATCATCGACTTAGAAATGAGGTAAATATTCAAACTAGTGAAGATCATGAGTTGTCACACGATGAGAATCTTAGTGATGCTTTTAAATCATCTCTAACCCAACTCAAGAGGTCTAAGAGGAAGAGACAACCATCTACAAGGTATGTTTCTGATGAGTATGTGAATTTGACTGATGAAGAGGAACCTGAGTGTTTTCGAGAGGCCATGGAGAGTGAAGAAAGTCAAAAGTGGTTGGATGCAATGCATGATGAGATGAAATCCTTGCATGATAATCACACTTATGATTTGGTGAAGTTGCCAAAAGGAAAAAGAGTTCGAGGTATAAAGCCAAATTAGTGGTGAAAAGGTTTCTGTCAAATAAAGGGTGTTGATTTTAATGAGATTTTCTCACATGTGGTAAAAATGTCATTAATAAGAAACGTGTTGAGTTTGGCAGCTACTCTTGACTTAAAGGTAGAGCAAATGGATGTAAAACGGCTTTCCTTCATGGCGATTTGGAGGAAGAGATTTACATGAAGCAACCTGATGACTTTCTTGTTGAAGGCAAGGAAGACTATGTGTGTAGACTAAGAAAGAGTCTATATTGTTTGAAGCAAGCTCCAAGGCA
Source organism: Cicer chorassanicum (assembly GCA_037974735.1). NCBI lineage: Eukaryota > Viridiplantae > Streptophyta > Magnoliopsida > Fabales > Fabaceae > Cicer > Cicer chorassanicum. The sequence continues at coordinate 7,862,714 of JBBPBP010000003.1, forward strand.
GTGGTACAAAAAGATTGAGTTTGTTATGTGTGACCAAGGATACATGAAGACTACTACGGACCATTGTGTATTTGTTAGAAAATTTTCTAACGATGATTTTATTATCCTGTCATTATATGTTGATGACATACTTATTGTTGGGAAAAATATTTCCACGATTGACAAGTTAAAGAAGTAGTTGGGCGAGTCATTTGCCATGAAAGACATAGGAGCAGCTAAACAGATTCTTGGCATAAGAATCATGTGTGACCGAAAGTAGAAGAAACTTTGGATGTCACAAGAACACTATATTGAGAGAGTGTTGCAAAGGTTTCAGATTGAAAACTCCAAGGCTGTAAGCATTCCTCTTGCTACTCATTTTAAGTTGAGTTCTAAACAAAGTCCTTCTAGTGAAGATGAGAAAAAAGACATGGAACGAGTTCCTTATGTTTCTGTTGTGGGTACTTTGATGTATGCAATGGTGTGTACAAGACCAAATATTGCGCATGCTGTTGGTACAGTCAGTAGATTTTTGTTAAATCCAGGTAGATAGCATTGGAATGCTGTAAAATGGATTTTGAGGTATCTTCGTGGTACTACATGTATGAGGCTTTGTTTTGGAGGTAACAAACCTAATTTGGTGGGGTACTTCGACTCAAATATGGCTGGAGATGTTGACTCGAGAAAGTCAACTTCAGGCTACATGATTAAATTTGCAAATGGAGTTGTGGCTTGGCATTTTAGATTACAGAAATATGTAGCATTGTCTACAACTGAGGTAGAGTTCATTGCCATTACCGAAGCATGCAAATAGTTAATTTGGTTGAAGAAATTCTTGCAGGAGCTTGGGTTTATCCAGGACAAATATGTATTATTTGTCAATGGTCAAAATGCTAATCATCTTGGTAAGAATTCGATGTTTCATAGCAGGTCCAAACACATTGATGTGAGGTATCATTGGATACATATGTTTTGGAAGCTAAGTTGTTGGAGTTGGCTAAAGTTCATACTGATTATAATGGTTCTGATATGATGACTTAAGCATTACCAAGAGGGAAGTTTGAAATTTGTTGTGATATCGTCGGTTTAGCGATAATCTCCACATAGTTGTGAGGGGGAGATGTTTTGGGTATTGGGCTCCCTTCCTATATGGAGAAAAGCCCAAATATTGTAGCCCATGTGCCTCACTTATTTAAGTGGAGAGTGGTGTAATTATGGTGGAAAGAAAGAGACTACTTTGAAAGAAAAGGCAGCCACCAAAAGAGAAAAGAGGAGAGTAAACCTTATTCCCGTGGTTATTACCCGATTTCTAGAGAGGGAGGAATCGTGCTCGAACAGCAGCAAGTTTTTGAGTGTTTTTCTTCTTCTTGCGTTTCATTTGTAAGCTTTAGTGCTTTGTTATTTTGGCTGGTTGTAGGCACACTTTGTGCATCATTTTGAGACTCTCTTGTACCCTTGTTTGATTATAGTCGAGCTATTTCTTTGGTTTGGACGACTCGTGGTTTTTACCCTTACATTGAGGGGTTTTCCACGTTAAAATATCGGTGTTCTTTACGCTATTTTATTTTGATTAATTTGATGTCATATATATTTGTTGTTGCTCCTCATCGGTTCTTGCAAGTTGGGGGAATTTTATATCCGTTGTGTATTACTTGTTATCGTATTTCTGTATTTATTCCCATAAGAATTTCGGTACCCATATTGATTTGGGTCCTTGATGATTAGTGATTCTCTTTGAAGAGGTTTTCTTCTTATGGTAACATGTAGATTCAAAATGTCCATGCTTCCCACAATAAGAAATATTATTCTTACTTTATAACCTTTTTCTTGAAATAGCAGTCTTTATGAAGGTGTCTAATTTTTTTGCTAGGGGGGGCATTTCCGTCTAATCTCAATATTTTGAGGTAAAAATAAATTTTCATAAAGTTTTTGATTTTGAGAACTTTCAAAACCAATCCCAGCTTTGTCAAGTATTCTACTTTGAGATCCCATAATGTTTTGAAAGGTCTCAGTGGATTTTACAAAGTTAGTTATGATTTTTTGTTAGTTCTTCAACTTTAGTTTTTTAGACAATGTTTTCTATTTGAGTTTCTAGAGGTTGATGATGAGTTTCGACTATCCTCTCGTTAAGAGCTTTTTGTTGCTCGGACATTTTAAAATGAGACTATTGCAAATCTTGAATGATTTTAACATATTCATCATTCGTAGTTTGTATCTCCTCATTTTGTTTCTTTATCTCAGAAAGTTGGGTTTTTAGAAATGTACATTTTTTAGATAAAGTGTTTGAGTCATTTAAGAGGCTATCTAACTCAACAATCACAACTTTACATAAAGAACAAGGTTCATAAACAATTACCTCATTAGTATCTAAATTTGAATTTGGACACATGATAGTTTCTTTCTCTTCTAATTCTGATGATGAATTTTTGTTTGGAGGACTTTGAGTTCTTTTAAGTTCACTCATCTTTCTCTTTTTGTGATGTTTTCCTTTAGGTATATACTTTGAAATTTTTGACATCACTTCTTTATGGATCTTGTCCTCTTACACTGTTAAGTGCTCAAACCTTAGAGACAGAGCTCTGATACCAATTAAAAGTAAAAGTGAATGTCACGAGAAGTGGGGTTGAATTGTGACCCTTTTTAAAATTTAGTTCCTACACTAATATTATCCTCTCGAGTTGTCTTTGGAGTGATGATAGTTAAATGAAAATAATCATCCTCTTATTGAGGATGATTTAAAAAAGAATAACATGAGTTTGAAATATGTATGATAAATGTGCTAATGGTATGAATAAAATAAATATAAAGGGAGTAGAGCTTATGAAGATTCACGCACAAAATTTATACTAGTTCACCTAATATAGGCTACTTCAGTCCTCACAGTTTTGTGAGATTTTCACTAGTACACAGAAACTCGTCCTCTGATCTACACATTTTCAACTATATTTTCTTAGCCTCACCGGGCTTGCAAAACTGTATTTTTACTTGCCTCACAAGACTTACAAAATAACTCAAGTTTATATCAACTTGAGGGTATACAAGTAGTAATGTATTTGATTTGTTTGGGATAAAATTACAACTTTCTAAGATAAGATAGTGATGTGAAGTTGTATATAACACATTCAACAAAAATAATCCTCATATATGTTTAAGTTTGGAAGAGTGTGTAGAATAAAGAGACTGATGATAAGCTTGAATAACTTAGATGTTTTCTTGTAGATGATTCTCTTGATGTTTGAAGATTAATACTTCTCTATTTATAGTTGTCTTTGGAGCTTCAAATATATGGGTTACCAAAATATAGTTCTTATAGACTTTGCTAAGTTTCCTTGGACTTGTCTTTATTTGCAAAACTGCCAGTTAGCCTTTATCCTCCTGTTAAGTATGCTGAGAGGATGAGTATCGCAGTCTATCCTCGGATCTGAGTTGTAAAAGGATGAAGCTTTTATTAAATCTGATATGACTTATGCTTTTTGACTTTTTTTTCTTTCCCAACAACTGTAGTGTCTTGCTTTAAGAGTCAAGGACATAACTTTTTGTACTTTGGTACTTTTACTCATTTTCTAATGTACGAGGATTAATAAACAACAGAAGTTCATCCTTTCTTCTGCGTTGTTTATCCTCTGCCATGGAGGACATAAATTCATTCTATCCTCTATGTTGTTTATCTTCTAACATAAATGACATAAATTCATTATCTCTTTAGTATTGTTTATCCTCTAACATAGAGGACATAATTTCATCCTCTCGTACGTGTTGTTTATCCTCTGCGTCTGTCCTCAGATCTGATTTATGTACGAGGATGAAGTTTCTATTTTATTGAGTCTTTATGTGATTGTTGCTTTTTGTTTTCCCTTTTCCAACCACTTTGACCACTGTGCTCTTCATGTCAAGTACTTCACCCTTTTGTACCTTTGTACTTTTCTGTATATGTCAAATTTGTTATGAGGATATCCTTTGCGTCTATCCTCATCTTGAGATTGTATTCATCCTCTGATATACCTGATTTTAAGGATGTTCATGGATGATTATCCTCGAATCTATGTAAGTCTTTGAGATATAATTGTAAGTCTTTCTTTCCAATATGTGACTGTTGGAATTGGCTGTAAACATGTTGACACCTTTACTTGTTAGGTAACCTTCTAGAATATGATTTGTAAAAGAGATTCTTATTATCCTCTTGATCTATTATTTATGAGAAGGTTCCTTCTTGTTTCCAATACCTTGAAAATCACGATTGATGTGTTTGTCTTACTTCAAAGGCTTTTGTACAAATTTGAACAATGCTGACATATTGTTTTTGCATTGTTCACATAAGACCTTATTTTTATATATGAGATGATGATTTTTTCGAGAGTCTATCCTCAGGTTATGTTAAGTGTGAGGATAAAAATTCTTGTCTTCCACATAAGAGTACGTGATTGATGTGATGTCATTTCTATGTTTACTTTTGGTAAACCTTAAATAAGTAAGTCTTATTCCATATTAACTTGGCCAAATGAATGTTCTAATAGTAAGCTTCCTTAAAGGATAGTAAACCCGAGTTGGAGTGATTCCAGAGCAATTGATCTCTTCATTGGTCTACAAGAATGGTGATATGGGGAACATATAATCTAAAGCAAGATAAGCTTGAAGAATCATGAATGGATTGTACCATTTTTAATTACAAGAAAAGGGGGTTTGAATTGTAATTGCCTCTTTTTAAATAATTTCCGTATAATCTCAAAATATTTAACTCAATATTAATCTTAGTTTTAAAACACAATAAAAGCGGAACGTTCTTGGTTAGTGAAATCACAAAATTAACTTATCTATGACATATATGGTTACTTGATCATAAACAAATAGAGATAAGGGAAGGAAGATCACACAGAGATATATCCTGGTTCACCTAAGTGTTCAAAACAAGATCGTTCTTGCTTTTCACACAATCTTTTCAGATCAATCTTTATCTATTACAATATGTTACCTTTCAACCTAGAAAGGATTTCCACATGTTACCTTTCAATCTTAGAGAGGATTTTTACAAATCACCTTTTAATCATAAAAGGATTTTTTTTACAACTTACTCAAACTATATTCAACACAATAGTCTTGAGTTACAAATGTGATGATTAAAAGAGTTTGATGAATATGAGTGTAAGTTTGATGAATCTGATTAAAAGAGTTTGATTAAAATAGTCTTCGTTGCTGTTTTGAGAGGTGCTGAGTTTAAGTTTCTTTGAAACTGTCTTAAAGTAATACTCTGCTTTCTGTCACGTGTGCAGACTGCTCAGAGATGCAGTTCCAGTGTCCAATCGGGTCTATCAATGTTGTACTTGCTACTTGCTCAAATTGGAGAATAATCTTGCTTATTTGATTATGATGCATAGCTTTTGCCTTTGTTTTTTGAGATGAATCTTTTTCTGATGTGATCTTTGTATACTTTTGGTAGCTTTGTAGAGGATAATTTTGTACACCAGAAACGACATTTATCTTATTTCCTTAAGAACAAGAACATTCTTGATTTAAAGAGAACTAAAGACTGTATAGAACAATCTCCATTTTTTCATAATTTTGTCATAATGTTCTTCGTTAATTTGAATGAATTTGCTTCTTCTAATATGATCCTGTGTTGATATGTTTAATATCTATATTTGATTAATACACTCAAAAACATGTTAAATAACAAAACACTTTTTAGAATCATAATTAGAAATCTTAATTAACTTTGTTTGATTATAATCAAATCATTAATTTGAGATTTTGTTTCAACATTTCCAACAAAGCTTCAAATTAGAAGCCTCATTAAAGTCTTTGACAAAGACTTGATTTCAAACCCCTTCTACAATAGGCACACATATCTTGTGTCAAGCCACTATAACTAGTTTTCCTTTGTTTATGTTACCACTCCAAATGAAATTCCTCATACATTTTACTAGATCTTTGATTAAACTAACATGTCAAGAGTACACTAGGAAGCTGTATAAAAACATTCCATGGATCACACTTTTTATTGCTCATTCTCTTAAAAGGGTGATCATGTCTAGCATTTGTTTTCCATATTTTTTATCAAGTTTGGGATTGTATTGCATCCATCATTGCTTTTGAAATAAAACATATTTATTCATATGTATATATACCATGAATAAAGAGTTATAATTAGTTTCCTCTTTTTATTTAATTTTTCTATGAACACTTAAGAATTTTATTTAATTGCATCATTCTCGATCGATGTAATTTTTATCAACTTGAATGACTGCACATTGTGTTTTAGTAAAAAAAAAATACAAGTGATTATTATGGTATTAATAATAATAGAAAATTAACTTAAATGATATTTTTATCATCGCAAAATATAACACACAAATTGATGTATTTAATCTAATTATAAACAAACACCGGTAAAAAAAATTGATGTATTTTGCAACAATTTTTGGTTATAATTAAATTAAATACATCCATTTTTAATTATATTTTGAGACACAATAGTCCATATTAACCAGTAACTTATTTAATATTGATGTATCATTTTACTTGGTTTGAGTAAAAACACAACAAAATTTTAAACCAATGTTATGAATTTTGTTGTCTTTTTTTTTCTCTCTCAAGAATTTTTATGCTACCGCATATTAGGTTGTTTGTGCATTTTTTTTTACACAATTTACTAAAAAAAATCATGTTTAGTGGAATGAATTAACACTTGAAAAGAACTTAAAATGTAACGAAAATCGTTAAAAATTGTAGTTTATAATTCTCATTATTCTAACTAGTAATATTATGACATAATTAGTACTAATTTTAAAGAATATATATAAATATCTCAAATCTATCAAACCAACACAAATTCAATTATAGTCTCACTCACGATAACAATGATGACATTAACTTTTAATTGAATTTCAAGGGCTAGTATTTGAAACATTCCTCAAATTAATGTTTTTCATGAAACAAAATCGCAAAGAAAATTAAATGAAAAAAATGGTAGTAGATTGCACAAATAAGTGTAATTATTACATCAAGAAATACAATTATTACATCACAAAAACCTTAAATAAAACTAACCAACATTCTTAATTAGAGTAAAGTTGAATTTTGTTATTTGTGGATATATACATATGATATGATTAATGGATGGAGTATATATATGTAAATAAATATATGAGTAGTGTTGTGTAGAAAGAAGTAGTGATTTTGTTAACGGGCAAATCGAAAAGAGCTGGCTCATTGATTATAGTTATTGTAAACACATTTGCATAAGAAGTATCGCCCCTCATACTATTCATTCATTCACATTTGGCATTTTCTTCTCTTCTTTCAATCAAACCCCAATTATCTCTCTTTTATTCATTCATTCGTTCATTCATCTTACTACTACCACCAACAATAACAACTCCCTCTTTCATTGACGATCTCCACGAAGCTATTCTCTCTCTCTCTCTCATTCATTTATAATTATCTCACTCTCACAAACTCTTTCTCTCTCTCTCTCTCTCTCTCTCTCTCTCTCTCTCTCTCTCTCACATTCCCCCCCCTTTCTCCTCCTATTTTGGATCTTCAACCTCTACTGGTAATAATAATTCTTCTATACCCTTTTCTCCTTACAAAGTATATTATTGTAAAGATTCAATGTTTTGATTTAGATATACAAGGTCTCTCTTTTTTATTTATAAATGGGAATTTGTTAATTATTTCTCAATGTCACCTTGATTTTATCGAAATTAAGCTTAGTAAGTTAATGGGGTTGTTCAAAGTTTCATTTTTGGGATTTGGATCGAGGTAAAGTTTTGATTTTTAGACTTTTTTTGGGATGCCATTTCTGGGTTTTGTCGATATTGCATCATTTTTTCACCAAGTAATAGTTTTTATTAAATGATTTATATGGTTAGACACTGGTAGTGAATTTTTGCTTCTGTTTTTAGATTTTGCTGATTTGGGGGATTGAGATTGAAGGACTGTGTGGTGAGGAAATATGGCTTCCTCTTCTACAACACTTGCTGGTTCTGCTGCTTCTGATCTTCTCAGGAGTTCAACAACCGGTTTCACTGGTGTCCCTTTGAGAACCTTAGGAAGGGTAGGGTTGGTTTTGAAAAGAAGGAATTTAGCTGTTTCTGCTAAGTTGAGGAAAGTGAAGAAGAATGAATATCCATGGCCTGATAACCCTGATCCCAATGTTAAAGGTGGGGTGTTGAGTCATCTCTCCCCTTTCAAGCCACTCAAAGAGAAGCCTAAGCCTGTTACTTTGGATTTCGAAAAGCCTCTTGTTGATCTGCAAAAGAAGATCATCGATGTAATTTCTAAATTACTCTATTTTGTATTTTTTGTTTACTTAATTGAGAATGAATTATAACAGTTTGATTCTTTAAGGTTATGCTAATAGTAATGTTTTTTTTTTATTGTTGAGAATAGGTTCGGAAGATGGCGAACGAAACCGGTCTGGATTTCAGTGATCAGATTCTCTCATTGGAGACTAAATACCATCAGGTTTGACTGTCATAACGATTAAGTTTTATTCCCAAAAAAATTGGATTACTAGTTGAATGACAGAACTGATGATGAATACTAGATTGAATTATGCGCACAATCTTACTAGGTTTTAAACTGTGGTTGTCGTCACAATTATGCCTATATATTTGATATTACTGAAAATTATAGATGAATGTGGCTGCAATTGCAGTCGTAATGTGGTCGCAAGGACCTCATAAGTCTTGATGTTGTGGCCACAATTGTGGTTGCAGATCGCAATTTAGAACCATTCATGAGAAAGTTGTGATGTTGCTGCTCTGATTGTTGCTTGCAAACCTGTGTCGGTTCAGTTATGTTATAAACACATTAGTTAAGCTTTACTGTTATTGGTGCTGGATATATTCCCACTGGGTTCTTGGTTGCTTATCTTATTTTGTTGTTTCTGACATACAAATTTATCTGTTTAAGCAATTGGATATACTATTGCTTGTAGTTCGCCTGATAATATTTTTCTTTACATATAAATGACTATTAGATATTAGGGTGGTTTTCATTTTCATATTGTGTTGGTATGTTGTGACTGTTATTGACTTGGGCTTGTGTTAACTGCATTTTTACTTCACCAATATTATGAGTATAGGTACGGTATATGGTTTGTAATAGTTATTAATATTTCATTGTTTAAACATATGATCTATTTCTTTTCCTCCTAAATCCCGAAATTTTCACCAGTAAAAGTTGGCAAAGTTCTCATGCCTTTACTGTCTCCATTGCTATTTCAGGCTTTAAAGGATCTATATACACATCTTACTCCTATACAGCGGGTCAACATTGCACGGCATCCTAACAGGCCAACTTTCCTTGATCACATCTTTAACATAACTGAAAAGGTCTACTAGATATTGTTGTTGACTTTTAAGCATAAATATATCATTTATTGCATTCTTATGTTTTAATTGGTTGGTTGTCATTGAACTGCTACCTTTAATAGAATTTTCACCATTCCTCTTTTTGCAGTTTGTGGAACTCCATGGTGATCGGGAAGGTTATGATGATCCTGCTATTGTTACCGGTATAGGGACTATAGATGGTAGAAGCTACATGTTCATAGGCCACCAAAAGGGTAGAAACACTAAAGAAAATATTCAGCGTAACTTTGGGATGCCAACTCCTCATGGGTATGTCCACTGGAACTCTAATTGATACTGAGTAATTCACTACGTGTAAGATAAGATATGAACTCGATTAATTTGATTTTGTTTACATCAGTGTTGTTAAATAGCGGTTAATACTGAGTTATTCACTACATGTAAGATAAGATATGAACTCGGTTAATTTGATTTTGTTTACATGAGTGTTGTTTAATAGCGGTTATAGTGGTGCTATATCGCTTTAGTGCAGTAGAATTTTAACTGCTATTGTTTCGCCATATGCTATTTAGTATAAAATATTGTCAAATATTGGCTATATCGGTGTTATAGCACTGTTGTGTAGTGGAATTTGAATAAATTGTTATTTTATGCAATCTCCAATTGACAACACTGGTTTACATGCTTCCAAATTCCTCCATGCTTGACATTAATGGATGGTAAATTTTCAAATAAACAGTTATAGGAAAGCTCTTCGCTTGATGGAATATGCAGATCACCACGGGTTCCCGATAGTTACTTTTATTGACACCCCTGGGGCATATGCTGACCTTAAATCAGAAGAACTAGGCCAAGTATGTTGCTAGTTATGTTTTATTAATTATTATTATACTTTGGTATTCTTTTGTTACTATGTTAATTCATTTTATTGACTCATGCATGCAGGGTGAAGCAATTGCTCATAATTTGAGATCCATGTTTGGTCTGAAGGTGCCAATCGTGTCTATAGTTATTGGGGAAGGAGGATCTGGTGGTGCCCTTGCCATTGGATGTGGTAATAAATTACTCATGCTTGAAAATGCAGTGTTCTATGTTGCCAGGTGATTTAGTTTTCTACTCTATTATTTGCAAGTTTTATAATATGTTTGTCTTTCAATTGTGTGTCTCTTTTTTATTCCCTTTCAATAGTGCATGTTAGATGAATCTGTTAGAATCCCGCGTTGATTGAGATATGGTCTGAAAATATGTTTAGAAGTGGGAGACATCTCTCACCTTACGAGCCAGTTTTTAAGGCTGAGTTAGGCCCAACAAAAATTTCAAGATGGCATCAGAGTTTGTTTAAGATCCATTAGACCACCTGCAGTCAGGTCACGCTCCAGGTGTCCAGTCCTAGGTGTGAGGGAATGTGTTGAGATTCTCACATCGGATGAGATATGACTTAAAAATACTTGAGTAATATCAAATCATTTACGAATTGAAAATGTTCTGACCTGTTCTACTGGTTTGACCTTTATTTTATTATATGATTCAGTCCAGAGGCGTGTGCTGCAATCTTGTGGAAGAGTTCTAAAGCTGCTCCAAAGGTATATATACAAGATTGGTACTATAATATTTCATTTCATTATGTATATTCAATTATATATTTTTATCTTTTGCAGGCTGCTGAGAAACTGAAGATTACAGCGCCTGAATTGTGCAAATTGGAAATTGCAGATGGCATTATACCTGTAATAATCTTATTAATTATGCTTTTTGCTCTTAAATCTTATTCTTATATATTGACTATGAAATGGAATCTAAGTAGAATTTCTTTTTCTTTTCAATAGGAACCCCTCGGTGGTGCACATGCAGATCCAAGTTGGACCTCTCAGCAGATCAAAATTGCAATCAATGAAGCTATGGATGTAAGTTTAATAACCGGCATGATGTATTTTACAGGAATCATCAAATATGTTGAAGCATATGCTGATATGGAACTTTGACTTGTCCATTGTGTAGGAACTCACCAAGATGAACACAGAAGACCTATTAAAAGATCGCATGCTTAAGTTTCGAAAGCTCGGTGGGTTCCAAGAAGGAATTCCTGGAGATCCCAAGAAGAAAATCAACATGAAGAAAAAGGATATACCTGTTGCTGCGAAGATTTCCGACTCTGAATTAGGAGTTGAGATTGAGAAACTGAAGAAACAAATTTTGGAAGGTAAAGAGTCCTCTTCTTCCCAACCTCCAAAACTCGATCTGGACGAGATGATAAAGAAACTGGAAAAGGAGGTTGATCAAGAATTCTCTGAGGCTGCTAAAGCCCTGGGCTTAACAGAGAGGTTGTCGAAACTACGAGATGAAATTTCAAAAGCAAATGCAGATAACCAATCTATTGATCCATTGCTGACGGATAAGATAGAAAAACTAAAGGCAGATTTTAATCAGGGATTATCGGCATCTCCTAATTCGGGTCGACTGCAGAAGAAGCGTGACATGTTGAGAGAGTTGACTAAAGCAAAGCTTCTGACAGATAGAAACAAGGAGGCTGCCACGCTTAAGCAAGAATTGAAGAAAAAACTTGATGATGTCATGAATAATCCTCAAATAAAGGAAAACTACAAGGCACTTCAGTCAGAAATCCAGCGTGTCAGAGCATCCGCGTCAAGTGATTTGGATGATGAATTGAAGAAGAAAATCATCAAGTTCAACAAGGGGGTAGACTCACAGCTGGCTAATGCTCTGAAGGCATCAGGGTTTGATGTTCAGTTAGTGAAACCGGGACGAGACAGCAACAAGTCTTCGGTGCCAGAGATAGAAGAACTAAACAAAGATGTACAAAAGGAAATTGATATTTTGGCAAACTCGTCGTCAGGTATTAAGAGCATGATAGAGCAATTGAAACTGGAGGTTGCCAGGGCTGGAGGGAAACCAGATTCTGAATCTAAGAACAGAATTGAGACTTTGAAGCAACAAATTAAGCGGAGCCTTGCCGAGGCCGTTGACTCATCTAGCTTGAAAGAGAAGCCTGAAAATCTGGTGTATGGAGACGGAAGTTTAAAAAAGGAAGGTCCAACAGGAGACAGTCTCACCGATGACGAGTTGCGAGAGAAAGTTGGTGCCAATCGGAACTTTTCTTAATGTGAGTTCAACTAATCTACACACAAAAAATAGTTATCTGTGCATTATGAGAATATTTGAGGCATTATAGGGAGCATTATTATGTAGCATTTACCATTGAAAATTGTATTTCATGTTAAAACAATGTCTTAAAAATCGGACCAAACCAGCTGGTTGAACCGGAACCGGCCAGTTAGCTGGTTTGTTTGATTCCAATTATTATATTGTAGTCTGAACCGGGTCAACTGCAGTTGGTAATATCAGTTTCCATTTTTTACATTTATTTTTTTTTATTACTTTGTATTTATATATTTGTCATCCGGTTGTTGAACCGGTCAAACCATGACCCAGATGGTTCGATCTTTGGTTCGGTTATGTAAAACTAAATTGCATGACTAACATGTATAGTGGTCCCAAGTTGAAAACTACATCCTAATGTGCCAAAAACATTTTTAACTAGTTTCATTATGTGAATATTCTCTTTATCTTTCATTTGAAAATTTCCCTTAATAATATTTTGTGGAATATCTCTTTTTGTCAGAGACTGCTTCTCAAGTTGAGTTGGTGAAGATGGTGTTGACAGTGGAAACTACATCAGTAAGATATATTTTACCAATATTTTCAGCTAGTTGTACATCATCTAGCTTCATGATCATATTTCTTAGAAACATGTTTTGAAGATTTAAAGAAGATACGATGCGAATTGTGGCTGATATTTTTCAATCATCTTGACTACAAGCGCGAATAAAACTCGAAACCATTTTGTATTTGTTTGAGTTAGAATGTTGCACTTAATTTTAGATGACTTGCTTTATCCACATCTTTTTTGTTCTTTTTTATAATCTAAAATGTTTCCTTGAATATAGACTTAGATGAACATTGTATAAATTATTTGTGCTTGAAGATCATAATAACATATGATGTTGCGGTGTTTAAATGTCTTATTTGCAAGAATGATTATCCTACTTATTTGTTAGGTGTATTTGGATTGTTACTCTTATGGTGTTGCAACAATTTTTAGATAACAATAAACTAATGATCACTTCAATGTTGCCTTGTAGCAATCTTCCCTTGAAAATATATAATTGATTGAAGTTTTATATGAGATGTTGAATACCTTTCACTAACAAATTTTGTCAAATAATGTCATTGTGAAAAACTTGATTTTTCGTTCATAAAACTGTAAAGATATCATCTAAGAGCATCTCTTCCATATCTTTATTATATTATTATGTGTTTATGGCAAGGAATGATTTTTGTAATACTAAATTTAGGCAACTTTCACAACAACTGTTAAGAGGTTAATGCAGTTTATATAGATGGTTAATTATGATGCTTAATAAATATATCAGGGGTCCAACTCATTAATCATCAATATAAGTTCATTAACTATGAATTTGGACCGTGATTATTCACAATTTTTAGGTGTTCAACATTTAGATTTATGCATCTAAAAATTACAGTTAAGTATATACATGATATATCTGTTAATCATCTACAAAAAATAATTGACCACTTATTTGAAGTTTATTAATCATTAGTTGCTGTAAAAGTTGTTAAATTTTGGTTATCCAAATAACTCAATTGTAATTGCAAACTTCTTACAAATTCAACACTATTTCTTCTTGTTAAAAATGTGGAATTAGAATTATTTCAAATTTTGTACTAAGAAAGGCCAAAAGGATCAAATATTATATACTACTGACATGGCTCAGGTTAAATAGGCTGTTGAATTCTACTGTTTAGCCTTGTGAACGCAATATCCTTAAAAATTCCTAATCGACATCAATAATTAGTTTCCTAGTTACAAACTTAGATTCATACCAAAATATCTATTGTGATGTATCAAGTCCATTGATTAGTAGTATTGAGTATGGTTAAAATTCTTAAAGGAGAGTTTTACTATTCATATATATAAATGAGTCTCTTAAATATATATATATAGTCATAAGTTCGATCTTTGATTGTTTCATATAAAACAGTATCTATTAAAAGATGTCAACTCTTTAAATTTTATAGGGTAATATAGTTGTTAGCTTGTTTAGATTCTTTAAAAATATATCTTACGGAAAAATACATAAATTATTAGTTCATTTATTAACAATTAACTGTGATTATTAGCTTGTTTAAATTCTTTAAAAATATATCTTACGGAAGAATACACAAATTGTTGGTTTTTTTATTAACAATTAACTAATGTCGCGTTCAGATTTCTTAAGGTGAATTTTAATAAATGTAGGATTAGAGATTAGAGTTTTCCATGACTTGTAAACACACCTGAGTTGCATAAGAGATTTCATAGGAAGGAATGATAAGACGTCGGCGAGGATTACCGGTGGTGATGACGGTGGTGCCTTGGGCTGATTCTGTGACTTAGCAGGCGGGATATATTCATGAGAGGTGTGCTGTTTCTTTGGAATTGAAATTTGAACCCTAACCGAACCCAAAGTTAGTTACGGTGCACCCAACTAACCTCGTGCAAACATTGCTATTTTTTTTTTTTTTTGATGGATTTGATTTGAGATAGAATAACTATTAGATTAAATATAAAGAAGCTAATGGCAGCAAAAAAATTGTAGAGAAGTTAAGATTTTTTGTTTGAAATATTATAAGTTCGTTTGAAATTTGGTATTTTTTAGATTGATTTTGGATGAAAATTTGTTCTTCTTTTTACTCTTTTTTCAGATATCTTTTCTGGATTTTGTTCATTTGGTGCATTTTTTTAGTTAATTGTTTCATGGAGTATCACACAATTCTCTACTCCAAGGATTTCCTCTTCAACTATTCAACAAATGTTTATGATATTCAATAGTATCCCAACCAACTAGATAACTTTTTATTTATACACAAAAGTCCTAACAACCAACTAATCACTAACTATAACAACCATTAACTACTTCAACTACTCTAATATTTATTATACTATATCCTAACATATACACTGATTTTGTCAACTATTATTGGAGTTACTCTCCTTATCACAATTTTTTATCCATAAATCTTGAATTTGAGACATTGCTTAAGGTTTAGTTTCATTTGAACCAATATAATGTTGGTTAGATTTTTAACAACTCAAATCTATCATTTGTTACAACCTTAATTAGTACATGTGTCAATTGATCTTCAATTGGACACTACACAACTTCCAACTTCTCTTTGATAACTTGTTCTCTCAAAAAATGAGACTGGATTTTTTGTGAGATTGATGGTTGACTTGTTATCGATCAACAACTGCAATGGTCTCTTAACATCAAAATTCAACTCACTCATCAATGAGTCTAACCAAATTGCTTGACAAGTTGCATAAGCTTCTGTTATGTACTTGGTGTCACAAGAAGATAGAGCTGTAATTGGTTGTTCCTTTGAGCATCAAGATATTGGTGCACCTTGAAACCTGAACAAATAACCATAAGTGCTCCTTTTAGATACCTTATCTCCACACCAATCTGAATTTGAGCATCCCATCACTCCTTCCTAAATCACATTTGTTTTCACAGGAAACATAAAACCACTTCTGCTTGTTCCTTTAACATACCTCAGGATACATTTTGCAGTTAGCAGGTGTGGTTTTCTGAGCTCACTCATGAATCTACTGACCATACCTACTGCAAAACAAATGTCAGGTCTATTATCGCATGGGTATCTTACTGATACAACCAATAGTTTAAATTCAGTAGCATTCACCTTTTCTTCATCACTTGCTTCCAGCTTTAAGCTCACTTCAGCAGGTGTAGGTGCAGGCTTAAAATTTTCCATAATAAACATCCCAACAACATATTTTTGTGATCTAGTATTATACTTTTCTCAGTTCTCATAAATTCCATTCCAAGAAAGTATGAAAGTTCTCCTAAATTAGTCATCTTGAATTGTGTCTTCAGAACGTTAAACTCTTCAATCTCCTTTGAGTCATTTTCAATTACAAGCAAATCATCAACATAAAAACATATGACCAACATACTAGCTTCCCTTTTATTCGTCACATATACACCATATTTAACAATGCATTTATAAAAACTAAGTTTCATGTCTAGCAACAAGAGCAAAAACTTCAAAATAATTTAGACCATACCTTTGTAACAAGTCTCTAGCCACCAATCTTGCTTTATACTTCAAAATAATTTAGACCATACCTTTGTAACAAGTCTCAAATTAAGTTTTGATGAAAATAAACAAGTTTTAATTAAGAATATTAATTATGATTCTAAATGTTATGTTAATTTAATCAGTGCTCTTGAGTGTTTTTATTAAAGATAGGAACCAAGCAAAGCAAAGAAATCAGATCAAATAAACAAAATAGTCATAAACTGTACAAAACAGAGAAAGTTCAGCAGAACCAAGAATGATTGTCACAACCACTTTACCAATCTTTCTCCAACACTTTAAAAAAGATTATGCCTCAATTCTTTATACCAATTTCATCAGTACATGGCAAGGAACAGATAGGAATCATTTGTACTTAAAACGATTCTCGAATCACCAAGATAAATCATCATGAATCTAAGCATGTCAAATAAACGGACTGCAACTTTCTCCAGTCTGAAACTGTCAAGAAAGTTGAACAAAACTGAAACTCAAGATTGATTATAAGTCCTCAGATTGTCCAGAAGACTATCAGACCAGATTGATTATCTTTATCCACTTTTAATCAACGTTCTCCGTTTTTGAGAAGAACAATCTCTGTTTCTGCAGAAGAAGACTTCTCAATTCTGCAGAAATTGTTCACTCCTTTCCAAACAGTTTTGGATTGAATCAAGTGTCCAGATCAAAGCCCAATGATCATCAAGTATTTTCGAAGCCTAATGGGTCTGTAAGCACGCAGGAAGATTGTGTGAAATTGAGCAAAACGGCCCAAATAGCAAAGCCCAAAACTGTCACATGAATGGTGCCTTTTTGTCAACAGATTCGTTGCTTGTGTCAGAGGAAAACAGAGCACTACCAACAGCTTTTTCTGACCAGAATTAATTGCTCAAAACGTCTATAAAAGGAAGGCAAATTCGCAAGCATAAATTAGATCTTCAAGTGCCAAGTATTCTCATTAAATCACATTCACTTGCATTCTTGAAGCTATCTCATTCACAAAAGAAATCAGGTTGAAACCATTATATACTTCCAGTCTATTCTACTGAGTTCTTTACGTTCTGAATCTATTCTCAAACAAGAGTTGAGCATAATCAGATTCAAACAAACCCTTTAAATCATTATTGTATAAACTCATAACTATAAGGATTGTTTATAGTTTGAGATTGATTAAAAGAGTTAACTGTAAAATCCTAGCAGATTAGTTAGGTAACTTGATTGAATCCTTTCTGGGTGGAAAGGAAGTGTAGTTACAGATCAAGGTTGATCTCTAACTGTGATTGTTCTCCGTTCATTGAACACTTAGTGAAAATCTCACAGTTGTGAGGACTGGACGTAGCCCACGTTGGGTGAACCAGGATATATCTTTGTGTGGTATCTCTTCCTTATCTCTATTTACATTCAGTTATTGTTATTGTCGAAATTAAATAGAGAAACTAAAAAACTGTGATTTTAACTAATCAAGAACGTTATGCGTTTTCTGTTTCAAAACCAAGAACGTTCTTCGTTTTTATTTTTTCATAACCAAGATCATTCTTGAGTTGTTTTCTTAAGTGTTTAATAGGAAATTTTAAATAGGCAAGATTACAATTCAAACCCCCTTCCTTGTAACTTGACATAGCTACTTCAATTGGCATCAGAGCAAGGTCTCTAGAAAGAACACTTTAACCAAGTGCTAGAGAAAAAGATCTAGAAGAAAAAATGTCAAAAGCAAAATACTTTGTTGAAGGAGGATCCTCAAACAGGCCACCATATTTTGATGGAACTGATTACTACTTGTGGAAAAACAAGATGCAACTATTTCTAAAGTCTCAAGACACAGGAATGTGGCACATAATTACAGATGGAGAAATTGACTGGACATCTGAAGACAAAACTAAGGTACTCTTAAACTCAAAAGCTCAATTATTCTTATCGTGTGCTTTTGAGCAGGGAAGAAAGTGAAAGAGTCGATGAATGCACAACTGCTAAAGAAATTTGGGATACATTGCAAATTCATCATGAAGGAACAAACCATGTCAAAGAAACAAGAATAGACATCGACATAAGAAAATTTGAGCTGTTCGAAATGAATGAAGGAGAAACCATTGATGAAATGTATTCAAGGTTCACAACTATAGTGAATGAAATGCGATCCTTGGGAAAGGCTTACTCAGTACAAGATAGAGTAAGAAAGATCATGAGATGTCTTCCAGTCATATGGAGACCAATGGTAACAGCTATAAGCCAAGCCAAGAATCTTGAAGTACTGGCACTAGAAGAGCTAATTGGAACCTTAAAAGCACATGAGGTATTACTGCAAGAAGATAAACCTGTCAAGAAAGGAAAAGCAATAGCCTTAAAAGCATCTCAAGAAAGCATCCCTGACCAAACAGAGGAAGAACCAGAAGAAAAAAGTCAAGAAGATGCTGATGAAGAAATAGCTTTTCTCATTAAAAGAATTCAAAGAATAATGAGAAGGAGAGATCAAATGAAGAATGGATTCCAAAACATAAAAGAAAATCCTAAAACAGAACTAGACAAAAGCCAAATTACATGTTTTGGATGTAATAAGCTGGGACATTACAAATCTGAGTGTCCTCTGAACAAAAGAACACCAAACAGATTTCCTTTCAAAAAGAAATCAATGATGGCCACATGGGATAACTCAGATGAATCTGATGAAGAAGAAGATGAAGAAGCTAACATATGCTTAATGGCAAGCACTGAAGAAAATGAGGTAACAAATTCTGAATCCTGCATTTTATGTGAATTTATGGAAAAAGAATTTGACAACTTATTAAATGATTCAAACTTACTCATTCAAAAGTGTAGTTCTTTAAAAGAAAAAATTTATAAAGAAAAGGAAGAAAAAGAAAAAACCCAGGTTCTGAATGATAAGCTAAAGGAAATCATTCAAAATCTAAAAGAATCTCAGATCAAAAATTTTAAATAGGCAAGATTACAATTCAAACCGCCTTCCTTGTAACTTGACATAGCTACTTCAATGGTATATAAGGTGTTATGACCTCATGCACAACACCATGATTCTTGCAAAACTTCTCAAAATCCTTTGAGGTGTACTCCCCTCCACCACCAGTCCTCAACACTTTGATTGTCTTATCACTTTGCTTTTCAACCAAGATCTTGAACTACTAAACCACCTCTAAAGCTTCACTTTTAAGCTTTATGGTATACAACCACATTTCGTAGAATATTCGTCAACAAAACATATGAAGTATTTATTGCTCCCCAAAGATGAAACATCACATAGTCCAAATATATTTGAATGAACAACATGCAATGCAACTGAAGATCTCATAGGCACACTAGATGCAAAAGGAAATCTACTTTGTTTACCCTTAATGTCGAATTCACAAGCTTTGACAAGTATATCAATTTTAGGAACTCATAACGCTATTTAGAACTTAATTGACTTAAGCTCCTACAGTTTAAGTGTCCATACCTCAAATTTCAAAGCCAACTTTTATTCTTGTGTTGTGGCTGGCAGACAATGCACTCGCACAGTTTTAATGCTACACCTGAAAGTCATATTCTTTAACAATAGAGACTTCTGACACAAGTTTATCACTTAGATCATACAATTGCATTTCATACCAGGAACTATATATATATATATATATATATATATATATATATATATATATATATATATATATATATATATATATATATATATATTGCTCTATTCTACCTTATTGTCATAGTGGATTTTGTATGCTACAAGTTCAATTCATTTTATTTAATTAAATTATTATTTAATAAAATAATTCTTTAATTAAATTTTTACTTTCCGATTTAACTGTTTTATCGTGTGACCCTATAGTCTCTCACTTAATTGGAAATAATATAAAATATTAAAATAATATAAAATATTATAAATAATGAGTGGCATCTAACAATTGCTACCAAATTAATGAGAAAATCGGTGATACAATTTTAACCTTACCATGACCTCTATTTATTGCACAGTAAATGCCCCTTCACCCAAATGTCTTAATTGAGCACAAAACATACAAAAGTGTCATCCTTTTTAGGTCCAACAATTTGTTTCTCAATTTCTAAGTATACGTGCAATCACTAATGTACCCAATATTTTATATTGGTCTATTTTGACGTGGTCACGCACATTTCGCATATCACTCTATCAAGAGACCCAAGACACAACTCCTATTATGAAGGAGGGATGAATCATATCTACATTACTCACATCCCTTTACATGGTTTATTCTAGACCCAATAACCACCATTATGATTGTTCTATTACAGATAATATTTGATGGCCTCAAAGTATAAAACTCTAAAAGTACGGATTGTAGTGACTTCAAGTCGAATGACTGCTCACTGTGGTCACATGAGAATCGTTAATGACACTTGCATAACTATTATGTAACGTTCTAATAGCGGATCAATCTAGTACAAATATTAATTATAATATTTATACCTAGTTGAAGACTTGATATCTCATATTCATGACTCGTGTGATGTGATCATCAATCTACTCACATAATAGTCTCTATTCATTATTGTTGTCTCATTTAACATTAAAACTTGACTACAAACAGTTTTAGAATATTGTCATTATACTCAATGGGGTATCACCATTAAGCCACACTTAATGTTCCATTAAACAAACTAACTATTATAATGACTTTATTATTTTTAAATAAATCTACATATTAAATTAAAATGTCTCGTATTACTATATAGATAATAGTAAGTGTCATGATACAAATAATAACAAAAATAAATAAATTGTTAAGGGCTAATTCTAACATATTTTCAATCTCTTATCCACAACTCTTCATTTGATTGACAAAAGTGAGCAACTTTGAGAAGTAATTTGCTATCTTTTCTTCTTCTTTCTTTCGTGTGCAACAACTCAAATTTCATTCTTAATGACTGCAACTTAACTTTATTGACTTTTCCCACATGTGTGATCTGTTACCAAGATATTTAATTCCTCATTTGATGTAGATACTTTTGAAATCTTTTCAAAGTTATTGGTGTCGACATTATAATGTGTCGCGATCTAAAATTTTGAGTGTTTCTCAAATTCAATGGAATCACCACAAAATTTATTTAAAATAGGAAAAATATTGAAAAACCCTTAAAATAAATAAATGGACTTTGAAATCAAAATTTGAGTTCGGAAGTCGATTATGCGTAGGGAATGTATTAGCACTGTACACATCCGTTAAAATACGGTTACCTATAATTAATTGTGCAAAAATTAATGTTAACTTATATAAAGTTATTTCTCCCCTTTTTTTTTAATCCAAATATAATCTTTTTTTTTTAAATAATCTAGAGATAAAAGTGTATTTAAAATATAAGAAAAAAATAATATTTGTTTTTACTATGCTTGACAAGAGTGCGATCTTGCTCCTACGTATCTCTCGGTGCCATGAAGAAATCAAAGCTACATAGTTCTTAAATAGAAAATGTGGATGTGTTGATTGTTTTTTTATTTAAAGAAAATTTATTTTGTTGTTGAAAATAAAAAGTTTTGACGAAAGAAAATGGGTTTGTTTGATTTAAATAATTATTCAAAAATACGAGTTTTAAGACTATCAAGTTGTACAATTTGTGTCTTAAAAATTCAAGGACTAAAAAGTTGTCATATCTAGTTAACTACTTTAAAATAAATTTTTTGTATAATTACTTAAAAAATAAAATAAAAACGAGTTTTAGAACTGTCAAGTTATCACAATTTATGTAAATAATTTGAAACAATATTTATTTGATTATATATTTTTTGAAAAAAATTAAATAAATAAATAATGATTTAATAAAGTAAAAGCTGAAAGGCATCATTTTAAAACTGAAAGGCAATAGGAATCATTTCATAATAGAAAGGCAACAATAAGTCATCGTTTCAGAACAAAAAGGCAAGCATCGTTTCAGAACAGAAAGGCATCGTTTCAAAAACTCAAGTTTCAATAAATCAACTTAACAAAAATCTCATTTTTAATTTTAATATAAGCTTCATATAAGTCATCATTTCATTCTAAATGTGAAATCAAAAACCAACAAATAAAAGTTTTTATTCTAAATGTGAAATGAGGACAAGCAAACTAAAGCAAGTGTTGTAGTAAAAGGATAGAGAACAGAACAAACATGAGAGTGGCGGTGGTTACCGGTGGAAGTTGAAATGACAGTGATGCCTTATGTTTCTCGTTTTCTATTTTTTCATTTTAATTTTGAAATATATGATTTTGAGGATGGAGTTGGGTTGTTGTTTCTTCTATGTTGAACTTTATTTTTGTTTCAGAATCTCTCTTTTTTCTTTTCTTCCCTTTCTCCCCTTAATTTTTGTCTCAATTTATAAACTACAAAGATGAATCTTTGTGTCCATGAGATAAATTAATGTCTGATTTTTCTAATGTTTTTGCAGAAATTATGGAAGTGTGTAGGGATAGAAGAGGAAAAAAGGTGGTTGAACTTTGTGTTTGTGTGTATACTTGGTGAAGATTATAACATTATTAGTAAAAAAAGGAGAAGAAAAAATGAGGCTCAAAAGAAAGGGAAGAGGCGCTGCCACAAAGAAAAAAGAGGAGGAATAATACATTTTTTTTAATTTTATTTTTATTTTTGGTGTAATGTAACAAGAACGGTTAGATAAATATGGACTCAAAATTGGGCCAGATGTGTAAAATAATGAATTTTTAGATTTTAAAATAATATTTACAAAATGTTTATTAAACATGTTATTATTTATTTTTTGAATTATTTTTAATTGGTCAGACAAAATTGAGGTACTACGTGATGAATATAGAAAATAGCCTTACATTCTTTTTTCTTTCAATTTTTCAATGTTGATATTTGTGCTTCTACATGATGTTCGCCCAATTGCTCATATCCTCCTTGTACCACATCAAGCACATATTGATCTCCAAAGAGTGCTTTCATCACTGCACACCACATCTCTCAGTTCTTGCCATCAAGAACTGGTAGATTAATGGGAAAATTGTCAATAAAATTTATGAATGCGTTCAAGAATATTCACTCACACTTGTGTTTTCCAAATCAATTTACCTCACAAGCTCTCGTGTTTCCTTGATTCGTAACTCTCGATATCAATGTCAACTTGTTAGTCCAACTCACACACTCACTTTGAGAAAAATGAAGAGTAAATAATGGAATGAGAATTATGAAATAATGAAATCGAATTAACTTAGTATTGTACGATTATACAATGGAGTCCTTATTTATATCACTAATTAAACATGCTACAATTATATCAAACTCAACAGTTTTTCTAACTAGCAACACTAACTAACATTTACTATTTTTTTTTTACTTAATTACAAATACTGTTTAGATTGCAAGAGTCCAAATTATTCCACAACCTTAAGCAAATAATAAGACAGAAGACTTTCCCTATTAGTGATAGTTTATAAGGGAACCCATTTTGCTACGTTGCATCAAGTTAAAGCTTATATGTGTCATTTTCATTATTTTGGACATAATGAACACAATATCTTATACGTTGATAATAATTTTAGGTTTAAATGAAATTTGACTTAATACCATACAACTTTCACAAATTAATATTTATTAAGAATGTCAACTTGTGATCAAGATTGTCAAACTCGAGTTTTTAAGTAAATTTGTTGTCAAGGTGGATTCGATACGTAAATTCTAAAGTAAAAGTGAATGTCACGAAAAGGGGGGTTGAATTGTGATCCTTTTTAAAATTTAGTTCATGTATTAATATTATATTCTCAAGTTGTCGTTGGAGTGAGGATGGTTAGATGAAGATAATACTCCTCTTATTAAGGATAATCTTAAGAAGAATAATATGAGTTTGAAATATGTATGATAAGTGTGCTAATGGTATGAATAAAATAAATATTAAGAGAGTAGAGCTTAAGAAGATTCACACACATAATTTATACTGCTTCATCTAATATAGGCTACTCCAATCCTCCCAGCTTTGTGAGATTTTCACTAGTGCTCAGAAACTCGTCATCTGATCTTCACCTTTTCAACTATGTATTTTCTTAGCCTCACAAGACTTACAAAACTGTATTTTACTAGCCTCGACAAACTTACAAAATAACTCAAGTTTATATCAACTTGAGGATATACAAATAGTAATGTGTTTGATTTGTTTGAGATCAAATTACAACTTTCTAAAATAAGATAGTGAAGTGAAGTTGTATATAACACACTCAAAAAAAAATTATCCTCATATATGTTTAAGTTTGGAAGAGTGTGTAGAATGAAGAGAATGATGATAAGCTTGAATAACTTAGATGTTTTCTTGTAGATGATTCTCTTGATGTTTGAAGATTAATACTTCTCTATTTATAATTGTCTTTGGGGCTTCAAACATATGGGTTAGCAAAATATAGTTGTTGCAGACTTTGCTAAGTTTCCTTGGACTTGTCTTTATTTGCAAAACTGTCATTTAGCTTTTATCCTCCTCTTAAGTATGCTAACAGGATGGGTGTCGTAGTCTATCCTCTAATCTGAGTTGTAGGAGGATGAAGCTTTTATTAATTCTAATGTAACTTATGCTTTTTGACTTTTTTCTTTCCGAACAACTGTAGTGTCTTGCTTTAAGAGTCAAGGACATCACTTTATGTACTTTGGTACTTTTACTCATTTTCCCATGTACGAGGATGAATAGACAACAAAAGTTTATCCTCTCTTCTGCGTTGTTTATCCTCTGCCATAGAGGATATAAATTCATCCTCTCTTTTGTGTGGTTTATCTTCTGACATAGAGGACATAAATTCAGCCTCTCTTCAGTATTGTTTATCCTCTGACATAGAGAACATAAATTCATCCTCTCGTAAGTGTAATTTATCCTCTGCGCCTGTCGTTAGGTCTGATTTAAGTACTAGGATGGAGTTTCTATTTTATTGAGTCTTGATGTAATTATTGCTTTTTGCTTTCCCTTTTCCAACCACTTTGACAGTGTGTATGTCATGTCAAATACTTCACCTTTTTGTACCTTTGTACTTTTCTATATGTGTCAAATTTGTTATGAGGATATCCTTTGCGTCTATCATCATCTTGAGATTGTATTCATCCTCTGATGTACCTGATTTTAAGGATGTTCATGGATGATCATCCTCGAATCTTTGTAAGTCTTTGAGAGATGATTGTATGTCTTTCTTTTCAATATGTGATTGTTGGAATTTGGTGTAAACATGTTGACACCTTTTTTACTTGTTAGGTAACCTTCTAGAATATGATTTGTAAAATAGATTCTTATTATCCTCTTGATCTAATATTGATGAGAAGGTTCCTTCTTGTTTCCAATGCCTTGAAAATCACGATTGATGTGTTTGTCTTACTTCAAAGGCTTTTATACAAATTTGAACAATGTTGACATATTGTTTTTGCATTGTTCACATAAGACCTCATTTTTATTAATGAGAGGATGATTTTTTCAAAAGTCCATCCTCAGATTATGTTAAGTGTAATGATGAAAATTCTTGTCTTCCACTTAAGAGTACGTGATTGATGTGATGCAATTTCTATGTTTACTTTTGGTAAACCTTAAATAGTGTGAACAACTTGTCAACCATGGTCCCCTTGTACTTTTATGACAATTACTTTTTCAATAATTATGAGATAAAATTTTTGATAAATATTTATCCTCAGATCTGATATTGTGAAGAATGTCCATCCTCGGGTTTATCCTCGGATATAAGATTGTGAAAATATTCATCATCGGATCTGGATTTTTCATCCTCTAATTTTCATATAGACACATCTTGACCCATAGTTTTTCTTGACTTCTTCCAAGAGATTTTATGTGTGATTGAGATGCAACATATTGCAATGATCATCATCAGCTTGAGGATAATCATATTTATATTTATGAATTAGGCTCATCAATTCTTTTATTGTTAAGTTGATACAATGCATTTGTTTATGTGAATGGCTTCAAGCTTGACCACTTATGTTCTTTCGACAAACACTCAAATGCAAACATAAATAGATCACCATTTAGAAAATTTAACATTTATTTCATAAGGTTTGTTGTTATTAAAACACATATCAAAAATGTTTTTACTTCAACAAATTCATCAAATTTACTTCATATGAAAATTAATATATACATGACATATAAACTTATATAGCACCATAAATACATCAATAATTCAAACTTTCAGTTTAATTATAAAGCAAAAATATACAAAATCTCCATATTAAAATGTCATAATCATAATCTTGTATCAAATTAATTGATCATAGCACTTGGACACATGTTTCTAGCTTTTTACTTTGGTATTTTAAAAGCTCTTTATAGCTTAGAATAATTTTTTTAGCTTGTTTATAAACATTGGGTCGAAATTGAATTATAAATTTATTATTTGTATTTTGACTCCTGATCGCTCTGTAGGCCATAACTTGAGCTCTGGATATCGGATTGACGCATGCAAGAAGGTTTTGGAAAGCTAAAAAACATAGCTACAACTTTTATGTTGAAATAAAAGCTCAATGCCGAACTTTACCGGGCCTAAATTGCAGATTTTGTAATCTGGACTCTTATTATAATTTTTAGCGGGCCACTTGTTTGTAAAGCCCAAAATCGAGTACTATATATTGGGGGTTTCTTTCCTTTCTTAGACATGTTGTTTTTGGATTGAGAAATATATAGAAAAACAGATTTCTTTATTTTATGGAATGCTAAATTTCTTAGATTGATTCGATGTTACGTTGTTTCATCAATACCTTGAGATTCAGGTTATAATGTTAATTTGGCGTTATAATTCTATTTCTCTTTATTCAATTTTATTGTTATTCTGATTGCTTAATTCGAATTTCAATAAGATTGATTAGATTCATTTGACAAAATTCGATTTCATATTCTATATTAATTTTATAATTTTGCGACGCTTGATCGTTAATTGTAATATATCGATGATTGTGATGCATAATTCAGTCGAAGAAACCGAATTCACATAGGGTTGCTTACGCTTGTTTGATCAATTATATAGTCAAATAGGAATAGAATCACAAATTAGAAATTAAACTCGTTGATAGAATCTGTGATATGTCTAAAACTCGAATCAGTGGATTAATCATTTTGCTCATCTGTTTAAACAAAAATCCTAAAAAAAACCATTTCTAAATTCAACTTTCAATTTGGTTATTATTATTATATCAGAAACCTTTATCTACATTTTATTACTTGTATTTAACCCGTGTACGACAGCGGATTATTAGTTCAGAAGCAAATAGAAGATGGGTACGTTGAACAAACATTTTTGAGAAGTCAAACTTAAACTGAAACGTATTGGTTTGTTGGAGAAGAGCGAAAAAAGAGAATTTTTTAATTTGGTCTTAAAAAATTTGGCATATTTTAATAATTGAGTAAAAACACTATATACGCTGAATTCACCCAAATTTACTCTAAATTCGCTAATTTACCCGAGTTAATTAGTCTTCAAAGATAATTTACCAATTTTTGAATCTATCAATGAGTTGATGCATTTCTTGTACTTGAAAATGTAAATTTATACAAATTTACGTGTTAACACTCGATTTTGATAACCTTATATGTGATCACCAATATGGTGTGCCACAATAAGAAGATAAACGGTCTCTTAAGCATGTGGTAATGGATTCAATCGTTGATTGTTCTGTAAAGAAGAGCATCTGTTGGGAGATCTCCGTAGCTCGAAAGATTAGCTTCTAACTTTTAACGTGACATGCATATTTATTAACAATAAGCCTGTAACACGTGACTAATGAAAATTGAATTTTCTTATTTGTTTAGATGCTTTCAAAATATATCCTACTCAAGAATTGTAAACAAATTATTGGTTGGTGCATTTTTTGGAACTCAGTTTTAATCTTCAAAATGCATCTCAAGACACATTGTTAGTGGCCTTAACTTGTATTGTATACTTTCATCGGGACAAATATATGAACATCACGAATCTATCGAAGTATGTATTACATGTTCATTTATATTGTTTACTTCAGTTTTATCAACTTCGTCGTTTACTCTCCTTTATCATTTACTGCAGTATCAAGCAGCACTTCATAGTCTGCAAGCCTATTTGGTATTTGTCTCTGTCTTAATGGCCTTTATTCTAGAATAGTTTCTTCATTATATTGTTTGCTTTAGTTTCATCAGCTTTTGAAGCCTCTGAACTATCATTGAGCTTATCCTCTAGTATGACTGGACCAATTGATCCCTTGTGCTCTTCATTTTCTGTATCCCAATTACATGTTTGTGATTCTTTTATCATTACATCTACTAAAAAAATCCTTGTGAGTCATAGGATTATAAAGTTTGTAGGAACCAATAGGGTGATACCCTACTAGTATAATTGACTCACTCTTGTCCCCTAGCTTTTATTGACATTAGGAATATGCTTGTAACATAATGATTCAAACACTCTCAATTGACTTACACTTGGCTTCCTTCCAGACCACATTTCATCAGGAACTTTCAGTTGTGGCTTCTTAGTGGACACTTATTAAGAATGTAAGTTGCAGTAGTCACTACTTCACCCCCAGAACTTGTGTGGCATAGACATTTGCTTCATCATGCTTCTAGCCATGTCAAGAATAGTTTTATTCCTTCTTTCTTCAAGCTCATCATGTTGTGGTGTATAAGGTGTTATGACCTCATGCACAATACCATATTCTTGTAAAACTTCTCAAAATCCTTTTAGGTGTACTCCCTTTCACCATCAATCCTCAACACCTTGATTGTCTAATCACTTTGCTTCTCAACCAAGATCTGGAACTACTTAACCACCTCTAAAGCTTTATTGTATACAACCACAACACCATGGTGTACTCATCAACAAAAGATATGAAGTATTTATTGCCCCCACCCCCAATAATGGAACGTCAAATGGTCCACATATATATATGAATGAACAACATTCAATGCAATTGAAGCTCTCATAGGCACACTAGATGCAAAAGGCAATCTACTTTGTTTACCCTTAATGCATAATTCACAAGTTTTAACATGAATATCAATTTTAGGAACTCCTAACACTATTTCTTTAGAACTTAATTGACTTAAACTCCTAAAACATAAGTGTCCACGCCTCAATGTTAGGAACTCCTGACACTATGTCTTTAGAACTTAATTGACTTAAACTCCTAAAACATAAGCGTTCATACCTCAAATGCCATAGCCAACTTTGTTGTTCTTGTGTTGTGGCTGATAGACATTGCACTCGTGCAATTTTAATGTTACATTTGAAAGTCCTATTCTTTGAAAAAAAAAAAGACTTCAACACAAGCTTATCACTTGGATCATACAATTGCATAGAATCCTTCTTCATGATCGAAGAGAAACCTTTCTCCACCAGTTGACCTACACTCATTAGGTTGCATTTCATTTCAGGAACTAATAAGACATCTTAATCATTATTGTCTTACCTTCCTTTCTCTGTATGGTTGTGTTTCCCATATCTTCAGCCATTAGATTCCTATTGTATGCAAGTCTTACATTAGTTTTCTTACTTATATCCAAGTCTGCCAACCACTTTATGTGCCCTGTCATGTGATTGGAACAACATATATCTAAGTACCAATCTTCACAAGTTGGATTACCTTCATAGGTTGTTACCATCAGCAAGATTGCTTTAAAGTCTAAGTCATTGTCATGAGCCATATTTGCTTCCTACTCACTTTGTTGTGTCTTCTTTCCTTTCCCATGCCAACATCCATCAGCATCATGACCAAATTTTTCATAATTGTAACACTGAATTTCTTTGAAGATTTAGTCATACTTCTTTCGTCATTCTTCCAACACTGAATTTCTTTTGTCATACTTCGTTTTCTTTCCATGATTGTTGGAAGATCCACATTTCTTTGAAGATTTAGTCTTGTTATCAGTCTTAACCCTTCCTTTATTTTTGGACCAGTTTCCACCTTTAAACTTTCCTTTACCTTGCTTCAACTTCTTTTTCTCATTGCCACATTTCTTTGTTATTTGAGCTTGAAGGGTTTGGTCTATTGATCTTTCAACTCCCTTTTCACTTACATGCATTTCATGAGCCTCTAATGAGTTTAAAGTTCTTTAATCTTCATAGTACTTATATCCTTGGATTCCTTTATTGCTACCACAATAAAATTAAATTGAAAGGACAAAGTTCACATAACTTTTTTTTAATGATTTTTTGATTTGTCATCTTATCTCCACAACTCTTCATTAGATTGACAAGAGTGAGAAACTTTGATAAGTAATTTGTTATCTTTTCTTCTTCCATGTGCAACAACTTAAATTTCCTTCTTAATGACTGCACCTTAGCTTTCTTGACTTTTCCCACCTATGTGATACATTAGCAAGATATCACACGCCTCCTTTGATGTAGATACTTTTGAAATCTTTTAAAAGTTATTGGTGTCGACACAATGATGAATATAGAAAAGAGCCTTACAATTTTTTTTTCTTTGAATTTTTCAAGGCCGAACTTTGTGCCTCTATAGGATGTTCCCCCGATGCTTCATATCCTCCTTGTACTACGTCAAGTGCATCCTGAGCTCCAAAGAGTACTTTCATCGGTGCACACCACCTTACCTAGTTCTTGCCATCAAGAATTGGTAAATTTGTTAGAAAATTGTCATTACTATTCATCATTGCATTCTAGAATGTTAACTCAGCATTCGTGTTTCCTAAATTAATTTACCTCAAAAGCTCTCGTGTTTCCCTGATTGGTAACTCTGGCTATCGATGTCGAGTTGTTAGCGCAACTCACACTCACTTTGAGAAAAATGAAGAATGAATATTGGAAAGAGAATTGTGAAATAAGAAAATTGAACTCTAAAGTAACAATTTCAATTACAAGAAAGGAGGTTTGAATTGTAGTTGCCATTTTTTTAAGAAAGTGACAATGTCATCCGTAGGCGGAGAAGGCTATCAACGAGATGTAAGATCCCTAATTTATGTGTGATGATGCGTTGCGGGATTGAGAGAAGAGGGCTATCCGTTAAATGAAGTCACCCCTAAGGGAAAGGCCACCCTTATCAATAAGATAAAGCCACTTCCTGGTTCTCAAGAATTTATTTTGTCTTGTTTGATTTCCTATGATTTTTTGTGTTGTTGCTCATTGTGATTTCACTTTTCTATAAATTGGATTCTAAATATTTTTACTTAAACGGCTAAATTACAAGTTTATTGATTTTATCGTGTGTATACTTTATTTGAGAGTTATCTATATTTTTTTACAGTATTGTTTAATATAATTGCCACAAGAGTGTAAAATAATTATTCGTGCCTTTTTTGTGTTTCCCTTCTACTTGGTGGTGGTTGTTGTTTCCTCACTAAATCTTTGTGACTTACCCTTCATGTTTATTTTTTTCAAATTCACATGCAGATAAGTAGCAAGCTGTTAGTAGATTCAAGTGTCGATCATATTTTTTTGGTAAGCCTCTTTGATCGAAGACCTTTTTTGTAAAGTCTGTTGAGTCATGTATTTTGCAGCTATTTTGAGTTTAAAAAGTCTTTTTGGGAGATGTATTGAATATTTAGGCTACGCTCTTTGAAACGTGACTGAGTTGAAAGTTTAAACGGGAAGTTTATAAATTTGAAAACGTTGAAATTACAAATGATACTCTGTCGAAATTTCGAGAAAAATTATATATATTTTTCGAAATGGTTATTGAAAACTATTTAGTTGCTTAATTGTTAAGTTAGTTGGTAGACTTGCCAAGCTATGAGTATAGCTTGTGCGCCGGTCACGGCGTTTAGTTTTCGGGTCGTGACAGTGACGCACATGGCTAGAATAGTATATACATAGAACTAATTTAGGTTGCCAATGACTCATTTATTAAATCATATAGGATTTACAATACTTGTAGAAACTAACATTTTTTTCATGTAACTTGTTTTTTTTTTTTAATAATCATGTAACTTGTTGATGATAATTCTAGAGCAATGATATTTTGACACAAAAACTAGACCTTGTATAAAGAGACCATATAAAATACATTTAATATAAGTGTTGACTTGACTGATAGAGAGAAAAAAAGTAATAAAAATAGAAAATTGTATAATAATACACTATTAATGTCCAAATTTGTGTCCAAATAATCGTATAATAATACAATTACGCACTTTATTATTTTGATTTAGTCCTTGTAGTATTTGTTAATGTTGAAATTAGTCCTATATATCATATTCTAAGAACTATAATGAATAAGTTCGCATATTACAGGACTGATCCCAACATGCACAAATGTTTATAGGAAATAAACAATAAGGATTAGAAACAACTTTTTCAATATTACAGGGACTAAAACTGATGCGAGAGAAAATTATAGAAACTAAAACAAAATGATATGCATATTATATGGAATAGAGAGATATTAAAGCCAAACACAAGGGAAAAAAGAAATTCCCAACAAATTTGCTCAACTTCTTACCATGTAGAATTCCTGCATACTGAGGAGCAATGTCCTGATCATGTAAAATGTAAAAAGTGTGAGCATGTGAGGTTAAGGCCTCATTATATATTTGTAAGTTCAATGAAATGACTTAAGTATATAATATAATGGTTAATGTTTTAGAGTATATGCACATTTTTGTGTGTTGTAGACTTACTTGTATGTTGAGCATAAATCCAGCTTGGCTGAAAGAGCTCAAACTCAAAGTTGCAGTCAAGAGTGTAGCAGCAATTGTTGGTGTATTTGCATAATTCAAGCATAGCAAGGTCACAGCAGGCCCAATAAATCCAATTGTCTGTAATTGTACATATATACATTACTAAAATAAACATGAATAATAGAATAGTAGACATGTTGTTACATGATATAAGCTCCGATGTCAAAAATGTAACGCTTCCAGTTACGAGACTGACTATAATATTATAGTCTTGTAACTAGAGGCGTTACATATTTTAGTCTCCACTAGTTAATATGAATTTCATCTAATTTTTTTGGTCTATAATTGCTTCAAAATGAAAATATACAATTTTTTACAATCTTAAAAATGTTTCTTTTTTTTTTTTTTTTGTGCTGGTTGTTCAATGTTAACTTATGGAGATACAAGTACAATCTTATGCATGATGAGGCTGAAAGAGTTACCTGCATTAATTTACGGACAAATGTTGTAGGGTACCCTGCATTAAGAAATCTGATGCAGTACCAGCTAGATAACCTGAAAATGCCATTGTTTCCCATGGAACTGCACTAAACCATGCTGCCTGCTTCAAATTCACATTATATACCACAGATAAACAATAGTCCAATGTTGAATTTTCCAAGATTCAAGAATATATACACCTTTACTTGTGTATTTTACATACAAGCTAGCTCATTCTAGTATCCAAATTTTGTAAGCAATATATGAAACAACAACATAATGTTATTTATTATAGGTGTGAAGTATCAATTCGCTGTTGACTAATCTCTATTAGGAAACCTGACCGCCACATTTAGTGGAGTCTCTCATCCAAACTACATCTTTTCCATCTACTTGACTCGAACCTAAAACCTTGATTCAGGGATCTAAGTCGAGCTCGACTCGTACGTTGGTAAGTTGTTTATTATTATAAGTAACAAGAACAAATGAAGAAAGTAATTACGCTTTTGAAATAAACCGGCATCCAAGAGAGGAGAACAAAGTAATCCTGAAAATTAACCAAGGTTTCATAATCAGTATACTTAAAATTTGATTTATGTTAACAAGTTCTTCTCTTTCACAGAGGTGTATTTTAAATAAGTGGTGTCATAAAATAGTTGGCACTTGGCACTTAACAACCTTGAAAAAGATAAACAAAATTCCATTGAACCATGTCAATCCAAGATAAATGAAGTTTCCCTACAATGCATCAGAAACACATCTTCATTATTTTCTATCCCTCAAAACTTACACAATACACTTATACACCCCAATTACAACAATTCATAAAAAATAAAAATCAATACAAGTAAGGAATAACAGCTTTCCTTTTCTTAGGATAGTCCTCTCCAAATTTCTCCAAATACCACTTATGATTAGCACGTGCCCTAGGCCCCAAATTAGCAAAAGTGTAAACAAAAAAGCCCAACCCAGCCCAAGACCAAGTCATCAAAGCCCAACCAAACCACTCCAAAATCTCCCCAAAGTAATTAGGACAACTCACAACTTCAAACAACCCTCCTTTAGGCACAACGTACCCTTTCCCTTTCGCTTTCAGCCTCAACAATTCCTTATCAGACCAAACATTAATCCCCATCCCACAAAAAAACACCAAAACCCCACAAAGAAACGCCAACCAAAAACACAACCCATCGCCATCATAATTCTTGTAGTGAGAGACCCATCTAGCTTGAACATAAGAATTCAACAAATTGAACAAAAAAGCAATTAGGGCTATACTAAAAGGGAACCTAGAAGTGTTTTTCGTTGTTGTGAAGAACAATCTCAGTGGATAAACACAAGTGCGGTTGAAGTAATGAATGAGAAAAGGAGTAATCAAGAGAATTGATTTGGGATTGGAAGAGTTGTTACCAAATGGAAAAAGATAAAGGGTGAACCAAAGTGTGGGACTTTCCATTAGGAACCAAGCGAGGTATGGTGGGAGATTTGGACCCCAACCTGGTCTATGGTGTTTGCCATAAGGGGCTTGGAGGAATGTGAGGGCGATGAAGGTTGGTGGAGCTATGAGGTAGAGAGTGATGAGAGCGTAGTTGAATAGAGATTCGCCTTCTAAGATCATTTTTTTGATGGAACGCTGTTGTGAGTTGTAAGTGTTTGATAAAATGCGTCTGAATGTGATGATGACTTCGAAACAAGATCTATATATAATGAGAGGAATGAATAAGACGAAATAAGGTATATTTATGACTTGGGTCAAAAAGAAGGCACGAGGATCAAGTTGATCAATAAATAAATGACTTTTTTATTAAAATATTTTTTTTTTTTAATTTTTACTGAGATTTTTGGTTTCAAAAACCTTTACTAAAATGTCATATTTTTTTGGGCTCCTAAGCATGTCGCCACGGGGTGCGATCTCCTGAATGCGTTTTTTTTTTTTTTCAAGCTCAGT
>JBBPBP010000003.1:7898413-7925799 GCA_037974735.1 Cicer chorassanicum
TTTTTCTGTTTTTTATATGTTTTTTATTAATTAATTAATTATAATAATGATAATAAAAATAATACATTAATAATAATAATAATTAATAAATAATAATAATAATACATTAATAAATAATAATAATAATAATAATAATAATTAATAAATAAATAACAATATATTAATAAATAATAATAATACATTAAAAAATTATTATTATTATTATTATTAATTAATTATAAATAATAATAATAACAATAGTTATTTTTATTATAAATTATACATTAATAATAAAAAATAAAAAATAAATAATTATTATTATGTTAAATGATGATAATTAAAAATAATTAAAAATAAAAAAATTATATTAAAATTTTAAAGAAAATACATTAAAAAAAATACATAAAATAAAATGAAACAAAATACAAAATACATTAAACTATTGATGTCCACCTAAATGACCTCCAGTTTCACATCTAGGATGTCGTCAAACTCGTCTAGCTCTTTGAACGAGTTGAGGTTCTTCCGGTTCATCCTGATGATTATCCTCAATGTAAGTCGTAGGTGGATTAGAACCACTATCACCTTCTTCCATGAAATTGAGGTTGAGACTGAGGATTATACATGGAGTCAAACACAGCATAAGCCGACTCAGGAGTTGTGCACTGAGTTCCAAACAAATTATAGAAAAGTCCACTTTCTGTCGGATAACCGGGGTAGGCATTTCTGGTATCGGCAGAACGTAATATTGAGTCGGTGGTGGATCATAAGATGGAACTTCTGTATCAAACGGTTGTGTTGTGTTTTGTTGTTATGGGGTGGATTGGGAGGTCGACGTTATAGAAGGATACGACGGTGGTTGCCATAAGGGATCACAGAGATATTGTTCGACAAATATAAATAATTTGGTGTGTTGTCTAAACCAAATCATATATTTCGTAGTATGGCATAAAAGACCTTCCACGATATTACCTTGCAACACGTAACTGTGACGCTCATTCCAATGTTTAATTTCTTCCCTCCAAACCCAGTTCCAATTATCATCAACCCCAAGCCTCATGTCGACATCATGATACATTTTCATATCCTCTGGTGGTTGTGGTATTTCTTGATGGAAGCCGAACTGAAGTGTGACTCTATCTGTATGATGTTTTTCAACGATATGATAACAATGCAGATAGGTACATGCAGTCCAAGTGACCACCTCTTCTTCAGAAACTTCATGATGGAACATGAGATAAGGTCTCCAATAGAACTGGTATTTAAAAAAACAAGCTAAAACGGATGTACACAGTTAGTTATAGAAAGGCCTGGGTGGGAAAAATAAAGCGATCGAACACATTTATGGCAATTGGGAAGAGTCTTACAATCAACTCCCACAATGGTTATTAGTTATGTAAACGTTTGCGCCATGAACCAAAGTTGAAATGGAAACCATCCCAGCTTATCATGAGAATAATTTGATATTTTGGGCTTTCGTTTCGTGCATATCTGCGTTTAAATTCTGCAAACCAATAGTACAAGTTGATGGGACTTGGTTGTACGGCAAGTACAAGGGAGCTCTACTGGTAGCAGTTACACATGAGGGGAACGACAAAGTAATTCCTATTGCTTATGCTCTTGTGGAAGGTGAGACAAAAGAGGGTTGTAGTTTCTTTTTGAGAAAATTGAGAAAATACGTCACTCCACAACCCAACATTTGTTTGATTTCGGATAGACATGAAACCATTAAGAGTGCTTATAATAATCCGAACAATGGATGGCAAGATCCTCCATCAAAGCATATGTTATGCGTCCGACATATTTCACAAAATTTTGCAAGGGAATTTAAGGACAATGCTTTGAAGAAAAAAGTTGTTTCTATGGGTAATAGTTTCATTCTTAATTTTTACAATTAGTGTAATTTTTAATAATTTCATTCTTAATTTATATAATTTTCTACTGTTTCAATATAGGTTACTCGATCAATGAGCCTACATATCGATACTACCACAGAAATTGGCATAGTAAACTCGGATGCTTTGAAATGGTTAGACAACATACCTCGACAATATTGGATTCAAGCATTCTAGCTTGACAACTAACCTTGCGGAGTCGATCAATGCAGTATTAAAAGGCACGCGGAACCTTCCCATCACTGCTTTGGTCCAATCAACTTATTTTAAAACAGGGACACTGTTTCCAACCATGGAAAAACAACACGTAGCAATTTTAGCTTCTAGTTAGGTATACACAGAAACTTGCATAAATTTTATGAAATTAGAAATAAGTAAATCCAATAGTCATAGAGTGGATAATTTTGATCGGAGCAACCATACTTTCATGGTCCACGAGACAGTAGTTCCAAAGGAAGGGCGACCAATTGGTCACTTAAGTGTAAACCTTCCTAACAAGTGGTGCGACTGTGGAAATATCAAGCTAAACATATGTCTTGTTCACATGTCATAGCAGCATGTTCTAACATAAAATATGATTATTGGAGCCTTATACCTGATGTGTACAAGGAGGAAACGGTACTAAAAGTCTACGACGAAGCGTTCCCACCTATACCAAACAAAGGATATTGGCCAGAGAACAAACGCATTAGAACAGAAATGGACACCACAGAAATAGTACAAAGAAAATGCGGATTATGTCGGGTATCTGGTCATACTAGGAAACATTGTCCAAACGCTGCGGGAACATCTACTCAAATTTAATGTATTTTGTATTTTGTTTCATTTTATTTAATGTATTTTCTTTAAAATTTTAATATAATTTTCTATTTTTAATTATTTTTAATTATCATCATTTAAAATAATAATAATAATAATAATAATTATTATTATTATTATTATTATTTATTTTTTATTATTAATGTATTATTTATAATAATAATAACTATTATTATTTATAATTAATATTATTATTATTATTTATAATTAATTAATAATATTAATAATAATTATTATTTTTTTAATGTATTATTATTTATTAATGTATTTTTATTTATTTATTAATTGATTAATATTATTATTTATTAATTATTATTATTAATGTATTATTTTATTATTATTATTATAATTAATTAATTAATAAAAAACATATAAAAAATATATAAAAAACATAAAAAGACAAAATAAAAAACAAAAACCCAGTAGGAGGTCGCACCACCAGCCACCGACCTCCCACTGGGTCTGAACAAAAACGCATTCAGGAGGTCGCACCCCCCTCCCCCGTGGCGACATGCTTAAGGGCTCAAAAAGTAGAACATTTTGGTAAAGGTTTTTGAAACTGGAGCATTTCGGTAAAGATTTTAAAAAAAGAGGATATTTTAATAAAAAAAAATCTAAATAAATCTTGTTAATATTATATACTTATTTCTATTTTTAATATTATTCTTAATTATTTATTATATTTATTTTCTTTATGTGATAAACTCGTGAGGGTATTATTGACATACAATAATCAATTATACATTGAATTCTTTGAAAATGATAAATAAATAGAAATAAAATTATTCTGCAAATGTGACTATTAAATAATATTATTTAATAGTAATATTGGCCGCACCTCTACAATTAGAATATTGGTACAAAGTCTCAATTTTTTTATATAATGTACTCTAATTTTTGAAAAATTATATTAAAATGTATTAATTTTCTCTGAATACTCTAAAATTTTATATTTGTATTTTATGCCTAAAATAAATATTTAGTTTGCTACTGTGAGTATGTGATAGGAACTGCAGCCTACCAGAAGCTACTACTGACTACCAAATATTAGAATTTTGATGATAGGGTTTTGTGATTTTAGGTACAATTTTTATATTCGAATCGAACCTCTAAAAATATTGAGATGACCCTATACACTGGCAGTGCACAGTTATTTTACACTACCATTCAATTATAATCATACAATATACTACATCATATTAAACAGTTCTTAAATTAAAAACAGTTATTGGATATTTGGTCGACAAGAAGGGTTATTATTGGTTGTCAATGTAAAATGACTTACACTGAAAGTATACCTCCATTAAATTCTAAAAAAATAATAGAGGGAGTACATATTAAGATCTAAAATAAATAGAGATGTCACACCATCTTCAAAGAAGAACCTCATTTTTTCAAATAGAGATGTGTACACATCATTCATTTATAATTTTTTCAATAATAATATTTAATAAATATTTAAGCTTTATTATATCATCTATCAATAATTTTGTAACTTTATTATATCATTATATTTTAATATTAAAATGAGGAAGAATAGAGAAGGTGTACTTAATAAACCATATCTCCCTTCATAGGTACTCATTTAATAAAGCATATCTCTCTTATGAGATTAGGTATGGTCTCACAACCTCATACACACAAATATGCTAAGTGGCATCCATTCAAAGTCTCAATCAATTTAGGTCAATATACTAAACTATTCTAGCTACAAAATTTGAATTTATTACTTCTCCATAAATAGATATTTTTACATTTTTCTAATAGTTTGATTTACTTATGAGTTATAAAGTATTTAACTATTAAAATGAGAGATTATTTTTAAATATGTATTTTGGAAATCGTTGTTATACTTATGAAATTGTTAACAGCGGTAGGTGCACCTAGTTACCTCGTTCGATTTGGGAGAATTACCCGTTAGATGGAGTCGCCTCTATGAGAGATGTCATCCGTAGGAGGAGATAGCTATCAACGAGATGTAAGCTTCCTAATTGATGTGCGATGATGCGTTGCGGGATTGAGAGGAGAAGGTTATCCGTTAGATGGAGCCACCCCTAAGGGAAAACTCACCCTTAGGAGGAAATGACTATCAATGAGAAGAAGTTGCCTCTTGGTTCTCAAAAATTTATATTTTTACTTGTTTGATTTCCTATGTTTTTTGGTGTTGCTCATTGTGATTTCACTTTTCTATAAATTGAATTTTTTTAATATTTCTACCTGAACGGTTAAATTACAAGTTTAACGAGTTTATCGTGCATATACTTGAGAGATATCTATATTTTTGGCAGTATGGTTTAATATAATTGCCACAAGATTGTAAAATAATTATTCGTGTTTTTTTTTGTGTTTCCCTTCTAGTTGGTGGTGGTTGTTGTCTCCTCACTAAGTCTTTGTGACTTACCCGTTCATGTTGTTTATTTTTTTCAGATTCACAAGCAGCTGAGTAGCAAACTGTTAGTAGATTCAATTCTCGATCATTTTTTTTTGGTAGGCCTCTTTGATTGGGCACCATTTTTTTTGTAAAGTCTGTTGAGTCGTGATGTATTTTGCAGCTATTTTAAGTCTATAAAATATTTTTGGGAGATGTATTGAATATTTGGATTATGCTCTTTGGGACATGACTGAGTTGAAAGTTTAAACAAGAATTTTATAAAATTTGAAATGTTGAAATTACAGAGGATACTCTGTTGAAATTTTTGAGAAAAATTTTATATATATTTTTCGAAGTGGTTATTGAGTATTATTTAGTTGCTTAATTGTTAAGTCAGTTGGTAGGCTTGTCAGGCTATGAGTATAGCTTGTGCGCCGGTCACGACATTTAGTTCTTGGGTCGTGACAAAGTTGGTATCAGAGCTCGGTCGTAGGTCCTATAACTGCAAACATAGGGTGATAATAGATTCTTGTCAGTAAATTGTGTACCTAGGCACAACTTACTTGAAAGGGGCAATTAACACTCTATGAGAGTCTCGTTTGTTGTCTGAATTTGTGTTTAAATTCATCATCACTATCTATTCACATTTTCTTGTCGTCTTATTCAATTTTTTATCAATGTTCTTTGGTTATGTGAGAATGCCACCCAAGACTAGGAATCCTACTATAAAGGAGATTGCTGATGAGTCAATTGCCCAAGACCAAGGCGCTCATCAACGAGGTGGTGTTTCAGTTCGTGCTCGAAATCTGCGTAGAGCTAATGTTGGCGGACGTGGCTTGGATGCCAATGTTGAGGTACCTAAGAGGAGGCGCAGAAATCCAGCCATGGAAGAGTTTGTTGTTGGTCTACAGGGATTACAACAGGTTGTGCAACAACTTGTTGGGGTTGTCGTCGAACAACAACATGAGGGTGATCAAAGACATGAAAATCTCAATGGTCAACAAGAGGTTAGACAAGTTGAGCAACAAAAGACTGTTGCAACAAGGGGATTGAGGTTACTTTACCAGACTTCATGAAGCTTAAACCCCCTACTTTTTCTAAGTCTAGCGCGATTGAGGACCTACAACAATTCATTGATAATCTAGAGTGGCGTTGGAGAGCATTGGGTTGTTCTGAGGCAAAAGCAGTAGAATTGACATCATTTTAGCTAATATGTGTGGCACATGATTGGTTTGATATATAGTTTCACGTGTTAGACCAGTGGGGTCACCTTTGTTAACATGGAGAAAGTTCTCTCAGTTGTTCATGGTTCGTTTTCTTCTTGAGAGTGTTAGAGATGGATTAGCTCATGAGTTTGAGCGATTGGAGAAAATAGAGAGTATGACAATTTCAGAGTATAATGCACGTTTTACACAACTCTCTAGACATGCTCCTTACCCTATCATAGAGGAGATGTGTGTCAAGAGGTTCATCAGAGGATTGAGGGATTACTTATTTAGATTTGTGGTTGGGTCGAATTGTTCTACTTTTGTTGAGGTTTTGAGTTTGGTCCTTCATATTGAGCAACAACAAAAGGAAAAAGAAGATAATAGACAAGATTCACGAAAGAAACAAAGGGTTGAAGGATCTTACAGTAACTATTCAAATCACAGTGGTGGGCAGTCTTCTGGGACAATGCAGAGTCATAGATCAGATTCTGGAGCAACATCACAATCCACTTTCCTTCAGAGACATTATGATGTTTAAACTACACGATGTTCTATTTGTGGTAGGTTTCACTTTGGAAATTTTTCTAGACATGATAATGGTAAGGTGTGCTATCAATGTGGCCAAGTAGGTCACATCAGGAGGAATTGTCCTGTACATACGACACATCCATCCTTTAGTTATGCATTAGCACCAACATCTTTGACATCTTCTCAAGCTCATTATGCATCAATGCGACAAAGGAGAAATTCTTCTATTAGAGGTTCAAGAACATCTTAGTAGGGAGGTAGCGGATTTGGTGGTAGAGGTCAGATACTAGCAGCAAGAGGTCAGGCTCGAGTGTTTTCCTTGACTCGTTAGGATGCTCAAATATCCAATGCAGTAGTTACAAGTATACTTTCTATTTGTTCGAGAGATGCTCATGTTTTGTTTGATCCTGGAGCTACTCATTCTTTTATATCCTCGTGGTTTTCTACTCGACTTGGTAAATGTTCATCTTCTTTAGAAGAGGCTTTAGTTGTGGCTACATCTGTTGGAGGAAATTTGCTTGCTAAGTCGGTATATCGTTCTTGTGATATAACTATTGAGGGCAAAGTGTTGCCAGTAGATTTAATAGTTATTGACTTAATAGATTTTGATGTGATTTTGGGTATGGATTGGTTGGCTTTTCATCATGCCATTTTGGATTTTCATAAC
Source organism: Cicer chorassanicum (assembly GCA_037974735.1). Taxonomy (NCBI): domain Eukaryota; kingdom Viridiplantae; phylum Streptophyta; class Magnoliopsida; order Fabales; family Fabaceae; genus Cicer; species Cicer chorassanicum. Next base: position 7,905,881 of record JBBPBP010000003.1, read on the forward strand.
AAAGTGGTGAAATTTGAGATACCAGGGCAATCAGTCTTCTCGTTTCAAGGAGAACGTTGTTGGGTACCACATAACCAAATCCCAACCTTGAGAGCTAGCAAGTTAATGAGAAGAGGTTGTCAAGTGTACTAAACCCTGGTAAGGGATACACAAGTGGCTGAGGAGAAATTGGAAAAAATTCCAATAACATATGAATTTCCAGATGTTTTTTCTAAAGAACTTCCTAGGTTTCCACTTGATAGGGAGATTGAGTTCTATATAGACTTAGTTCCTAACACTCATCCTATATCCATACCTCCTTATCGTATAGCCCCAACAGAACTTAAGGAGTTAAGGGAGCAACTTCAAGATCTTCTTGATAAGGGTTTTATTCGCCCAAGTTCTTCTCTTTGGGGAGCACCGATATTATTTATAAAGAAGAAAGATTGATCCATGTGGTTGTGTGTAGACTATAAACAATTGAATAAAGTAACTGTAAAGAATAAATACCCTTTGCCATGCATTAATGAGTTGTTTGATCAAATTCAAGGAGCTCAATGTTTTTCTAAGATCGATTTACGATCGGGGTGTCACTAGTTGAAGATTAAGAGGGATGATAAAACAAAGACAACTATCCACAAGCGTTATGGATTTGATGAATCACGTCTTTTAACCATTCTTGGATCAATTCGTGATTGTGTTCATTGATGATATCCTTGTTTATTCCAAGAGTAAAGAAGAACGCGAGCGACAATTGAGGTTGTTTTACAAACCTTAAGAGATAAATAATTATATGCCAAATTCTCTAAATGTCAGTTTTGGCTGGATAGTGTGGCATTTTTAGGTCATGTTTTGTCTAAGAATGGAATAAGTGTTGATCCAAGTAAGGTGGAAGCAATGCAGAATTGGCCCAGACCTACCTCAGTAAAGGAGATTCAGAGTTTTCTTGGTTTATAATGTTCAGAATGGTAAAATTTCAGACTTTTCAGTTGATTTTGTTGGTGTTTTGAGGTTGAAGTCTCAATTGTGTGTTCCAAATGTTGGTGGCTTAAGGAGGAAAATTTTAGAGGATGCTCATCATTCTTCTTATACTATTCACCCATGTTCTAATAAGATGTATCAAGACTTGAAAGAGTTGTATTGGTGGAAAGGGATGAAGAGAGACGTAACAGATTTTGTCTCTAAGTGCTTAGTGTGTCAACAAGTAAAAGCTGAACATCAAAAGCCTGCAGGATTACTTCAACCTATTGAAATACCTGAGTGGAAGTGGGAAGGCATCACTATGGATTTTGTCACAGGATTACCACAAACCCAAAACGGTTATGACTCGGTGTGGGTGATTATAGATCGGTTGACCAAATCTGCACATTTCTTGCATGTGAAGACTACTTATGCATCTCCATATGCTAAACTTTATTTAGATGAAATTGTATATTTGCATGGTGTGCCAATGTCTATTATTTCTGACCGTGGGGCTCAATTTACTGCTCAATTTTGGAAGTCGTTCCAAACTTCATTAGGAACTCGTTTGAAGCTTAGCATGCATTTTCATCCTCAAACAAATGGTCAATCCTAAAGGACTATACAAATCTTATAGGATATGCTTCGTGCTTGTGTTATGGATCTTTGAGGTAGTTGGGATCAACATTTGTCCTAGATGGAATTTGCATACAATAATACTTATCAATCTAGTATTCAAATGGCTCTGTTTGAGGCTTTCTATGGAAGACGGTGTAGGTCTCCGATATGATGGTTTGAAGTTGGAGAAGCTAAACTAGTCGATCCATAGTTGATTCAAGATGCCATTGAAAATGTTTTATTGATTCGAGATCGCTTAGTGACAGCTCAAAGTAGACAAAAATCTTATTCTAATAAGAGGCGTCGTCCCTTGGAGTTTCAGTGGGAGAACATGTATTCCTATGTGTTTCACCAATGAAAGGAGTTTTGCGGTTCGATAAAAAGGGAAAAATAAGTCCAACGTTCATTAGACCATTTGAAGCTTTAGAGAGGGTCGGACCAGTAGCGTACCGTTTGGCACTTCCACCGGATCTCTCAGGAGTTCATCCGGTCTTTCATATTTCAATGCTTCGAAAGTATCTTCATGACCCTTCTCATGTGATTAATCATGAAGATGTGCAGTTAGATGAGAGTCTATCATACGTTGAGCATCTGGTAGCTATATTAGATCGCCAAGTAAGATGTATACACTCAAAAGATATCGTTTCAATAAAAGTTCTTTGGCGTGGTCTATCCGGTGAAGAAACTACTTGCGAATCTGAAGAAGTCATCCGTGCAAAGTACCCACACTTATTTTGAAACTCAAGGTCAGTAGTATTTAATAAATAAATAAGAAGTCAAATAAATTCGAGGACGAATTTTTATAAGGGGAGGAGATTGAAACACCCCGTTTCATTTAAAAGAAAAAAAATTAAATTAATTAATTAATAATAATAATAATAAATAAATAAGTAAATAAATAAAACAAACCAACTTCACTCCACTTTATTCTTCCACCTTACATTTTCCATCCTTCTTCTTTTCTCTCTCGGCAAGCATCCATCCTCCCCCATTTTTATTTTTCTTCTTTTTTCTCCTTGCTTCTTCTCACTCCACAACACCAATGACACACCTAAAGCCTCAATCCTTATAAAGAATTTAACATCTCCAAGAGCATAATTTCTCATACTCTTACAAATATTCTTTGTTAGAATTTTGAGTGTTAGGGTTAGTGAGTAAGGAAGGAGAAGAGAAATCATTCTTTGAAAGGTGTTCATTGAGACTCTTTGAGGTAAATACACAACTCTAAAGCTAGTATGAGTCTCTAGAAAATGTAGTTTTAGTTAAAAATCTTATTTTTTTGCTTAGAGTAGATTTAAAGGATTTTTATGGTTTCCTAGAGTTAGTTAGACTTTAGAGTAATTTTTCTAAAGTCTTGAGAATGTTTTTTTATACTCAAATTTGTCAGTTGAGGCTCTGTCTGCTACTTTGGGAGTTGTTGGAGAACAAACTTAGGCAATTCTCCATAGTTGTGAGTAGACGACGATCATTGCCATAAATTTTTATTATGTTATACTTATTATTTTACTTGTTTCTATGTTAAAGTATTTATTTAAAAATTTGGGAAACACAACCTTTAAATTTTTCTCGATTTCATCATTTATTTTTTTATGGTCCTTGATATATAATATGTTAATAGATTGATTTATTTATGAGTTATAAAGTATTTAACTATTGAAATGAGAGATTATTTTTAAATATGTGTTTTAGAAATCGTTGTTATAATTATGAAATCGTTAACGACGGTAGGTGCACCTAGTTACCTCGTTTGATTTGGGAGAGTTACCCGTTAGATGGAGCCACCCCTATGAGAGATGTCATTAGTAGGAGGAGAGAGCTATCAACAAGATGTAAGCTCTCTAATTGATGCGTGATGATGCGTTGCGGGATTGAGATGAGAGGGCTATCCGTTAGATGGAGTCACCCCTAAGGGAAATGCCACCCTTAGGAGGAAAGGGCTATCAATGAGATAAAGCCGCCTCTTGGTCCTCAAGAATTTATATTTTTACTTGTTTGATTTCTTATGTTTTTTGTTGTTGCTCATTGTGATTTCACTTTTCTATAAATTGTATTTTTTTTTAGTATTTCTACCTGAACGGTTAAATTACAAGTTTAACGAGTTTATCATGCGTAACTTTACTTGAGAGATATCAATATTGTTGGCAGTATCATTTAATATAATTGCCACAAGATTGTAAAATAATTATTCGTGCTTTTTTGTGTGTTTCCCTTCTAGTTGGTGGTGATTGTTGTCTCCTCACTAAGTCTTTGTGACTTACCCCTTCATGTTGTTTATTTTTTTTCAGATTCACAAGCAACTGAGTAGCAAACTGTTGGTAGATTCAAGTCTCGATCATTTTTTTTTGTAGGCATTTTTTATCGAGGACCATTTTTTTTTGTAAAGTCTATTGAGTCGTGATGTATTTTGCAGCTATTTTGAGTCTATAAAGTCTTTTTGAAAGATGTATTGAATATTTGGATTGTGCTCTTTAGAACATGATTGAGTTGAAAATTTAAACAGGAATTTTATAAATTTGAAAATGTTGAAATTACAGAGGATACTTTGTCGAAATTTTGAGAAAAATTATATATATTTTTCGAAATGGTTATTGAGTACTATTTAGTTGCTTAAGTGTTAAGTCAGTTGATAGACTTGTCAGACTATAAGTATAGCTTGTGCGCCGATCACGACATTTAGTTTTTGGGTCATAACATATGTACTCAAAACTATATTTATAAGTGCTTGTGATTTTTGAGTTCGATATTGTAAATGTATGGTATTATTTTTTTTAATCAAAACAGTTCAATCCTTTGGACATCGGTTAAGTAAAATTAACTTAAAAAATTTTATGTTTATCTTTTATAAAGTTATTATTATTATGATTTAGATTATTGAGATTGATGACCACAATATTTTATACGTTGTATGTAGATTCATGACACGAGGAACAAAAGGTCATGAATTTGGAAAACCTCCAGAGAACAACTGATTATTGATGAGTGAAAATATGTCCAATGTCTTAAAGAAAAAGAAAAAGTTTAAGCATGGCAAAAGAAAAAGGGTGAGTTTAACAATGTCTAATGTCATAAAATGAAGGAAAATATAAACAAAGGAGTGTGCATGGTTGAGATGTGTGCTACTAGTGCCACCGATCTGAGTCATGTTTTTAATGATTGTTCGAGTTTGAAGAAAGAAGTTTCACCAAAGAGAACACAAAGCTAAAGGAAAGGTGTATACCTTAAGTGGAGACAAATCTAAAGGTGTCGACAATATAATCCAAGGTATATTTATGTTAAAAAGGAATATTTAATTGTTCTGCATTACTTGGTATTATGCACTCTTTTATTCCATCATTATTTTTATTATTGATGAACTATATATATAAGAAATTATGTACACGTGAATTTTACAATGAGATAATATTTTGTAGATAGTATTAATAATAAAAATAAAAATAACCAACTTAAAGATAATCTTCAATATAGAAAAAATGAATATAGACCAATAAAAATTTATTATTTTATAGTAAAAATACACTTGGATTCAGTAGAAGTTAAAACCGAAATATTTTTATTTTATTTTCATTTTTCACTCTTGTAATTAATAGTTTTTTACTTTTTATCCCTACAGTTATATTTTATTTAGTTTTTCGTTTATGTCATATGATACCACACATTGAATGTTGACGAGACACTGATGACATGACAACTTAATGCCACATGACATCAAAATTGTATGTGACATGCATCAGAGTTTAAAATCATTTGCTAATGGAGTACTTAAAATCTTAGCATTACTCATGCCAAATATGTCTAACACATTTTCAACATAGCTTTTATAAAAGTCATAGTTTTCTTGAACTCCTATCACTAGGAATATTCATCCCAAAAATCTTCTTAACATCACCTAGTCATTCATGTCAAACTCATTTTCCAATGTGATTTTTAGTGCATTTACGTCATGCAAAGGGTTAACAACAATCAACATATCAACAACATACAATAACTTGAAAAATAGTATTGGCATGCCACATCATCTAAGATAGAAGGAAATATGACATAAGGGAACTAAAAGAAAGAAAATTTCGAATTACATGGACTGAATCTAAATATATTTTTTCAAATAATTAAAACAAGAAAGTGATTATATTGTAAAGATTAAAAGTATAAATTACCCTAAATCATATAATGAGAAGATTAAATAATAATCTTTTTTGAAGGGGAAACTTATAAAAATAATATAAACTATTAAAATTGAATAGAATTAATAATTTTTTTAATTCCTGGCATTTTATCTATGAGATGCTATATTTTGGGACATAGGTAGTGCTTTTTTTAAATATTCAATTTATCAATATATTAATTAGGTTGAAAGTGGGAATTTAAAGATGACTTGATGATTGAGATAAAAAAATAAATTCAATTTTCATCTTCAATATATACTAATATATTAACGATTAAAATGTTAATGATCTTCGTTTAAAAAAAATAGATTGGAAGCTTTAGTCGGTAGATTGAATTTACAAACACTATTATACAATTTAAAAACTAATTGATAGTTCATAGGACAATATCATCATCAAGTGATATATACTCATACTCTATAAAAGTTTAAGAAATATTGATTATAACACCACATCATATTTATATCACTTAATTGTATTTTCTTAAATTAGTAAATTTCATCAATCAAATCTTAAAATGTTTTACGAAATCTAGTGAAAAATATTTATGAAACATATCCGGCTTATAAAATTTCATATAAATGAAAAATTAATTAATATTTCGCTCCATCTCACTTTACATTAATGCATAATAACTTATTTTAAAAAATAAACAAGCACAATCACACAAAATAGCTTGATATTATCTAATGATGATTGAACCAATTAATTATATATCTTTTAAAAATATAATGCAGAATAAATTAATTACAGTTTAGAGTATATATATATATATACATATATATATTACAGTAGTAAATTAGTTTTATACCCATATTAAATAATAATTTCTCATATTGAAGGATATACATATGTAAATACTATTTTCTCCTTTTGTTTTATTTATTTTTGAGAGGTGTAGAGTCACCTTCTAAATTATTTTCTCTTTTTCTTTTATTTAATTAAATAATTTTTATATATTTAGAATTTTTTTTTTGTGTTTTTTAGCGATTTTGTTGTCTTAATATGATATTGTTTTTGTTTTTTGTCTTGGTGCAATGCTGTTTTGATTTTCTTTTTTGTCATACGTTATTCGTTTGATTTAAATTGACATGTCAACTTCGATTCAGTTTAGATTGAATCAATAATTTTAACATCTTCAATGTTACATTTTAAAAAAACATGGATATTACAAACATCTTAATATTATCATTTTTATAGACTTTATCATATTTATAAATATTTTATTTTTTATATTATTAATTTGAATGAAAATATTTTTCGATTTTAGACTTGAGAATGTATTGTTTCAACTTTCTACTAATTTTGAATGGAGGAATACTGTGTTTTAGTAAAAAAAGATATAGTAAATTAGTTTACATTTTATTATTAGCGACGTTTTTCCTTTTTCCGACAAATATATACTAGTGAAGATGCATGAACTAATCTTGTAAAATAAAATTAAATGCATGAAAACTAATCTTGTAAAATAAAATTAAATGCATGAAAACTAATCTTGTAAAATAAAATTAAATGCATGAGCTAATTATGATTTTACACGTAATGTTAATGAGAGTTTTGTGATCGTGACCCTATATATATGTTTTTTTCTTTCTAATAACACAAATTTCGAAATCGCTTTTCGTTTTGTTCAAGCTCTGCTTCGTGTCTCTCTCTCAAAGCAGCAACGGAACAAACTTTCTCTCTCTAATCCAACGAACAACCAGTTACTTGTTTCTCTCTCTAGGGTTTGGAGCTTCCACTCCAACACTCAGTGGAGAGAGAGAAGCTTTGGACGCTACAATTCTAGTAGGGATTTTTGCTGTTTCTTCATGCTAATTCCAAACAAATTCACTCTCATTGTGATCAAGCTACTTTCGGTTTTCACAAGAAAGGATTTCGAATTCGTTGTTGTTTGCGTGGTTTGAGGTAGGTTTTGTGCTTTTTTATGCTCTTGACATGGTTCAATTCTGCTGTCTCTGGAACTTAGGATGTGAATGTTGACTTGAATTTTGATAATTTTGAGCTGAAAGTGAGTTGGTTCTTGTAGTTGTGAAGATACAAGAGGGAAAAAAAATGAGAAACGTGAAATTTTGTCGGGGGAGGGGTAAAATTGGGTGTTAGGAAGGGTTTTAAATAGTGGTTGGTTGCGTTTTGATTCTTGATATTGTGGAGAATTGTGGTCAAATGCAGCCTCAATCGCAGTTGTGTTGCGGTTTTGGCAACACCAATAACTGTTATGTAGCGGCCTAGATTGTGGTTATAGGTCTTTATGTAAAACCCCGTTGTTAGGTTTATTGGAGTTAGGAGCATTTAATAATTGCTCTATTGTAATGTTTGAAATTCCAACGATAAGTGACTAGATTCCTTTTTAATCAATTATTGCTGTGGCATGCTAGCTTATTAATATGTTTTCTATATGAATGGTGCAGGTAGAAGTATTATAGGTACTAATATATGTAGGTTGTTGCGGGTTATTTGCGGTGTACTGTGGGCGAATGTTACTTTTTGGTGCTTAATGACGTTTTCTATGGACTTGAATGCCTCTCCTGTGCCGGAAGAAGATGAAGATGCTTTTGAGGGCCAGGTAGAAGAGTATATTGCACCAAAAGAGGAGTATAATGCGCCAAAAGAGGAGTATAATGCGCCAAATGAGGAGTATAATGCGCCAGAAGAGCGCATTGAAAGTGCAGTTGACATAGCACGCCGGGTACCCTTTCCTCTCTATTCTTATATTATTTTTTCTTTTGTTTGATAATGTCATGGTTGGTGGTCTAAGTTGGATTTGATTCATGTTGCCTTGGAATACTGTGATGGTAGTTTTTTATTTATTGGTATGGTTCATACATAGTTATTTTTCTTCTAGGATTTTCATGAGGTTTAGTTGGGAATCCACTTTCATTTTGATGGGTTATTTTTGTGGTTAGCTTGACTGTATTTTGTTGTATAAAGAATTATATATTTTTCTCCAAAGCTCTAAACAAGTTTTAATATTGGTAAAACTGCATAAAATTTGTAAATTTGGATGCAACCATTTTGCGGCACAGGAAAAGAAATCAATTATGTGATATAATTTTTAAAAGAGCTGCTGGAAACTTATCAGAAATTAAATCAGCTGCCTAATAGGGAACTAAGCTGATTCTACAGCAGCATTAGTAAATGTCTCTAAACCTTTCTTTCCCAAGAAGTTAGTATATCCATTATGTTAAAATATTATATTAGAATGTAAATAATTAGATTCGATGGGCTGTAAGTATTCTGGCCCGTTAGTATTACTGTCTATTTGTATTCCTGTTATTATGTTTGTCTATACAAAGAACTTCCGTTGTGTAGTTGAAACACACGGGTTATTCAATATGTCTCTCAATACTCTTCGTATTTAACATGGTATCAAAGCCTGTTGAGAGACAACCCTAATCGTCAACTACCCGGTGGACCCACTGTCTCCGGTGAATATTTTTTTCCAGAAAACCGTGTTCTCAACTCCGGTTTCCTCCTCCCTGCCTTTGATACACTGATTTCTAAATCTGTTATCCATCCGTCCACGCTCCGCCGCCATTGCCGTCACTGTTGCTGCTGTCTCCGACGATTTTTTTCGACGAACGACCACGCCAGCAGTGTCGCACACCCCAGATCGGCCTACCCCTTCAGACGCGTCGCCAGAAAAGCCTTCACGCGCCCCCATGCGCCACCAGCTTCCACGCGCGTGAGATCCACGCGCCGCCAGCAGCCACCGCGCGTGACGGCGCGTCTGGCCACCGTTCACGGCGCCGCTTCTTCCGTGGCACTCGCCTCGGCCTCCTACTTCCATCTCTGCCCTCAATTCTGAGTTTTGAGTTACGGATATACGAGTTCTAGTTCAAACAGCCCCTGTTTTCCCAGTTCCGACGCGTTTTCTGGCACTCTTTACTGACCATGACGTCACAGTCTGAAACAAAGAGCATCTTCACCAACTACATCACTTCTCCTCTCTCAGTCGAAAAATTGATTGGATCAAATTATGATAGTTGGGCCGCCGACATCAAACTATGGATACTTGGTCAAGGTTACGAGGACCATCTCACTCAAAATCCTGAAAAGGTGGTTGTGACTGAAACATCCAAATGAAAACAGATAGATGCTCAGTTGTGTAGTGTAATTAAGTCTACACTTCATCCAGATGTTAAACCGATTTTCCGTCCACATCTCACGTGTGAATCAGTTTGGAGTCAAGCAAAGGCTCTCTATACTAACGACACTCAACGTCTCTATGGAGTTTGTCACCGCTTGCTGAATATCATTACTCCGAAGACAATAAATGGCTCTATTTCTTCATATCTAGGCACCGTTCATAGTGCGCTTCATGATTTTAATGAGCTTCTCCCTCCTGCTGCAAGTAATCCAGTTGAACAGAAGAAAGAGCTGGAACAACGCAACACCTTCTTCATGCTCCTTGCACTCTATGGCCTACCCCAGGAGTACTCTGCAACTCGTGATCAAATTCTGGGGTCTGTTACTGTTCCGGATATGTCTACTACCTCAACGATCCTTCTTCGAGTACCAGCAAAGCATCCAGTTGAGCATTCTGTTACTTCAGCTCCGGGTGACACTGCTGCCCTTGCATCTCAAGGACATAATTAGAATCGCTCTCGTGGAGGACCATCCAACTCTAAGCCTCGTCCCAAATGTGAGCATTGTCATTAGCTTGGACACACTATTGATCGCTGTTGGAAGTTGCATGGTAAGCCTCTGCCTTCGATAAATGCAACTCAGCTTGATCCTTCTGCCACTGTTCAGACTACACCATCTCCACAAGGCTCCCCGATAAATTATGAAGATTTCCTTCGATGGGTTCAGAGTCATCCGAACTCTAGTTCTCCTACTTCGGTTGCACATACTGGTAACTCATCTGTTTACCTTTCTCACTCATCTTCTCTTGGCCCTTGGGTTCTTGATTCTGGTGCGTCTGATCATGTCACTGGTAATAAAGGTCTCTTTTCTTCACTCTCTACATCTGGTTTTTTACCTATTATAACTTCTGCCAATGGCACTCAAACCCGCTCTCAAGGAGTTGGCACTGTCCAAATTCTTCCTTCCATCTCAGTTGCATCTGTTCTCTATGTACCTGGATGCCCTTTTAATTTACTTTCAGTTAGTCGATTGACTCGGTCCCATGACTGAATTATTACTTTTACTAATGATAACGTTACCTTGCAGGACCGGAGTTCGGGACGGACGATTGGCGTCGGATGTGAGTCTCAAGGCCTCTATTACCTTTCTAAATCTTCCAAGACATGCTCTGCAACAGAGTCCCCTCATACTACCCATGCTCAGCTAGGACACCCAAGTCTTACCAAACTGCAAAAACTGGTGCCTAGTTTGTCTAAGTTGTCTACTTTACATTGTGAGTCGTGTCAGTTAGGGAAACACACCCGTAGTAATTTTCCTGATCGAGTCAATAAAAGAGTATCATCTCCCTTTGCTTTAGTTCACTCTGACGTTTGGGGTCCCTCTCGTACTGTGTCTACTTTAGAGTCTAGGTATTTTGTTACTTTTATTGATGATTACTCTCGTTGTACGTGATTATTTTTAATGAAGAATAGAACTGAATTGTTTTCCATTTTTGAGCAATTTTATCAAGAAATTAAAACTCAATTTGGGGTTTCTATTCGTACCTTAAGAAGTGATAATGCTCGAGAATATTTGTCCCATCAATTTCAAAATTTTATGACTTCCAATGGTATGCTACACCAAACATCATGTCCTCATATACCCCAACAAAATGGGGTAGCTGAACGCAAAAATCGGCATCTCATTGAAACCACACGAACCTTACTTATCCATGGCAATGTTCCATTCAGTTTTTGGGGGATGTAGTCATAACAGCATGCTACCTTATCAATCGTATGCCGTCTTCTGTCCTTGATGACAATATCCCTCATTCAGTCCTCTTTCCCCATTCCCCTCTTCACCCACTACCACCTCGTGTCTTTGGGTCCACGTGTTTTGTCCACAATTTATCTCCTAGTTTGGACAAATTGTCAGCTTGATCGCTCAAGTGTGTCTTTCTCGGTTATCATCGGTCCCAAAAGGGCTATCGTTGTTATTCTCCTACACTACACCGCTACGTTACATCAGCCGATGTTACCTCTTTCGAGTCTGTACCATATTTTAAATCTACCCATATAGCTACTGAGCCCCATCAGGACATTAATCCCGAACCTCCTCAGGTAGTTATCTCTATTCCACCCACTCTTACTCCTATTGAACCTGTCGAGTCTGCCCCCCAACCTCCACGACCACTACAAATATATCAGCGTCGTCGCCTACCCTCTGTTGTGCCTGTTCCTGTTCCCATTCCAAACTCTCCTCCGACGCCACCTCCGGATCCGGCCCTGCCACCTGAGCATGACCTTCCCATTGCTCTTCGTAAGGATATTCGCACAACCCGTAATCCATCTCCTCATTATATTGATTTGTGTTATTATCGTCTTTCTCCTTTGCATTACACTTGCTTGTCTTCTTTGTCTTTTGTTTCTATTCCTAAAACTACAGGTGAAGCATTATCCCACCCTGAGTGGAGGCAAGCAATGCTTGATGAGATGTGTGCTCTACAAAGCAGTGGTACTTGGGAACTGGTTCCTTTACCTCATGGGAAGTCTTTAGTCGGGTGTCGTTGACTCTATACAGTGAAGGTTGGCCCTGATGGTAAGATTGATCGATTTAAGACTCGGTTGGTATCCAATGGGTATACTCAGATTTATGGGTTGGATTACAGCGATACATTCTCACCTGTTGCCAAAATGGCATCTGTCAGAATGTTTTTCTCCATTGCAGCAATTCGACATTGGCCTCTCCATCAACTTGACATTAAAAATGCTTTTTTGCACGGTGATCTTGAAGAGGAATTTTATATGGAGCAACCACCAGGGTTTGTTGCTCAGGGGGAGTTTTCCACCATGGTTTGTCGGCTGCACAGGTCTCTTTATGGTCTTAAACAGTCTCCTAGAGCTTGGTTTGGCAGATTCAGTTCGGTAGTACAAGAGTTTGGTATGATTCGTAGTGAAGCCGATCACTCTGTATTTTATCGTCACTCAGCCCAAGGGTGCATCTATCTTATTGTTTATGTGGATGACATTGTTATAACTGGTAGTGATCAGCAAGGAATACTCCAGTTGAAACAACATCTTTCAAATCAATTTCAGACAAAAGACCTTGGTAAACTCCGTTATTTTTTGGATATTGAGGTAGCCCAATCCAAGGATGGCCTTGTAATTTCACAAAGAAAATATGCTATGGATATTCTTGAAGAAACAGGTCTGTTAAATGCCAAGCCAGTTGATACTCCTATGGATCCAAATGTCAAACTCCTACCTAATCAGGGGGAGCCTCTATCAGATTCAGGAAGATATAGAAGATTAGTTGGAAAATTAAACTATCTCACAGTTACTCGTCCTGACATTTCCTTCGCTGTCAGTGTGGTAAGTCAGTTCTTAAATTCTCCTTGCCAAGGACGTATGGATGCTGTAATTCGAATTCTTAAATACGTCAAAAGTGCACCTGGAAAATGTCTCATTTATGAAGATAGAGGACATACTCAGATAGTTGGCTACTCAGATGCCGATTGGGCAGTCTCACCCACAGATAGACGATCCACTTCCGGGTATTGTGTACTTGTCGGAGGAAATTTAATATCTTGGAAGTGTCAGAAACAAAATGTTGTTGCAAGATCCAGCGCTGAGGCAGAATACAGGGCCATGGCACTAGTAACATGTGAACTCATCTGGTTGAAACAGTTACTGAAAGAACTTCAATTTAAAGAGGCCAACACAATGACACTAATATGTGATAATCAAGCTGCATTGACATTGCCTCAAATCCTGTTTTTCATGAGAGGACCAAGCATATTGAGATAGACTGTCATTTTATTAGAGAAAAGATCGAATCGGGTGACATCATCACTAGCTTTGTCAATTCCAATGATCAGTTGGTAGATGTTTTTACAAAGCCATTGCGAGGTCCTAGAATTAGTTATATATGTAACAAGCTGGGTGCATTTGATTTATATGCTCTAGCTTGAGGGGGAGTGTTAAAATATTATATTAGAATGTAAATAATTAGATTAGATGGGTTGTAAGTATTCTGGCCCGTTAGTGTTACTGTCTATTTGTATTCCTGATATTATGTTTGTCTATATAAAGAACTTCCGCTGTGTAGTTGAAACACACGGGTTATTCAATATGTCTCTCAATACTCTTCGTATTTAACACATTCCAATCCATGCACTTGTACATGTTCTGCAACCCATTTTGATGCTGGCATGAGACTTGAGAGCACAACTTTGATAGAAGTTGAAAATGTTTTTCACTTTATTTGAATTAGTGGATAGTTGAAATTGCTTTAAATATTTCTAACTGTCTTGCTTGTTTTATAAAAGATTATTTTAGAGAAATATAAATCGAAGTCAGTCAAACTATACATTATATCTAAGTCAAGAAATTTATGAGTTGAGACTTTGGAAAATGCTTAAATACTACTTTTGAATTCAAATGGTCTAGGAATATGTAGAAGTTCACCAGTTGTGAACATCGAGAGTATTTTGTTGCTGTCTCTCCCCCACTCCCTCTTTGTGTCTTCCCCTTTCTTTCCACTTCCATATACAGCGAAGTTCATCTATAGAGAACATGGAGATATAGAAAAAAAAATTCAATCCTTAAATTGAATCTTTGCTATGTTAATTTTTAATCACCACTGGATGGAGCCCCCAACAAGATTTCTTTTTGGCATTTTGGTTATATCTATGCCACATTGTTTGCTGTTTCTTTTGTCTCCATTAGCAATCAAATGTATTGTACTTTTAAAAGTCTCTTCATTAACTCAATTGCTAAACTCCTGCTTTGTTTTAGGAACGTGAAGAAAGAAAGAGACGGTTGAAAAGAGAACGTTCAGATGACAGGCCCATGCAAGTATCACAGCCACCTGGATATGATCATTTTTTCCACAATAAGATCCTTAAATCATATGATAGAAGTAAGCTTCCTCCGGGTAAGGATCGCTGCCTTGCTGGTGGTAATTGGTGATATTGTATGATTCATATTTTGTCTCAACAATTTATTATTTTCAAATAACACTATTCTTTATATAAGTTGTAAATTAGACTGCTCCTTATACAATTCCATTTATATACTTATGTTGGACGTTTCTTTGGGATTTTATTAGATGTTCGTTAATGCTACTTGCTTAATTTATTTTACAATTTGTTTGGGTGAATAAATTTGGCTTGTTATTTTGTAAAAGTTATAATCAGTTTGAGTTCTTTTGGGGCTATGAGTGGACATTGAGTGAGTGATCCAATCAAATACATAAAATGCTGATGGATAGCTATGTTATATTTTCCTTAAGACATTTGATATATTTATGATTTATTTTAATGTGACAGATTATGATTGTTGTCAATGCTAGTAAAAAATAATTTTTCATTATATTATTTACATGCAGGTTGGTTGGATTGCCCTTCATCTGGCCAAGAAATTTTTGGCATGATACCTTCGAAGGTTCCACTGGGTGAATCCTTCAATGACTACATTTTTCCTGGTAAAAGATACTCATTTAAACAAGTGATACATCAACAGAGAGTTTTAGGGAGAAAAGTAAGTAGAATTTGTTTTCTCTTCTTTTCCATATAAGTTTTAGCACAGGAGTGACCAAAATGAAAGGAATTATAGATTCTTGAATAATAATGAAAGAAGAAAAAGAATGCCACAAACTAGTTTTTTTAAAAATTGCATGTTGCTACTTGTCATAAGTACCACAATTTATTTTGCACCCACCCTTGGCTTGCTTTATTTGACTGCTTTTTTTACAGTTTGTTGTGTTGGCTTGCAGCTTGGTCTGGTCATTGATTTGACAAATACTTCTCGATACTATCCAGTATCAGATCTAAAGAAAGAGGGTATCAAGCATGTTAAGGTTTGTTGTGGACAACCTTCTCCCTAACCATATTTTCTTTTTAAGTAAATATTATATTTTTAAAGCTGTGGCTCCTTTTTCTTGTTCTTACATTTGAAGTCATGGTTATGGTTTAGATCCAATGCAAGGGCCGCGGTTCAGTACCTGATAATTCATCTGTTAATCATTTTGTCTATGAGGTTTGTTTCTTTCTTAATAGTATTGTTGTAGTTTTTCTGTGTTATTTTGAAGAATATGGCATCTATTTCTCTTGCTAGCTTGCTGCTGTTTACATGAATAAACATATACGTTACCTCAGAAACAAGCTCCAGTCATAGGAATTCTTGATACTTTCAAAACTACTTGTTGCATTAATTTCATATTATTTTAGGCTAGTATATATTGAAAGCGTGCAAATTTAATTGCTTTACCATCTGGATTTCATTTCAATTGTTAGATAATATTATGTTCTATCTAATCTAACTTACAATTAATTGGTTTTATATATTAATATTATATATTTCTTTATTCTTCAACACTATTTTATCATTTCATGCTCATATGTTATGTGATTTTTTGTTTAACATTTTGATCAAAAGTTTCTAACCATATGATTATTTTCAATTCCAGGTTTTACAATTTTTATCACGTCAAAAACACTCAAAGAAGTATATACTTGTTCATTGTACACATGGTCATAATCGTACAGGATATATGATCATCCATTATCTGATGCGCACAATGTCAATGTCTGTTACTCAGGTGAGCATTTGAGTTGCTATATGATTTCATATCTCTATGTGATGTTGCACAAGTTCAGTATTTATACTTGTTGGTTTTCCTTTTTTGCAGGCGATAAAAATATTTTCTGATGCACGTCCTCCAGGAATCTATAAACCTGAGTATATTGATTCATTATATAAATTTTATCATGAAAAGAAGCCTGAAACGATAGTTTGTCCTCCTACTCCGGAGTGGAAGAGGACTCCCGAACTTGTTGATCTCAATGGTGAAGCAGCTCCAGATAATGATGATGATGATGATGATGATGATGGAGTACCAGGTCCTCCTTTGCAGGTATGGATCTTATAGAAAATGAATTCTGATATTTTATTTCCTATGATATCTCATTATACGAATAGGTTGTTGATCTTCTGGTGTGTTTTCAACTTTTCTTTCAAGTCTCATTTCAGTTTTCCTATTAGTTCTAACACATGGTTTGGGTTTAGGGGGGCAGCTCGAAGATTTATTTATTTATTTCAGCTAAACCTGTAAAGCATAACATTCTAAAATCCTTTTTTAGGGAGAGGTGGGGGTACCCGCTGCACCATCCATATATTTGGGTTGTCTATTATCATTGTTATGTACATCATGCAGCTTGAGTTCAGAAACAGTGGTCCAATTGTTTCCACATTGTAGGGTGGCGATTTTCCTTTGGATTAAGTTTTTAATGTTCCCGATGTATGTTGGTTGTGCCCTCCTTAGGTTTGAGCAGATTGTATCGATTTTTCTAGGTTTCAGAAAGTCTGAATCGGTGCTAAATATTGAGACTGAATATGAATTATTATTGGGTTCTGAGGTAACCCCTATTTATAGAACTTGCTGTGACTATTATTAGACTAAGACTCTGAAACAGACTCTAACCAACTATTACCGCCACTGACAGCTGTAACACTAACAGAATTGAGAAATAATCCAGTACAGTAGAGACTATGTAAGGCCTCGAGAAAACTAACAGTTACATGTGTATCCTCTTTTAGTATCTTATTGTCTGATTGTAATTAAAACTTGATGTCTTTCCTATTCTCTTAGGAGAACCACAAGATTGAGACAATAATGACAAATGATGATGTTTTGGGAGATGAGATACCTAATGATCAGCAAGATGCATTTCGGAAGTTCTGCTTTCAAATACTCAAATTGGGGGTTGGGGTAAGCCTTTTAAAAATCTGTATTTCATGTGAGTTTATTATTTGGATTTCTTTTGTGAGTGATGTAATTAAGATGTTTTTAATTTTATTAGCTTCCCTGCTTGTTTGTTAAATTGCATGGCAAGAAATGAGTCAGTGGGGTTGTATTCTGCAAGATGTTACTCTAATTATTTGGTACTTCTTTATGTTTGTCTCATTGTTGGTCTTGGTTACAATTGTGTGGTTGGACAAAAGCTGCTGATAACATGGTTTTGCTTTGCTTTGCTTTTCCCCCTTCTTTTTTAATTATGCTTTATCTTAACTGCCGATACATGTTTTATTTTGCTCCCCCTCCCTTTAATTATGATTTACTTTATTAATGTATCTCATATGCTTGTTCTATTTCCGTTTTATCAATTTCTGTAAATGCAGGCCAGAGGACACATGCAATTTCCGGGATCACACCCAGTTTCTTTAAACAGGTCCAATTTAACTGAGCCATTAACACATTATATTGTGATATGTTATAATATTAATTAAGTGGAAAACCTAAGGTTGCAAGTTATTGAGCTACTATACTTTCATTTACCACTCTTCTGTGCCTTAACAAATCATATGATTATGTTGGTAATTAGAATTGAATTTTTTGTGTGCATTTATGTCCTTAAAAATTATGTAAGACTGGAAATCAACAAACTATGCTTAGGAGGGGAGGTTTGGGAGAGTTTATACAGATGTGGTCTAAGTTCCAAACAGTTGTTTTGTTGCAATTATACTAATTAGTAAATTTTTTCTATATTCTATTAAAATTCAAATCTATGTTCTAAACTTGTCATTTACTTTTATGCTTCCATAGTTTTGTAAATGTAGTAATTAAAGTTCCTTAATGATTTGGCCTTTTTATCCATAGTATGTCAAATGTTAAATTTGGTTGCTTTGCATGCAGGGATAATTTACAGCTGTTACGTCAGCGTTACTACTATGCAACATGGAAAGCTGATGGAACAAGATATATGATGCTAATAACTATGGATGGGTGCTACTTGATTGATAGAAACTTCAATTTTCGAAGGGTTCAAATGAGGTTTCCTTGCAGGTTTACAAATGATGTATGTGTGGTATACTGCTAATCCTGTTAATTTAAAATGGAACTTCTGAATATGTTGCTGTTTGAACTTAACGGTGCAAAAACTAATATGTTTATATCTTTGGCTTCCAAGGGCTTGGCTGAGAAGACTCACCACTTTACATTACTGGATGGGGAGATGATTATTGATACATTGCCAGATTCAAAGAAGCAGGAAAGGAGATACCTAATATATGATCTGATGGCGGTCAACTTCATTTCAGTGATAGAGGTTCAATTCATCTGCAATTGCACTATATAATACTGGATGTTCTCATTTTGGTTTTGATTAATATTGTTCCATAATTGTGCCATTAGGTGTAATTTTATTTCCATAGTGGAAAAATACTGAAATTAATGCAACCTTTTTTATCTTGATTTTTGTTGTGGTTAACTAAGCAAATGCAACCCTATTTTTCTAGAGAGCATACTAGCTGTTTCTTTTATGACCTTACATATCAGTTTTTTTCTTTTTAATTAATTTATTTTCTATGAAAGCAGTATAACAATTTTTGACTCTACCACCAAATTGTTTTTCTTCCTCCTAGTGTAAACTTTCCAATCAGCTTCTTGTGCAGTACTTTCTACTAGTGCAGTTTCAAGGACAGGTTCAGATGGTTTGGTGGGATTTTCTGGTTCTATTGGTGTGGAATTTATTGGTACTGTTGGTGTGGAATTTATTGGTTCTGCTGTTGTAGAATTTACCGATTCGGCTGATTCTGTAGGGGCAGGATTTTCTGTTTCTGCTGCTGCAGTTTGTTCGACCATCTCAAAACCCAAAATTTGGAATTATGTTGTTTCTTTTAGGATTAAGGTATTTTCCCCCTGAATTCCAACTTTGGAGTAATAAGGTTGATTCTCAAAGAAGGTCACATTTGTAGTGTGGTAAAATTTTCTGGTTGTCGGGGAGTAACACCTATATCTTTTTTGGTGAGGTGAGTAGCCAAGAAAAATACATTTGGTAGATTTTGGGTCAAGTTTGTTGCGGAGAGGGTTTAAGTTGTGAACAAAGGCTGAACATCCAAAGATTTTAAATGGGATTGAGGTGAGAACTCTGCTGGTTGGAAAAATAGTTTGGAGATGGAATAGGGTGTGTCAAAATTGAGGATACAGGAAGGCATCCTATTTATGAGGTGCCTGAAAGGGCAACTTCTCCCAAAAATATTTTGGTACATTTGTGGCTAGCATGAGAGATCTTGTTACTTCCAGTAGACGCCTATTTTTCCTTTCTGCGACCCCATTTTGTTGGGGGGGGGG
>JBBPBP010000003.1:7926028-7959343 GCA_037974735.1 Cicer chorassanicum
GGGGGGGGGGTATCTACACATGAACTCTGGTGGACAATTCCATGGATCTTAAGGTAGGACTCTAGTAAAGTCCAACACACTCTTTAGCACTACCAATTGTCTTTCCCGACTCCAAAATTTGAAATTCGCACAGATTGGGAAAAAATTTAGCGACACATCTCAAGTCTCTGGTCAGTTTGCTAATAGACAGCAAGTTGCAATCAAGTTTGGACACATACAATACAAAATCTAGAGTAATATTTTTTGAAATAGTAACAGAACTTGTACCAGTAACCTTTGACAAGGTACCATCAATAATCTGAATAGAGGAGTTATCATGATGAGGAGAATAATTGTCAAATATTGTTATATCTCAAGTCATGTGATCCGAGGCTCCTGAATATATGATCCATGATTTTGGTTTTCCTTTGGTAGTGTGTAAAGCATGTAGAAAATTACCTTTTTGTGGTACTGAAGCTGTACCACATTTTTCTGTAGTAAGAACATTCTGTCGGAGCATTTTCTGCAAAGCCTCTAATTGTTCTTTGCTGAATGGAGATGGATCATGTTTCTCTTCCATTTCTTGTGGGTTGTGTGTTGCATTGCCTCTGATGTCCCTGTTGCAGAATGGTTTTGACCTCTCCCATTGAAGGTGGTTTTAGCCATTCAACTTGTGGCCAGTGATGAGAAGTTCAGTCCCTTCGATTGAGCCGGCAAGATTTATGCCAGTCTCTGTGGGTGAGACTTCTGTTTTGTCTTCTTCTATGGCTGGGTCGATGAAAGAGACTAGGGATGGTTTAGATCTAGCTTTGATAAAAGTGATTGTTTATTCACTTGATAATGAAACTGATTACATAAGGAGTATAAATAGTACAAGTAATTATGTATAATCAAAATAGAGTTGGAAATTAGGAAACTGATTCCCAAAAATGTTATCCTAAAAGGAAATAAAAATAAAACTGAAATCCTAATTAATACATACTAAATTGCTAATAACTATACAGATCAAAATCTTATGATTATGATTTTTGATCTCATAATTAACACTTTTACTTTGCTTTCTGTTTGCATGATTTTTGTTAATCATCCAAAGTTCTTGTTAATGTAGCTTATTGTATGATCTTGTTGGCCATATATTACGATATATGAAAGTAGGGATTTAGCATGAAGGAAGGTTTTCAAAGTGTATACAAGGAGGGAGATGTAGATGGAAGGAACTCTGCTCATTAATTCAGTTGGTGGTATTATAGGAACAACTGTTATTTTAGTAATTAGGTGCCTTTTAATCTATTAATTAGGAGAATTATTAGGACTTATTAGTGTATCATAGCTGCAAGGTAGTAAAATACAGGATATAAGTAGGAACCAGGGAAGAAACGAAGAGAAAGATTGAGATGCACACTGAGGTAGACAGCTACTCAGTTACCACCCAAGGATGCTGAATATTACCAACATAGCGGAATATAAAGGAATGTGAGAAACTGATGACTGAAACGCGAAGATGGACAATGCTGACATGTCCTCTCTATGTTATGCACTTCTGGATTTGTGTATTTTAAATAGATCATGATGTGGTGTATCTTTAATTAGGTTTTCTTAAAAGATGAACCATGTTGAAATCAATCTAACATTTGGTTATCATATTAATCTTTACTTAAAATGTCTGTATGTCTTTTCTTCTAATTATTATCCTTTAAAATCTGTGTTTTCTTTTTCTTATTAACAAATTTATGGTTAATGTGGTTCAAACTTGGTGCAGCGACCTTTCTGTGAACGGTGGAAGATGCTTGAGAAGGAAGTGATTGAACCCAGAAATCAGGAACGGTACCAAGGCAAAAATCCTTACTATAGATATGACATGGAGCCTTTCAGGGTATGCATTTCTGACCTGAATATTAGGCATATAGCTCAAGCTTTATTTTTCCTCTGGTAATTGGCTGTTAATATATCTGAAATGATTAGGTGAGGAGGAAAGCTTTTTGGTTGCTCTCTACTGTCACAAAACTTTTGAACGAATTCATTCCGAAACTCTCACATGATGCAGATGGTCTCATATTTCAGGTGGGTAATGGGTGTAGATCATTTTCATTTGTACTGCATATTGATGAGATTATCTCTTCTGACCTGTGCATAACTTGCTTCTTTTTCAATGCCAAGATAGCAAGTAACCAATATTTTAATCACATGGCTTTTAGCCTTTAAGATATTTGTTTTTCCCATTGGATTCTCTCTCACATCAGGGTCTACATACTACTGCATCTTAATCTATGTTGTCAATCCCGGTGAGAGCCCGCTATCCCGGTGCGGTGGAGGGGCTATCCCGCGATCCTGCTATCCGACGGAAGCAGCGCTCTCTGCTGCGAATCCTGGTATCATTGCGACCTGTTATCCCAGCCCCGACCCGCTATCGGACCCGCTCTAGGGCATTTTAAAAAACACAAGTTTTTATTTTATTTTTCAATAAGGGTTTCTAGGTCAATTTGCACCCACTTAAGCCCTAATATTTTATTATTATAAACCCACGAAGGGGTTGGTTTAACATCAAGAAAAAGAAAGCATTTTCGTTCTTCCTCTGTTTCGTTCTTTCTTTGCTGTTTTCGTTCTTTTCTTGCCCCATTCAACATCGTTATGTTCTTGCTATGATGTTTTTCATTCTTTTTGTGACTGTTTTGTCTGCTCTGTTTTGTTAATTACGATTACTATTAGAACTTGATTATTAGATTTTGGTTATTAAGTATGTTTACCCCTTTAATTTTGTGTATTTTGCTATTTTTTTAGTATTTTTGTATACCATTTGTATTTTATGTTTAGTTTATATACTGTTTTTTGGCATTTGCAATAGTGGTCATCCCCCGATCCTGCTATCCCATTTTGACAGTTCGGCGCTCTGCGCCGCTATCTGAGACTGACAACATAGATCTTAATCAGAGAATGGATATCCTTGTGGCTTCCATGATGATCTTAATATGATGTCCGATCCAGTAAACGAGACATTGTATCTAGCCTAACTTACAGAGGATCAATGTCACCTAGACTAGCGTATAGTCTAGGTGCATTGGTCCATTCGTTTATTTCCTCCTTACCACACACAAAGTCTTGCCTTCTTTCCCTCGTGTTAATGAGGTTGTTACTGACAATATTTATGATTAGGGATGGGACGACCCTTATGTACCACGCACTCACGAAGGCCTCTTAAAGTGGAAATATGCTGATCTGAATTCAGTTGATTTTCTCTTTGAGGTGATATTTTTCAACTTATTACATATGTTGTTGAATATTGCTCTTGATGTTTCTCGCTCCACTTATCATTTGGTCACTTCTAGTTTGTTGCTGATGCACCCAACTAATATCTAGCTGCTTGTGTTTAACAGATTGATGGTGATCGGCAGCTGCTTTTTCTCCATGAACGTGGAAAAAAGAAACTCATGGAAGGATATATTGTTGCATTCGAAGGTCAGGAAGATTTTTTTTATTTCATTACACCTACCCAACTCATTCAGTTTCGATGTTAGTTGTTTGAATATCTACTATGTATTTTTAGAATATCAGGGTTTTTCTGAGAATATTTTAGAACATCTTCAAAGATATTTAGAATATAGTGGAATGAATCAGTTATGTCCTAATTTTATCTTGTTCCTTATTTTAATATATCAGTGGGCTTGTGCTTGGGCTAGTACTTACGCTTGTACTTTACCTACACTATTGTTATAAATAGAACAATTTTGTTTTTTTTATGACAAAATTTAGGGTGAGGGGATAGTGCTTCATTCCAAGGTAGGGAAGATCTTACGACTCATTGAGCACTTACAAAGGGATTTATATTTGTCTCCCTTCAAAGACAATTGGTTATTTAGTATTGCATTATTACACTGCATATAAATATAATAGACTATTCTTTGAAGTTTTTACTACCTCTTCCACCCTCCTCTTTCCCCTACCTAAATACTATAATTTCAACTAACTAAAGAATTTCATGTTTCATTCTTTTTTAAGTTAAAATCATTCTTGCTTCTTTTTAGAATAGGAAATTGAAGTTTTATTATGTCGAGTCAGGTCATGGCTTCATAGTTTTTTCTCAAGGTCATGGCTTCATAGTTTTTTCTCAAGGTCATGGCTTCATTTGTTTCTCGGTACTTACAAGTTCACATGCAAATTTGGCCACCAGATTGGTGATTTTCTTATCACTAACCAATTTCTAACACCCACCAGAAAGTTGGGTATGGGAATTGGCGTCTAAGTTTCTTTGTGATAATGTTTCAGCAATACTTATTATGAGCACATGATTTTGTCATGTTTATGTTTCTAAATCTGCAATTTGTCGATTTTTTAGTTGCATTAGGTTCGTTGCTAATGCTTAATGAAATCTAAAATATGCAGAAGGTTCAGACCCCTCTCTTTATTCCGGAAAGATCATTGAGTGTGCTTGGGATGGTGATAGACATGAATGGATATTCAAGCGAATCAGAACAGATAAGTCAAATCCCAATGACTTTAATACTTACAAAAAGGTCCTTTGCCAACTCCTTTGATTTTAAATTTCCCTTTTGCATCTCATTCTGTATATCATTTTAGCTATTTGCTCAATTTATTGCAGGTGATGCGAAGTATAAGAGACAATATAACAGAGGATATCCTGTTGAATGAAATAAACGAGATAATCTGCCTTCCCATGTATGCCGACAGGATAAAAACTGATAGCAAAGCACATCTCCACACTAATATCGCTAGGCGAAGGTAATCAATGAGGAATTCATGGTCTGCAAATGTTTCACTGGTGGGAGAATCATATGTTGAAAGTGAACATCTGGTGAAAGTCAACTCAAAAGGAGATCCATTGATGCTCTGCAAATGGCCATCATCCAAAGGTTCATCATATCATGTAATTAGTTAGTTATTAGTTATTGCAGTAATTGGTACCGCACAAATTCAGGCATGAAACCATTTCCTATGGTTATTTAGATGAAAAGTTAGATTTAGGATCTCAGTGTATATTATCTTATAATTTTCTTTGTTAAGTAGTGATTATAAACTGTTGAAAGGGTAGTTGTTTATTAGATTCAAGTTTCATTACATTGGTTAGAATATTCCCTGTATGTGAATATTAATTTGGGAAAAGTACTAATGAGCATTCCATTCTTTCCTGTGTGGAAATTATTCTGCATTTACCTCCTCAGTGTAAACTATGTTAGGATAAACTTATCAAGTCATCACTACAGCGTATTATTAAGATTTCAATGGTTGAAGTTAACCTCACTCAAAAGTGGACCGCTTAATGCCTTCTTAATTAATCTCCTTTTTATTTTGTGGTTGGCAAAATGATTACTTGGAAAGATGGTGCATCTTTTTGTCAAAGAAAAAATCGTATTTAAGCAGCCAAAAAATGATCGCTGGTTACCCCCACAAATTCATTCCTGCACCTTCACAACTCTTTGTTATACATCTTTACTGAAACCAAATATTCTTATCTTCGTACATTCCCATATAGTTTTTGTTTCAGTTATTTTTGGGATGACTGTTTTTGTTAATATGATTTTTCTTAAATATCCTTACCATCGGGCACTACCACAGTTCTATCTGTGTAGGAGCTGCGTGATATACACCAATAGTTTAGCAGATCTTAGCATTACATACGGACTTTGGAGGTTTTATCTTTTCTCACTTAGCTTCTATCCAATGGACGCCAATTGGAGTTTTAATCAGTTGTGAATCAATCAAAGGGCAAGTAGCAATAGAAGATCATACAACTTTTTGGTTCTTTTATGTGCGCCCAAAACTTAAAAAGGTGGGTCAACGAATGTTCATCCAATTGATAAAGCGTTGACATATACTCACAATGATGTGAGTTGAGTAACTATTGACGATATGAGGACTTCATTGATTGATAATCTATTAGTAAATGAGAGAGGAAAATGGAAGTGAGCGTGACAAGGAGTTACAAAAATTAGTCTTCAAGAAAGATGCATTTCGGTAAAGAAAAAGTTGTGGTGTGAGTGAAAATGATAGTAAGGGAAAGTTGTATGTTGCATTAGACAGAACACACCACATAAAAATGTTATTATTCTGTTACAATTTCAAGTAGCGTTATGCTTCATATCATGCTATTAAAATTTTTGAACACTATACAATCTTGTCCTTGAAGATTGGCTAGCCAACCATGAAACACCGTCATCCCCACTGCACGACCACTTATGAATCCATCTGCGCTTCAAACTTCCTTGCACCGAAAGCTCAAAATCATAAACTGACAAACCTGCAGACACATCATAACAAAATGAAGTTACTTTTCTTCAAATGAATTACTGTAAATGTCATAACAAGCTAATAATCTTATAGAATTTAGACAATTTAAACATACTGAATAACAGCTTTCAAAAGCTGATAATTCTAGGTTAGAAAACTTGAAAAAAAAAAGGCGATTTTCCTAAACACAGCAACAAATTCCTGCTCAAAGAAAGAAATGAACTCTTTGCTTCCAAACAAGAAGCCACAAATAGGTATCTAATCACATAAGTAGTTCCCAATCAATGGTGCAGATGAACAATAGATTACAATTTACACTTAACCAATTTGAAAGATTAATTGAAGTGAACTCTGACAGCAAAGAAAACACTTGAAGACTCTGACAACAGAAAAGTATACTTCAACATCAAGTAAATGCACAAAGAGACTTCCAAAAAACAAAGATTTATTTAGAGATGAAAGCTAATTCACTTTCTGAAACTCTAGAGTCAACCAAATAAACAAAGTTTAAGATTAAATAAAAAGGAAGAAAAAAATAGGAGACTTCATAGCATAGTACTGTAATGTAGAAGCAAAGATAACTAAAAGCCTTTCACATCATCCTATTGATATCTTTTTGAGGTTAGGATGGTTGCCACTATCCAATGGAATTAGCTCACAAAATAAATTCTTCTATTAAACAATGTTACACTGATGGACAACAGATTTTTCACAAATTTCTAACTGAAATATAAAATTGTAAATATTCACTAACTCTGCTCCTGTTTTATGTTTCTGCAGTGCAATGTCTGCTTAGTAAATGTTATTTCATTCGATTTTCAAGGGTTACAACCATTCATATCAGCCTAAGCTATAAAACTTGGACAGGTCATTGACGTGGCCATTGTACTTAGTCAATATTACAAAATATAAAAAAATTGCAACTGTAAATTTCATAGTTGGAAAAATTCCAAAAAAGATTCACATCATACTTAAACATTTCATACTACACTTGAGTAGACATTCACAAATTTATCTTGAAGTGTATGATTCTGACGTGGAACATCATTTATGACTGCTACGGTGACTCGGCGGCCATGTCACCGGTTTTCTTATCAAATCAGTCAAATCAAAACCAGACTTCATCAGTTCCCACATATTTCCGATCTAATTAGTGGCTTGGACCGGTCACATGATCAATTCCGGGTCAAACACGATCGACCGGCTTGTCCAAACCGTTCTTCCATCAATGTTATCAACACAATTTCAACTATCTGAACATATAGCACAACTCAACCCAAATTCCGCTACTCCAACACATTAGTTTCATTTAGTTATCGGCCAATAGCTCGGTTGATGAGCTCAGGGACACCGAAGGAGTACTAAACAATGAGGTTTAGGGTTCCAATCATGGAAACTAACATAACTCACTAATTTAGAAACATTTTGCCTATCTAAAAAAAATATCAGCAAAATCATCCACAGCCAATCATGAAACCAATCAAGCCAATAACACAAACATGGCTAACAACTCTATAAAGGGTTAAAAAAAAGGTTATTGAAACAAACAAATACCTACACAGAAGTTCAAGATGCAAACTCACCTAAAAACAACAAGGACCAAGCTTAGCATATAAAAAATCAGAACCCTTGCAACACAGGTCTTTTTCCAAGCCTTTTGATCTCTCTATCCATTTGTCCAGTAAGCATCAACCCAAACATTTTGTAATCACACAAAAATGACCAAAAGGGGTGTCCAAAAGTAGCTGGAACATTCTTTTCAACAAAGAAATGACTATACCATGCACATCCATAACCAGATAAAGGAACAAAGAACAAAAACCACCAACTGAAGAAAATAGAAAACAACAAGAAGAAAATACTCAAAAACGTTCCCACAAAGTGCCAATGTCTTGTAGCCCTTTTTGAATGTTGGCTCACATAAAAAGCCCAGAAATCTTCTAAGCTTCTGAAATTCATTTGGTTCATAAAAACATAAACAAAATCAGATTTTTTTAAGAACCCAATTGAGAAAAAGGGTGAAAATCTATTTGGGGTGTGAAATTGAAAGGATTTAGATCAAAAAAAAAGTTGGGTGGTTTATGAAAGTGTGAATTTGAAAATAAAGTTGGAATTTTGACGGGGAAGGAAAATTGGGGGCATTGAATTCCACGCAAATGTGTTGTGTTGCTTTGTGTGTGTCGTGTATGGTTTGGATTGGATTGATGATATGAAGGAGACTTCAAGGTCAAGACTTCTTCTCAATCCTATCTTTTATAGTTTGCCATTTTCTTTATTTGGAAAAAAAGTAAAATAATAATAATAATAATAATAATAATAATAATAATAATAATAATAATAATAATAATAATAATAATAATAATTTTTATGCATTTTATTTTAAGATGTAACTTTTGTATGGACATGCATCTATAATTAGGCAAAAATTATATCGACACTCTTTAATTTATAAAAAATTGAAGTTTCAAAAGTAAGTTATTTTTTACGTGTCTAGTTAATCATTTCTCATATTAAATTAGTTTTTTATATTAAAAAATGTCATTAAGGTTGAATCACATGTATATTATGAAAAGTCTTACTTGAATAAAAGTAAATTGTATATATAATTCATCATGATAAATTTTAAATTGCATTATAATTAACATAATTTTTTTTAACTTTTATTTAAGATTGAAACTTCACGTTATCGTACATAAATATTCTTTTTTGTTAAAAACGAGAGTCTAGTTGTGGTGATAAGTGATGAATTTTTTCAAAAAGTATTCAATTTTATGATCATATACACAATTTTATAACATAAAAATCTAAGCATAGAAGTTAATTCAATGGTATAAATATTTTTAAAGATAAATGACTAATTTGATATTAAAAAAGACAAACGACAAATGAATTGTTCTTTTTAAAGGTGTTTTAGCGTCTGGTTTATTTTCTTTCTTTCTTCAAGGTTTTGTCAAGTACTGTCTTTATTTGGAATTTATGTTTAATTTTTTTGTGGGGATTGTGAGGAAGCTCGTAAAATTCATTGGGTTAAATGAGAGAAAATTTGTCTTCTCCAAGAGAAAGAGGGTCTTGGGGTTCAGAAGATGACAAATTTTAAATATGTGTTATAAGACAAATGAGGTTGACATTTGAAAAATGATCAACTAGGTTTATGGTTTAAAGTTTTGTCTCATAAATATGGGATAGATAGATTTGGTGTTTTGTGTGTTTCAACTTCAGTGTCGAATTGGTGGAATTCTTAGCTTCGGTGTGTGAGGGAGTGGATAGGGGTAAACTGGGTTGGTTTAGTGATAGGCCGATAAGAAAGGTGAGTGATGAGAGTCTTACCTCTTTTTGGCAAGATAACTAGTTGGAGGGAGGTGCTTTGTGGAACGTTTTAATTGGTCGTTTGTTCTAGTAGAGAATAAATCATTCTTAGTAAGGAGAATTTTGTGTTGGAATGTAGTGTTTTGTTGGAAACAATTGTTTTGCAGGAAAATAGAACGGATAAGTGGACATGGAAGTTTAACCATGATGATATGTACTCTATCAAGTCTGCTTATCATATTTTAGCGGATGCATCGAGCATGGCAGATGAATTTTTGAGTGACATTATTTTGAATAAAGTGGCTTCACTAAGTCTCTTTTTTCTTGTGAAAACTTTTGTCTAATAAGTTACCTACAAAAGATAATTTGACTTCTCGTGGGTTGCATGAGCAACATTCAATTTCGTGTGTTGGCAGGTGTGATAGGACGAAATCGACTCACACTTATTTTTTTTAGCGTCATATTTTTGCTATGATATGAACAAATATTTTAGTTTGGCTTGAGACTAAAAGTGTTTTTCTGAGGGAAACCTCTTTTTCATATTTGACAGTTGGAATGTTTATTTTTTGGTGACAAGATATCGCGTCAAAAACTTCAAATTATTTGGTTTGCATGTGTTGGGGCCATTTGTAAGGCTCGTAATGATGTGTTTAAACAAGGTATTGTCACATCACTTAATTAGTTGGATCATATTAAGGTAACTTCTTGGTGGTGATTCAAAGTTAAAACTTTTTCTTATGACTTCAATAATTGGTGACAATACCCCCTAAAATGTCTTGGTATCGTTTTGAAACTTATGTCGACTCTTCTTGAATTGTATCATTGAGCTATATAGTGAGATATTGGTTATCACTTTTAGGCGCTTTTGTAAACCGCTTTCGTTATTCTTGGCACCCTTTATGTTTTGAATAACTCATTTTTTAACAATTGATCAAATTATGAATGGTTAAGATTTTAAAAAAAGTCATGCAACTTTTTTTATGTGGCTATGTGACACTTTTAATCACGACCATTCATGTATGATTGTATGGTCAAGATTTAATCCTTTCATATTAAAATTCCTCTCATTTAATAAATCCCATAAATATGTAGGGTGAAAATTCGTTGACTCAAAGAGTAACTCTATGATGAGTTACTTCGCTCAATAATTTAATATAAACGATAAATTTTACTAATTCAACAGTCAAATCAAAAGTTCTTATTGAGTAGATAAAATTCAAAATTTTTATAAAATTTAAAACTATTTGATACCTCATTAAATAATTTAAATGAACGTATAATAAATTTTTTAAAAATATAAGTAAATATCGATGGTTTGATTACATAGCTACGAATTTCGGATTTATATAAAATTTTGTGTGCTTGATTATTAATATATTATGTCAATAATGAACGGTTGGATTAGTAAAATTTATCATTTATACTAAGTTATTAAACGGAGTAACTTATCTGAAACTTATTCTTTAAGTCAATGAATCTCCATATATCAACTTTTCAAAACAAAAAAAAAAAAATCTGCACAAATATTTGCTTAATAAGATGTTGTTTGAGGTGTGTGTAAAAAGTTCTATATTGATAGTATGTATAAATAAGGTTGATTCTACCCTGCACCCCCACACTTAAACCTGTCACCCCCCAATCAACGTGAAAATACAATTTTGCCCTTTTAAACTTCTTATTTTTTTTAGAATTTTTCAAACTTTATAACAATTTGAAACTTCTGAAATAGAAAATTTTAGAATTTTCAAAACTTTCGAAATAGAAAAATTTAGAAACTTTCAAAACTTTCCAAAATTAGAAACTTTCAAAACTTTTCAGATTTAGAAACTTTTCATTCGAAATGTAATCTTTATTTCGAAAATTTGAAACTTTCGGAATTATCAATTTTGAAAATTATTATAAATGGTTAAAAGAGCAAAAATGTATTTTCACGTTGATTGGGGGTGACAGGTATAGCTATGGGGTGCACGGTAAAATCCTCGTACATAAGTGATTATAAAACAAAAACTAAAACAAAATGAACAGCCCATAAAATAGTAAAAAGTGTGCAAAACTCTTGTGAAAAAAAATGTGAACTTTTTTTATCATGATATTACTTTGTAAGATAAGAATTTTAACAAATATTTATATCACGAGATAAATGATTAATTTGACATTAAAAAGAAAAATTACTTGTTTGGAACTTTAAAATTAACTTATACCAAAATTATGTCTTTTAAGATTGTTTAATCCTACCAGGAATTTTTGTATTTTTCCAATTTTGTTAATATGTTAGATTATTGTAAATGATAGATGTTTGATTTAGGATGTCAACATAATTGAGATGTCAAGTTAATCATGTGATATTTTTGCACTTTATTTTTACTTAAAAATATATAATGATGTTTTTATTAAATTAATTTATAAATATCTTCACAAATATTAAATGTTTGTGGTATGTGTAAAAAAGTTCAATATTAATAGTATATATAAATAAGTCATAAAACAAAAACAAATGAACAGCCCTTAGGATAGTAAAAAGTGTGCCAGTGACAAATATATTTTTTTTTATCATGATATTAATTTGTAATATTAGAATTTTAACAAATATTCATATAATGAGATTTAATTGGATAATTGTATAAAATAAAATATTTTATATATTAAGAGAGATTAATAAGCCAACTATGTTTAGTCGTCTAATTTTCCAACTATCATTTCATTTATCGAGCGTCTAAATGTTTCACTTTTTCACATATCCTTTACTTTAGCGATATTTTTTTGTTTGGTCTCTTAATTCACATGTCTTGAGCAACCAAACTTAGAAAATTACATAAGCACTTAGTGATGAACAATTTCTTAATACAGTTAGAGGTAGGAAGTTTTTACTCCACTATAACAATTGTGTCTAAATAATTTCTCTGTAATTCTATCATGTGACATTTTTTAGTAGTCATATATTTGTGAAGTACTTTTAGCTGAAAAATATTACAAATTTCTTTATGATATGAAACTACATAAGGGGGGAGAGTTCTCTTCATTCATTTCTTATAGAAAATTAAATGAAATTTTGAAATTCATGTGTAAAAATCCATCAGGGTAATTTTTCAATGAGAAGAAATCACAAAACTTGGTCTCCTGTGGCAAAAAGATTCCAAAAAATGGTGGTCACAACATAGAGACATGATGTTATAGTTAAGAATGCCTGAAATGATCCCAACCATTGAACAAAATAACCAGTTCCAATTGTGCTTATGATAGCTGCTAAAGTTCCAGCTGAATTTGCTATACCTGTAAATTGTAATAGTTTTGTTATTGTTAAAAGAAGAGCCATGATGTAAAAACAAAGGCTTAATTTACTTTTTAGCCCATAAAATATATACGTTTACTGATTTTTGTTTCTATAAAAAAATTGTTGGGTTTAGTATCTGACACACAAAATGGAACCTCTACAGTTGACTTTACGGTTTAGCCGGCAGTAGAACTTTTGATGAATTTTTCTCATTAATCTAATGGTCTACAGCCTGCTGCATCGTAAAACTAAGGATAGAGGTTCAAGTCCCCTAAAACATAGAAAATATTGTTTTTGATCTTTATATTTTGATTTTAGTCCTTATATTATTTGTTAATGTCGAAATTAGTCCCTATATATCATATTCTAAGGACTAAAATGAATAAGTTCACATACTACAGGACTGATTCCAACATGCACAACTTGTTTATAGGAAATAAACAATAAGGATCAGAAACAATTTTTTCCATATTACACGGACTAAAACTGAAACGAAAGAAAATTATTGAAACTAAAACAAAAAAATATGCATATTATATGGAATAGAGAGATATTAAAGCCAAACACAAGGGGAAAAAAAAATGAACATTCCCAACAAATTTGCTCAACTTCTTACCATGTAGAATTCCTGCATACTGAGGAGCAATGTCCTGATCATGTAAAATGTAAAAAGTGTGAGCATGTGAGGTTAAAGCCTCACTATTATATTGTAAGTTCAATGAAATGACTTAAGTATATAATATAATGGTTAAAGTTTTAGAGTATATGCAGATTTTTTGTGTGTGGTAGACTTACTTGTATGTTGAGCATAAATCCAGCTTGGCTGAAAGAGCTCAAACTCAAAGCTGCAGTCAAGAGTGTAGCAGCAATTGTTGGTGTATTTGCATAATTCAAGCATAGCAAGGTCACAGCTGGCCCAATAAATCCAATTGTCTGTAATTTTACATATATACATTACTAAAATGAACATGAATAATAGAATAGTAAACATGTTACCTGATATAAGCTCTGATGCCAAAAATGTAACGCTTCCAGTTACAAGACTATAATATTACAGTCTTGTAACTGGAGGCGTTACATATTTTAGTCTCCACCAGTTAATATGAATTTCATCTGATTTTTTTGGTCTATAATTGCTTCAAAATGAAAACATACAATTTTTCACAATCTTAAAAATATTTCTTTCTTCTTTTTATTGTGTGCTGGTTGTTCAATGTTAATTTATGGAGATACAAGTACAATCTTATGCATGATGAGGCTGATAGAGTTACCTGCATTAATTTACGGACAAATGTTGTAGGGTACCCTGCATTGATTAAGAAATCTGATGCAGTACCAGCTAGATAACCTGAAAATGCCATTGTTGCCCATGGAACTGCACTAAACCATGCTGCCTGCTTCAAATTCACATTATATACCTACAGAAGAAAAAAAAAATAGTCCAATATTGAATTTCCAAGCTTCAAGAATATATACACCTTTACTTGTGTATTTTACATACAAGCTAGCTCATTCTAGTATCCATATTTTTTAAGCAATATATGAAACAAGAACATAATGTTATTTATTATAGGTGCAAAGTAGTGGAAAACTACATCTTTTCCATCTACTTGACTCGAACCTAAAACCTTGATTCAGGTATCTAAGTCGAGTTCGACTCGGACCAACGTAATGTTGGTAAGTTGTTTATTATTATAAGTAACAAGAACAAACTAAGAAAGTAATTACGCTTTTGAAATAAACCGGCATCCAAGAGAGGAGAACAAAGTAACCCTGAAAATTAACCAAGGTTTCATAATCAGTATACTTAAAATTTGATTTATGATAACAAGTTCTTCTTTTTCACACAAAAGCAACTAGAAACTCACCCAATTGTTAGTTGCATTGGCTAATATTATAGCCCATGATGGTAATTTTGATAAAATAAGGCCTAATGGAGGAAACTTGTTATTACTCTTTTTTGTAGAAAGAATTTTACCAGCTTGGATTAATCTTAATTCTGATCTGCTGATGAAATTGCTTTCCAAAGGATCATCTGTAACTTGATGTGTCCATGCCATCACCCAAAGCAAACCCAGAAATGAGAATAATATGAATGGACCATAAATTCCAATAGAGGATAACATAATTGGTGTTATCAACAAGCCTATGACATTGCCAATATGAAATCCAGCCATTGAAATTCCAAAAGCAGTTGCTCTCTCATTATTTGGAAACCACCTATTCAAATTGAAAGATTACATCAGCTTTCAAATTATAGTGAACTGTTAGAACGACAACCTTGGTTCAAAAGAAAATAGAACCAAAAAACGCAAACAAAAAGAACACACGAGATTTTATCACGGAGTTCGGCCAATTGTGCCTATGTCTCTGACTGTAGATTGGCTGCAATTCCTTTCTATTAATTTCAAGCTGAGGGATTACAGTGTACAACTTGTGTTTAAACCCTACGGTCCAGTTCACAAGATTACTTTTGAACTGCTCAAGCAACTTATCCACTTATGAGTAAACTATGAGTCATACCCAACAGAAGCCTACTAATAAGGTCGAGGTTTCAAAAAGACGTTGTGTCTTGTAAAATCAAGGTTTTTGATACTTCTGAAACAACAATGCAATAGCAATTGATGTTGCATCAACCATATTTGACTGTGACGCAGCTGCAATTGAAAAACTTGACATTGAAATATAATAAAACAAGCTAAACCATGATTGAAATACTCAAATTTTCAAGATTTGGTTTACAAGGTATGTATAAATATTTATGTTTAAGGAGATTCTAGAGGCATCACCTTGATAAGAGAGTACTCATGGATGGAAGAGCCACTCCTTCAGCTAGTCCAAAGAAAGCACGAATTGCCAACAAGGCTATTGTGGAATGGTTGGCTGCTAAAGGTGTGAGAAGAGTTGCCAAAGACCACAACAATACACCACAAGCCATCACCCTTTTCCCTCCATATCTATCTACCAAAGCTCCTCCAATCACTGAAGAGAATATGTAACCCCACAGAAAAGATGACTGATAAATGCATGAAATATATGAACTTTATGTTAGCTAGTGACTTCACAATAAACAAACAAAAACAGAAGAAAGTGGTTTTTGTTTTAAATGATACTGTCATGTATCATAGTCATGGGACACTAAAATGAAACTATTATACATTTAAGACAAGGTATTAGAAAAAGGTTTTTAAAATAAGTACAAACCAGTTTGAGCATGGTATAGAATTGAACAAAAACAAATGCTTGTCTTAAACAGAATGATTTGATTAATTAGTAAATTGATTTGTCTTAAACTGCAAACTTTTTATTGCCAATAACTAGTAAA
This sequence comes from Cicer chorassanicum, assembly GCA_037974735.1. Lineage (NCBI taxonomy): Eukaryota > Viridiplantae > Streptophyta > Magnoliopsida > Fabales > Fabaceae > Cicer > Cicer chorassanicum. The sequence goes on from JBBPBP010000003.1 coordinate 7,942,150, forward strand.
TTGATTAATTAGTAAGTATTAGTAATAATAAAATGATTTGATTCTTTTCAAATAAGTAGTACTCCTTCCCAAGCCATTCACTAGAATTGTGAATTGTCCTTCTGATGTGAATTGTGTCAGTTTTTATAAAACACTTCCACATACACGACACTAACAAAGAAATTTTGATAATAACTTAGAAAAAAAATGATTAAATATATCTATACATATTGGTGTAGTGATGGTGCAGGACATTGGCACATGTCAGACACTACACAAACACATCTTTCATAGTCAGTTTCATATATATATATATATATATATATATATATAGTTGAGTTTCCTATATTCATGATGAGAAGTTTTGGAATGATTATTATGTATAGTACCTGAACAATGCCAAGAAAAGAACTAGACCAACCATGTTTAGCAGCAAGAGGAACAACAGCAACTGACATGACAACACGGTCAGCATTACAAAGACACATCACACATGCCACCAAACACACAACCTTGTACCTCTCAGGAATATTACTAAAAAAATTATTAATACCATCTTCTCCCACAATCATTCCTCCATCTATTCCTTCTGCAGTACACTTCACACTCAATTTCGTTCTCTTTCTCTCCCACTCTTCTCTTCTTCCTATCTTCCATTCCAATTTTTTGGACTCAAAATCCAACTTGGCATTCCTATGACTAACAAAACTCAAACGGGGTAGTTCTAATGAATTATGACCTCTGTAGCACCGATACCTCTGATAAAAGGCATGTCTGGTGTTGGACGTGTGAAATATTGATGAGTTTGTAGCAGCTGCCATAATAAAGATTAATGACTTGTGATGATAAAAAATAATTAATATTTAATTAATGATCACAAATTCATGAATAATTGATGAATTGTTGTTGGTGTTAAGAAATATATTGGAAAAGGATGAAGAAAAAGGGTTATCTTTGTGTGTGAAATTATATGGTTGTGAATGTGATCATTTTGTATTATACTCTATTGGGCGAGTTTGGTGAAATGAAAATACAATTAACAACCACACCAAGAATTGAAAATGAAGAAACAAAAAAAGAAAGACAAGTTTTTGTTTGTTATATATTGTAGGGTTGGTGAGAAAATGAAAGATGTCAAACAAAAGACTATATGTCTCTGTGTCCTTGTGAAGAATGAAGCTGCAGTACGAGGAAAGGGTAATTGTGGAATTTTGAATTTCAATTTTTAATTGTAATAACGTAAAACATAATAACCGCATTGTGTGCGTGGCACCACGTGCCTGGTAGTGAGCACACGTGCAAGGTAGCAACATCAATGACGCCAACATCGTTTTCCACGAAATCTTCTGCCTGTACAATCATTGACTTTTTATTTTTTTTATTAAAAACTAAAAACAAATGGGGTAGTTAAGAATCGTGAGCTATAAACGTAGTATCTCGGTCAACGTTTATTAAAAAAATCATTTTAATTAAGGTATTTGTTATTCATTAGTAAAACGAGAGTAATCTCTACCTTCTTTATATATATTTCTCATTTTATAATATTAATTATTTTTTTTATTAATATATTTTTATTCATTATAAATAATCATTTTCTTAAAAATTGAGTAAAATTTAAATGAGAGAAGGGAACAACCTGAATGATATTTTTTTCGTCTTTTAGACTGCACTTGAGACTAACTACAACTCAAATATTTACTCCCTTTAGTCTCATATATCTAAAAAAAATCACGAAAAAAAAAAACTAGTTATTTTTCAAAGTAGCAAAATAAAAGTAACTGTATTTTTTAAATTGAAATACAACATAAAAGAAAAAATAGAAATAAGTTGTTAACAAAAATAGAATAAAGTTGTTAATTTATTTGCAATAGATAGCAAAATAAGAGAGTGTTGTCAAAATATTATAGTAATTTATTTTCTTTAGTACATCTACTCAACCACAACAACTTTGATGAATTTATTTTTCCATTTAATGTATTTTGGTTGATTTTATTAATATAATTTAGTTTTTTATTTTATTTATTTATTAAATTAGCTATTAATCATTTGTTAAAAAAAATATGGCACACATAGTCGCATCCCTATGATGCCACCTTCTATAGGAGAAAAAGAATCTTTCTGGTAGTCGCATCTTCATCTTGCGACCTCTTAAAAGTAAAAAAAGTAGAACATTTTCATATATAAGTTTCAATGTAGAGTATAATGGAGAGTTTTGATTGAAATTGAGATATAAAAGAAAAATATCCTTAATCAAAAGGTATTTTAGAAACTATAACATTAAATATGGTAGAATTAGTCACACTTTATTTATATTTAAGAGAGTCAATTACAACACTTTTGATGAAAGGAGTATGTTGCATTTTAAACCTTTAAATCCAATGGGTTTGATATAGTATTAAAAAGACAGGTTTTGGATATTTAAATGGTAGGTTTGAGTTCTACTACTATCATTGAAATAGAACAAATATAAATACTTTGAATTCTAAGGTCTTTTCTAGCTAAAATTGTCCAACCATCCCCGCATCCTAATTTTTATTTATAAAAAACTCTACGCCCTCTCTAATGGGTAATATAAATCAATTAGGTTAGTTTTAGGAGTTAGTTTATTCCTAATTTTTATTTATAAAAAACTCTACTCCCTCTCTAATGGGTAATATAAATCAATTATAGTTTTAGGAGTTAGTTTATTCCTAATTTTTATTTATAAAAAACTCTACACCCTCTCTAATGGGTAATATAAATAATTAGGTTAGTTTTAGGAGTTAGTTTATCCTTTCTGTTATAGTTAATTATTTGTTTCTCACTATCATATTGTGGATTTTTTTTTAATATCCTTTTTTTTTTCTTTCCAATATGCTCTACTCCCAATTTTAGTTACCAGTCTGCCCTAATTTTTGAGCCCAGTGGGAGTTTGCAATGGGAGGTGCGACCAGCTAAATAGTGGATTTTTCAGGCCCAGTGGGAGATCGCTCGCTGGGAGTGCGACCTCCTACTAAGGGGTTTATTATTTTTTTTTTGTCGTTTTGTGTATTTTAGATGTTTTTAATAATAATAATAATAATAATAATAATAATAATAATAATAATAATAATAATAATAATAATAATAATACATTAATAAATAATAAGTAATAAATTAATAAATAATAATACATCAATAAATAATAATAATAATAATGATGATTATTATTATTAATTAATTATAAATAATAATAATAGTTGTAATAAATAATATATTAATAATAAAAATTATAATAAATAATAATAATAATTAATTATTATTATTATTATTATTATTATTATTATAAATGATGATAATTAAAAATAGAAAATTATATTAAAATTTTAAAGAAAATACATTAAAAAAGAAAAAAAAATACATCAAATAAAATGAAACAAAATACAAAATACATTAAATTATTGATGTCCACCTAAATGACCTCCAGTTCCACATCTAGGATGTCGTCGAACTCGTCTAGCTCTTTGAACGAGTTAAGGTTCTTCCGGTTCATCCTGATCATTATCCTCAATGTAAGTCGTAGGCGGATTAGAACCACTACCACCTGCTTCCATAAAATTTTGAGGCTGAGGATTATACATGGAGTCAAACACAACATAAGCCGACTCAGGAGTTGTGCACTGAGTTCCAAAAAAATTATAGAAAAGTCCACTTTCTGTCGGATAACCAGGGTAGGCATTTCTGGTACCAGCGGAATGTAATATTGAGTCGGTGGTGGATCATAAGATGAAACTTCTGTATGGACATGTAGGTGAGGTGATGATAGAGACGGTTGTGCTGTGTTTTGTTGTTGTGGGGTGGATTGGGAGGTCGATGTCACAGAAGGATATTGTTCGACAAATATAAATAATTTGGTGTGCTGTCTAAACCAAATCATATATTATGTAGTATGGCATAAAAGACCTTCCACAATCTTACCTTGCAACACGTAATTGTGACACTCATTCTATTGTTTAATTTCTTCCCTCCAAACTCAGTTCCAATTATCATCAACCCCGGGCCTCATGTCGACCTCATGGTGCATTTTCATGTTCTCTGGTGGTTGTGGTATTTGTTGATGGAAGCCGAACTGAAGTGTGACTCTATCAGTATGATGTTTTTCAACGATATGATAACAACGCAGATAAGTACATGCAGTCCAAGTGACCACCTCTTCTTCAGAAAATTCATGTTGGAACATGAGATAAGGTCTCCAATAGAACTGATATTTAAAAAAACAAGCTAAATTAATTATAACAAGTATAAAAAACAAAATATTTAAAAAAATCAAATAAAAGGGAATAAATATATTACTTCGTGAACCAGCATGCGATCAATTGTTTTTCGGTATCCTTCTATGTCGTTACGAGGAACTTTTCCGAAATTTAGACCACCGAAATTAAATCTGGCGAATATATTAAAAATAAAAAATATAATAAAATTAGTAATATGGTAAGCAATTGGTTTTAAAAAAACGAAAAAATAATATAAAAATTATTTGCAAATAATTACCTTGTGCAAGTGGAAATATCCATGAATTGGGTGATTCTGGAGCGACACAAGACAAACGATACCATGCACAATTTTGCAACAACAATGGACATCCTCCCATAGACATGACACCGGGTTTCGTTGCTTGACATAGTTATCTATACAGTGTAGCTAAAACGGCTGAACCCCAACAACATTGGGATGCTTTATTTAAATCTCCTAATAAAGAAAGATATTTTAAATGTACACGGTTGTTGGATTTGTCAGACATCAATAACCCTCCGATCATACGTAGGATGTATGCCCGACAAGATGCTTGTTTTTCTAATTCAGATGCATCTTCACCAACATCGTCAAACGTATCCTTGAGCCACTTTAATTTAATAGAATTACCTTTTGTTGCTCCCACAGGTGGGATAACTCCTAGGTAATCTTGACAAAGTTCTTTAACGTTCACAAAATTTGAACCGCTAACAGGAAAATCAGAAACATTTAATCCTAAAATGTAATATACATCTTCCAAAGTTATTGTGCACTCACCTACTGGAAGATGAAACATGTGAGTTTCTGGTCTCCATCTCTCAACCATAGCAGTGATTAGACCCACATCTACTTTATAATTTTCGAGTTTGATCACTTCACCGAAGCCAGCCTCTTGCAAATATGGTAATATGGCTTCATTTGGTTTTTTATTGATGTTACCGTGACATTTTAGTTTATCCTTTAAGGGTGACTGAAATTAATAGGATATAAAATAACAAAAATAAAATAAGTAATGAGATTGAAAATATTATAAATAAAATAAAATAAAATAAAATACAAAACATACAAATGCTTTAATATATTGGATTTCAGCTCTGTGATTCATAGATAGTTCCATGATAAAAAGAGAAATTTTGTATAAGAAATGTATTTGAATGAATGAAAGAGGAAGTTGTTGATAAAGATGAAGTGAGGAAGTTGTGATAGAGAGGTAGGAGAAGTGGCTACAAGTTGATGAGACTTGGTTGTACGACAAGTACAAGAGAACTCTATTGGTAGCAGTTGCACAGGATGGGAACAACAATGTAATTCTTATTGCTTATGCTCTTGTGGAAGGTGAGACAAAAGAGGGTTGGAGTTTCTTTTTGAGAAATTTGAGAAAATACGTCACTCCACAACCCAACATTTGTTTGATTTTGGATAGACACGAATCCATTAGGAGTGCTTATAATAATTTGAACAATGGGTGGCAAGATCCTCCGTCAAAACATATGTTCTGCGTCCGACATATTTCAGAAAACTTTGCAAGGGAATTTAAGGACAAGGCTTTGAAAAGAAAAGTTATTTCTATGGGTAATAATTTCATTTTTAATTGTTATAATTAGTGTAATTTTTGATACATTTCATTCTTAATTTATATAATTAGTGTAATAATGCTTTGTCTACTATTTCAATATAGGTTATTCGATCAATGATCCTACATATCGATACTACCGCAAAGAAATCGGCATAGTAAACCCAGAGGCTTTGAAATGGTTAGACAACATACCTCGACAAGATTGGATTCAAGCATTTGATGGAGGTAGCCGTTGGGGTCAGATGACAACCAACCTTGTGGAGTCGATCAACGAAGTATTAAAAGGCACGCGCAACCTTCCCATCACTGCTTTGGTCCAATCAACTTATTTTAAAACAGGGACACTGTTTCCAACCATGGGAAAACGACACGCATCAATTTTAGCTTCTAGTCAGGTATACACATAAACTTGCATAAATTTTATGAAATTGGAAATAAGTAAATCCAATAGTCATAGAGTGGATAGTTTTGATTAGAGCAACCATACTTTCATGGTCCACGAGACAGTAGTTCCAAAGGAAGGGCGACCAATTGGTCACTTCAGTGTAAACCTTCCTAACAAGTGGTGCGATTGTGGGAAATATCAAGCTAAACATATGCCTTGTTCACATGTCATAACAACATGTTCTAGCATAAAATATGATTATTGGAGCCTTATACCCGATGTGTACAAGGAGGAAACGGTACTAAAAGTCTACGACGAAGCATTCCCACCCCTACCAAACAAATGATATTGGCTAGAATATGAAGGTGTTAAGGTGTGTCACAATCCATTAATGCGGAGAGTCAAGAAAGGTCGCCCAAAGAGCAAACGCATTAGAATGGAAATGGACACTACAGAAAGAGTACCAAGAAAATGCGGATCATGTCGGGTATCTGGTCATACTAGGAAACATTGTCCAAACGTTGCGGGTACATCTACTCAAATTTGATGTTTTTTTTTTCTTTTTTAATGTATTTTCTTTAAAATTTTAATATAATTTTCTATTTTTAATTATCATCATTTATAATAATAATAAAAATAATAAATAATAATAATAATAATAATTAATAGTAAGTGAGACACTCAAGACACTTAAGATTTCTAAGAGAAAACTCTATAGATAACTCTCTATGTTCTGAAACTCTGCCTCTGAAGTGAAGAGGAGCCTTCCTTTTATAGCCAAAGGGGTCCTCTATTGCTGACTTGAGTAGTGGAGGAAATGATGAGATTCCTCCCACCTTTTTTTATTTTTTGTTCCTGGTGGCAGACAAATGCCATGCTTTTGTCCTCGTGGCAGACATGTGCCATGCTTTTGTATTATGATGAAATTTCCACGAAATTTCCTTGGTCTTGTCTTCTTCTGATAAATTTCCACTTTTTAAGTCATTTTTTAATTCCAATTTTGCCCTTTTTGCTTTATGGGTCTTTTTTTTTAATATATATATATATATATATATATATATATATATATATATATATATATATATATATATATATATATATATATATATATATATATATATATATATATATATATATATATATCATTGGGCTAGGCCCGTTTTTTTTGGGTCCTAATTTTGGATCGATTTTACAATTTATTTTGCATGGGTGAATATAACAAAACAGTCGTCTTCATTTTCATCTTCCAAGTTCATGGAAGCTTCTGAAGTAGTACCTGAGGAGACTTTTGAGGAGTTGGTCTTGCTCTTTAGAAGCTGAGCCATATTCTCAAAATATTCCTCTTCAGTTTTTGCAGCTGCCAAGTGTATTTGGGAAAATGATTTTTGGGCCAAGAATTGAGTCTGCATTGGGTGTGGTTTCGTCAATTCTTGTTTTTGAAGCCATGTTGAAACGGCTTGAATTTTGATACTTGGTGGAATGGAGAATTTTGTCCACCATCTAACTTTGAATTTTCTTACTAGGATTGTTTGAGCATCTTTTTGGTCAATTTCAAAATACCATGCTAAGACCCATGGTAAAAATAATTTTGTAGAGAACAACATGAGAGGGTGGAAAATGCATTCTCTGTCTGTGGGTTTGTATTGGGTTTTATAAAGTTGAAAGCTTTCTTGGACCTCCGGTTTTAGGATTTCAGGGATGGAGCCATATAATTTCCACCAATGGGCAAACCATTGAGGGATTTTTGAGGCATCCATGGTAAGATTAAAGAAAAATAGCCAAGTATGGCTACATTTTTTGTTTTGGATGAGGAAAACATTGTACCAGGCCTGTTGGTAGTGCCAGTAATTGAATGTTCTACAATGGTTTATTGTGGTTTTGAAGTCAAGTGGGAACTGTTTTGGGGTATAAAGGTTTGGTCCCCATTCTGAAGGTGGGATTATTTTATGGATTTTGGCAGTGGAGTAGTCCACTGGGCCTTCTTTTGGGTTATCTTGAATTGTTACTGAACCCGTCAATTCAAGAATAGATTTATAGTAAGACTGGGGTTTTGATAAATCCCAAGGTTTGAAAAACCAGCCTTTTGGGAAAAATTTTGAGATGACCAATTGAGGATTTCTATTGTAATAGTGGTCCTCTATTGTCCAAATATTTTGAAATTCTTTTTTGATGAAATACTCAGATTTTGGTTTAAAGTTTGCTACAACAATCTGAGATTCATTTGGTTTTAAAGTAATTTTTGAAAATTCCTCTTGAGGAAGTTTTGAAATGATTTTATAGGATGATCCCTCCTGTGAAGGTTTTGAAATAATCTTTTGAGAAGGGGTTTTTGAAGATTCTCCCCTTTCAAGTTTTTGTGAAAATGGCAGTTCCACTAGTAGAATTTTACCTTTTTAAGTCAGTTAAAAAGTATATTTTAAGTCGGTTCCGTGTCCGAGTTAATAGCAAACGACTTAAAAAACATGTTTTTTAACTCGTTTCGTGAACCGACTTAACAGAGCTTCGTCTTGTTATGTCGATTCAGCTTAACCAACTTAAATATCATAAATTCAGTTCAACAAATCATCTTTTTAAGTCAGATCTTTTGTTCATCTGACTTAGTAGATAGAGTTAAAATGATTATTTTTTTTAATAAATTTCTCATTTTGTTTTTATGCTCCTGATCCATACATATACAATATTTCCTATTAAATTTCAAATCAGAGTTTTGTACATGCAACCACAATTTTATATAACCATCTAATAACTAAAATATACAATATCAGATGTTCGTACAAAAGATATAGAGTACAAATAAGATGTATCTCATTTCTGACTAATCTTGACAAGATGAAAAAAAAATTAGATGTCCATTAACAAAATTACAAAATCACATTGTAGCAATATTCAATAGACGTATACTAGCATTGTCATTTCCTTCAATTAATTCCAAAATAAAATCCACACAACGTTTTCGAACTTCTTTAATTTGATCTGGATGAAATGATCTCGAGTCATCAAATATCTGCAGAAAAAAAAAAACACAATCAATATCGGCTGAATCCTAGTTTTTTATCATACGAACATTAAAAAAATACAATCAATAACAATATATAATATTTTATCATACGAACATATAAAAACACAATCAATAACATGTTATTAAAAAAAATGAGTTTGGCCTGTCATTTTTTTTACAAAGGTCTCTCAAATAAGATGTTATTATAACTTATGACTACGTATACTAATCATTGTAGTAACGTAAGATGTCAAAATTATTATTATATATCAATAATTATAATAGTAGAAAATTATTAAAAAAATTACTCACAATAATATCTCTACGTAAATAAAGTTTATTATTCAATAAACAAGAACTTGAGAACCAAACCTGAAATGGTGGCAATAAAACGAGTAAACCAGGGACTGCAGTTGAGAATAGGGAAGGTTTATTATGGCAATAAAACGGCGGTGATGGTTGTGAAGTAGTTGTGAAGGGGAGGTTAGAGTAAACTGCAGTTGCAAAGTATAGTGGAAGATAAACCGCTAAGTACATGTGGTTAGTGCAGTGGAAGATAAAACGCTATGCACTGTATTTTTTATATTTTTTAAATTTGCCCTTAAATCGGTTATCAATATAACCGCGTTAAACAAGTTTTAAATATTTACAAAATTGTCATTGCCTCATTTTATTGAGTCATTTACTTAAGTAACCGAGTTAAACCTAGAGGAAAAGCGATAAATTAATTTTTTTATTTTATTTTTACCGTCTCTTTTAAATCGGTTGCTAATATAACCGTATTAAACACGTTTCATTTATTTACAAAATTGACACCGCCTTATTTTGTTAACCGTTTGGGTAGGCAACCGACTTAAACATATCTCCGCCTCACTTGTTAAGTCTGGTGGCACGTAAACGACTTAACTCACTGTATTAAAAACTCAATTTTCTACTAGTGTTCCATCAAGAGACATTCAATCTCTTTTTGGAGCTCCCGGAGCCTTGCGGCTTTTTGCAAGTTAATGGCTTCTGCTATTAAACCTCTGATTTCTGCAAAGTTTTGAGGTGCCATAAGTTGTTGGCCTTTAAGCCATTTTTGAATTTCATTTTGTGTTTCTTCTTCTTCTACTGCTTTTGCCCAAGACTTAATGGGTTTTGCAGAAGAAATAGGTTTTGGTTTTTCTTCTGGTTGGTCTTGTTGGACCTCAATTCTTTTGGATTTTCTGGGCATTGCTCAAGTCCTGTTTTGGAGAAATTCTCTTGTCAAAATAAAAAATACTAAGGGTAGGGGTTTTCTTTAACCTATCATGGAGAGGTTTTGCTATTCTATTGATGTTTGGACAGAAATCTAAGACATAATTTAGGCTTCCCAAAAACCTTTGCAATTGGGTTTTGTCAAGAATTTTGTCTGGAAATTTATCTGCGAATAATAAGGACCTTTCAATAGAGGTTATGGTGCCCCGAGAAGTATAATGTCCTAAAAAACGGATTTTAGTTTGGAAAAGGGAAATTTTTGACTTTGAAACAATCAGTCCATTTTTCTTAACAACCATAAAGAAAGTTTTAAGGTGTTTAAAATGTTCTTCGATTGTTTCGGAAAAGATTAAAACATCATCAATATAGACGATGCAAAATTTTGAAAATGGATTAAAAATATCATTCATAACTCTTTGGAATTCTGAAGGAGCATTTTTTAATCCGAAGGGCATTACAGTCCATTCATATTGTCCAAACGGAACAGTAAATGCAGTTTTGTATCTATCTTTTGGATCAATTTGTATTTGCCAAAATCCCGATTTCATGTCGAATTTTGAAAATACAAATGCAGAATGCAGTTTTTGTAAAAGATCTTTTTTGTTTGGAATTGGATAACGAATCCATTTTAGGGCTTTGTTTAAAGGTTTATAATTAATTACCAACCTAGGTGTTCCTCTTTCTATTTCTGTATTTTTGTTAACATAGAAAGCGACACAACTCTAGAGAGATCTAGATTTAGTAATTAGACGTTTTTGTTCTAAATCTTGGATCTCTTTTTTGCAATGTTGTTCTAGCTCATAATTCATTTGGATAGGCCTGGCTTTGGTTGGGATTTGCTTGTCTGAAAAATCGTTTTCATATGGTAAATCTATCATGTGTTGTTTTCTATCCCCAAAAGCATTTGGCATATCTGAACAAATTTCATTTTCAATTTTCTTTTGTAATTCAGAAATTTTTTGTTTTATAAAATCCTTTTGTAATTGTTGTTCAATTCTGAGGAAGGAAACATCTTGTTTTAGAAAACATAAATGTTTTTCTTTTCCCTGAATTAAACAATTCAATTCATTTTTATAAATAGAACAAGCTTTTAAAAGATTTAAATTCTTTGTTATGGGTTTCTCAATAAAAGGGAAAACAATTTTGGTTTCTTTTATTTTGCAAGAAATACTATCATAAGTGACATAATAGGGGGTTATCATATTAATGAAATGAGTCCCTAAAATGACACCATGGGATATATCTTCTAATAAAACAAAAGGAGTTTTAATTGAAACGTTACCATTTTTAATGGAAGCTTCAGTTTTATTTTTTATAATCATTTTTGAGTTGTTAGCTGCAACAAGTTTTTCATTAGTTTTTTGCATGAATCTTTTTGGAACAATGCTGTTTTTTAAGCAGTTTAAATCTGCTCCTGTATCAAAAAGTGCAATTGTTTCAAATTTGAAATCTTCTAAAAAAACTAAAGTAATTTTGATTAAATATTTTCTTGTAGTTATAGATCTTAAAAGAAATAAGAAATCTTTTGGGATTTCTTCCAAGTTTTCAATTTTGTTTTCAAAGGGTATTGAATAATCTTCTTTTTCTTGTTCTTCTTCTTCTTCCTGTTTTGGGTCAGAAGAGGTTTGATTTTGAATTTGGGAAAGAAGATTTTGGAGAATGTTTGAATCAATTTCTTGTTTCTGTTTAAGAGTTTTTAACTCTTGTTTTACAAGTTTGATTTCCTCTTGAAGGGATTGGATAGTAACAGGGTTCTGGAGTTTTCTTTTTGCTCCTAAGATGTTTGTTAAATCATAGGTAGTTCTTGGAAGTAATTTTGAGGAAGAGGTGGAAGGCCGACTTTGTTTTGACTCAAAAGTATTTAGTAGCTTTCCTATTATTTCTTTTTGAAGTTTTGTATCTTCAACTTGCTTTATTATGTCAAGAATTAATTCTTGATCTATTGTTAAAACATTGAGTGATTTTGAACTAGATTGTGAATCACTAGGAGACTCGGAAGTTCCTAATTCATCAAACTGCAAAGGTTTATCATTTTCTGATGAACCTACTTCAAAATCTGTGAATATTTCTTCTTCTGAAGTTTCTAAAAGTATTGCCTCAATTTTTTGCATTATTTGTTCATCAATTTGTAATTCATGAAGCTTTTTGTTTCTGTTGCAATATCTTGAAATGTGTCCTGTTTGGCCACACTTTTAACAAGTTATTTGCTTTGAAGTTTGAGGTTCGAACTTCTTATGAAAAGGTTTTCTTTTGTGAAAATTAGGTTTTCTTTGATTGTAAGAATTTTGTGGTTTGGATTTTTTATAGAATTCATGTCTACCTGGTTTTGAAAAAGACTTTCGGTGAAGTTTTTTATAAGGTTTTGAACAAGATCCTCCACAGTCTTTAGAAACATTTGTACTGGGTATTTCGAATTGTTTGCAAAAAGTTCCTAATTCTTGCCTAGTTCTTTTCATTTCCCATTTTAGATGTTTTTGAAGTTTTAAATCTTGACAGATTTTTAAACCTTCTTTTTGGGTGAAGCTAACCAATTCCCCATAAGTTAAATGGTTATATGGAATTTGGTTTACTCCATAGACTTCTTTGATTTTGTTTCTAACCTTTTCTCCTAAAAGGGTAGGGAGTCCTGCAAGGAATTTCTCATTCCAGAAAGGTTGGTTTGAGTCTTCCTTAAGCATAACTCTAGTTAGGAAAGGGTTTTTGTAATACTGAAAATCAGATAGTTTTTTACATCTGAGGTTTGAGAGAAGTTCTGCATTTTTATCTTTTAAGTGAGATGGATCACCTATGAAGTGCAAGCTAATTGTGTGGATTAGTGTTGCAACTGCATCAGGTATTGGGTTCCCTATTTCGTCGAGGATGGGAATACCTTCCTCCGTGGTTTGGATAGCATTCAAAATTTCTAAGTGTTGAGAATGTGTGAGATGGTAGTCCCACCATCCCTTGAGCTGACCTGAGAATCCTGCTATCAGGACTTCAGCTATGGCTTTGTCTGGTGTATTGACTTGGGTTTTATAGGCATTTGATGCCATAGTCATTTGTTGAAGGAGACTTAGGATGTTGTATTCAGACATACCATCTATGTTCCATTCATAGACAGTACTGGCATTGAATTTAGATTGAGAAAGGACGTTAGGTCTGTTCTCAATTCCTAGGTCTGGTGTTGTAACCATGGCCAAAGGTTGACCTTTTTGCCTTTGGAGTTTGCATAGGTTTTGTTCTTCTTGTTCAACTTCAGAGACTTGGTCTAAAGTTGTGACTGTTTTTTCTAAAGAGTCCTTAACTATCAAAGGTGAAGAGGTAGAAGATTGTTCTACTCTACTTAGTTGGTCTCTCAAGGCTTGGGTAAATTCTGATTTGCCATCTTTAAACAATTTTTGACTTGTTTTATAAATTTGAAAAGGTTTAAAGATTGGGTTTTTTAGTTTCAACTCGGCTGTCTCAACAAAGGAGACAATGGTAGTCTATTGGTTTTCTTCTATCCTAGTCAATTGTTTTGCAATTGTGCTAAGATGGGCATTAGTAAAATTATTCTGTATGATGATATTCTTAATATCCTTATCAAAATTTTCATTTGGATGTTTGTAAGGAGCAGCTTCTACTAGTTGATCTAGATGAGCTATTTTGATCTGTCTTAATGGTGGATGTTCAGATTGTATTTTTCTACCATTTGACATCTCCCATTTTGGATTTTTACTTCTATTTGTTATGGGATTTATCGAATATTGGTTTTGTTTAAATGGATAGAAAATTTGGTTTTGTTTTGTATAAATTTCAAACCAATCAAAAAATAAAATATGAGTTTTGTTTTGCAAAACGAATTCATAAAACTCATTTTGAATTTCTTTTCTTTGTTTTAGAAAGGTTTTGAAGAAGCATGTTCTTTTTTCTGTATTTTTGGAATCATAGAAATCATTATGAAGAATTGTCTTATCAACTTCAAATTATTTTTCTAAGACATTTAATTCATTTATAACATTTTCAGTTATTGCAGAAAAAATTGGTGAAGATGGTGAAGTTGTATTAGGAGGTGCCGTATAGATTTGATGAAGTGCATTTGTGGAATAATCTACGTTTTGAAAAGAAGCACTTGGTATACTAGAACACGAAAAACGTGGTTTTGTGAAGCTTTCAATTTTATCAGGTAACTGTATAACTGAAGGGAGTCTGGAGGCACCAGCATCAGAATATCTGGCACTGGAAATTCTGGATAAACTTAGTTTTACCCTTCCGTCTTTATATTGTATTACTTCTCTCAAATTGTTGTTTGGTTTTGACTGTTCAAGAGACTGTTGTTCAACAGCTCCTTCCAGAATCCATTCTTCAGGAAGATCTATATCTTTCCAAAGGATAGTTTTTGGAATAACTGTATTTACTTTTGTTAAATCAGTTTGTAAGAATAGGGTTTCACCCTTTTATTTTCAATATTCTTTTTGTAGCGGTAAAGGCTGAAAACATAGCTTTGTAATGGACTCTGTAAATAATAGCTACAGGAATAGATCCTGTTAACATATTGTAATTATGAGTTTTTATTTGTAATATAAGGGATTTTAAGATGTTTGGATCTTTTAAGGATAAAGAAAAATTTGGATAACATTCAAACCAAATTGGTCCTTGACACAAACTAGATTCAATTGTACTTATTATTGAATCTTGAAAGTTTAAAAACCTTGCATCTCGTAAGACACATAGGATTGAAGTGTTTAATCATTCCCTAGTTAAGGGTTTGATTCCGACTTGAACAAGACCTATATGTATGAAATTATAGTTCCTGTTACAGTGTTTTTGTAGTGTTTTTGGAGAAAGAAGATCTATTGTTTCAAAAGGGTTTGACAAAGGAACATCTTTTTCTTCTGTTTTGATTACGAAGTCAGTTTTGAGTAAGTTTTTGAAAAGGTTAGTTTCATAAACCTGATCCTTTTTTATTTTTGGAATTTGCCAATTGTTAATTGATTTTTGAAAATCTTCAATAGTAATTTCTTCACTATTGATTGGTTCCTTTTGTCCTGAGAGGTTTTGGGTACAAGGAGTGGAAAAAGAAGAAGTTCTACAAAAGAAGTTATTCATATTTGAAAATTTTCTTTTTAATTAGAAAAAACTTTCAAATGATTCACTGCCCTAAAACGCCAGTTCTTCGGCTTAAACACGAGACTTACAACCCAGAAACTATTATTTTTCTAATTAAAATTACAAATTTTAAATACTTGTAACTAATTTTATATAACTTATTCCCCCAAGTCTGATACCAAGAACGCCCGATATCAGACTTGGGGGAATAAGTTATATAAAATTAGTTATAAGTAATTAATGTATTATTTCTTTTTAGTTATATAACTTCAATAGTAATTAATTATTATTATTTATTATTTTTATTATTAATGTATTATTTATTACAAATATTATTATTATTTATAATTAATTAATAATAATAATCATTATTATTATTATTTATTAATGTATTATTATTTTTAATTAATTTATTATTATTATCATTATTATTATTTTTAATGTATTATTATTATTTATTAATGTATTATTATTATTAATGTATTATTATTATTAATTAATTAATTAAAAACATCTAAAGTACACAAAACGACAAAAAAAACCCAGTAGGAGGTCGCACCTCCAGCCAGCGACCTCCCACTGGGCCTGAAAAATTCACTCTTCAGCTGGTCGCAGCCCCCCATTGCAAACTCTCACTGGACCCTAAAAGTATGGCAGATTGATAATTAAAATTGGGAGTAGGGCATATTAGAAAGAAAAAATCAACAATTTATTTCCCAAAAGTATTTCTAAATTTTTGCATGTATTTGATCTTGTTCATTTTGACATTTGGAGACCTATTTCTATAAGTCATGTTAATGGCCATCAATATTTTTAAATGGTTGTTGAAAGCATATTTCGATAGTTTTAATTAAACACAAGAGTGAAGCACGGCAACTTATTGGGAACTTTGTTGCCTTGATTTCTACTTAATTC
Organism: Cicer chorassanicum; assembly: GCA_037974735.1. Taxonomy (NCBI): domain Eukaryota; kingdom Viridiplantae; phylum Streptophyta; class Magnoliopsida; order Fabales; family Fabaceae; genus Cicer; species Cicer chorassanicum. Next base: position 7,958,557 of record JBBPBP010000003.1, read on the forward strand.
AACACCAAAGTTAAAATATTTCGTTCGGACAATGACCTTGAACTTATGATGCCTTCTTTTTACATTTTTCTTTTGGTATTTTACATCAAATTTCATACATCAAATTTCATGTGTGGAAATGTCTATCAACAAATAGGTCTCTAAATGTCAAGTTTTGTTGATAGACAAATCTATTTGTTGATATTAGAAGCGAATGATGTGATATGTGTAAGAGTGATTAGATGGTGTAATAATGTGGTTTATAAAAAAATCTAGATTTTTTAATATTAATGTAAGACCATTTGTTTGGATGTGAAACGGAGAAAGGAAAAAAAAAAAACTCCTAGGACACTTGAACATGGGCGAATTCTATGTCCGCTCACCTCTTCACTTTATTTTTCATCTTCTCCCTATAAAAAAATAACACATTTTGTTTTCTCTCAAATTTTTTGTGTCTGTAGTTGGGACTAAAACCTAAACAACCATTCTACTAATAGATCAAAAGTTTTTGGTCCATTTTTAAAAATTTTAAAAAAGTGATTTGTACTTTATATTTTAAAAAGTGATTTGTATGAAAATTTATTTATAAGTAGTAGAAGTTTTTTAGATTCATTTGTTACTAATTAAAAAAAATAATTTTGACATTCAATAACTTAGATATTCATTATTAAAGATTTTAACATGATAAAAAATTACTTTTTTTTTAAAAAAAAAAGGTATCTTTCAAAAATGATTTTTATGAAGAGCTTCTCAAAATAGCTTTTTATTTTAATCATTTTTGAAATTTCATCATCCAAAAAAAAGTTAT
>JBBPBP010000003.1:7960168-7973672 GCA_037974735.1 Cicer chorassanicum
TTTTTTTTTTTTTTTTTTTTAATGTGTTGTTGAAAATTTTTAGATTAGTAAAATTGAAGTTTTGGTGAAAATGGAACTTGTCTATGACCAATTGATTAGTTTTCTAAAAAGGAACTTGGAAACCCTAGAAATGTTTTAGAAAGTGATAAAGACTAAAACGTTTAAGTAACTTGTGATTTCAAAAGGATAAAATCCTAATTTGTTTAGGCTATGTCAAAGTAATTTTTAGAGGTAATCAAGTTGGGAATATCTGGAAAGCCCAAATCTTGAAGAATTTTAAAGTGTTGAAAGATTTATGTGTGTGATAATTTGAAAATAATCAATTTATGTCAAAGGAAGATATTTTAAAGTCTTGTGTTCTTTGAGAAAAATATTTGTGAGAAGAGTTATGTAGAGTTTTATGTTAATAAAGTATTTTGTCCTAAGTTGTTAAAGACAAAGATTTGAATTGAACTTCAATAATTATAAAAAATAATTTAGAAACTTTCGAAGTATGGCATAAATGTTTTGAAAAGGTTTAGAAATTCATTTCCGCCTAAAGGCCTAAACCAAAGTCTTTTTGAAGTTAGGGAATCTAATTAGGTAAGAAAACCTAAGAGAAAGTCAAACCCTAATTGATTTATATAGTGGTCAACCCTAAAGTTCATTTTGGTGTTGTTTTAGAAACTTGTATTGATTAAGTCGATTGACTGGTTTAAGGTACAAGGAAAATGAAAGATGTTGTTGGAATCATCAGAGAGGTTATGTTGGCGTAGCGTAAATTGCTTGTGTAATAAAGCGTCGTCAAGGTAAAGATACTTTCTAATGATATTATATATGCTTGAATGCAAAGTGTGTTTGTATATATGTTATGTGTGCTAGTGATGAATAAATGTGCACATATGATTGTTTATGCATTTGATGTGATTATGTATTCATAACTGATAACATATGTGTTTACTATGTGTTATGAATCTTATTGATGATAAACTGTCTTATGTATGCCCTGTGAAAAAGTGTTGAAGAATTATTAGTGTTTAATGAGTATTAAAAGTAGAGTCTTTTAATAACTTCATTTAAATAATAATTGATGTGAATGAGTCAGAGTATGCTCATGCATTTTATAGTTAGTGGTGATCATGATGGGCCACGGGGTGGTATCATATGATTGGATGATCCACCTTATTCCTACAAGGATTATTGAGTTGTGCTAGTATATGAGAGACTGCACCATAGTAAATCGTGTTGGTCTATGAGAGACTGCACCTTAGTAAATAGTATTGGTCTGTGATAGATTGTACATTTATGATTTACACCCCTCGATGAGGGTTTGAAATTCTGGAATTACGTGAATTGACACTATGATGATACTGCACCTTGAGGAGGGTTTGAAATTCTTGAATCATGTCAAATAAGTCATGTTTGTTATATGATGATATATTTATTTGCAAGTTTGTTTATCACTTGATACTATGCCATGTTATGCTTTCGTGCTTTATATTTTTGTATATATGTTGTTTTTAGATCGTGATCATCTACTATTATTGTGTGCGAATTGCAACGATGTCGAAGACGTGGCAGAGCAATGATTTGGATTGACAATCAGAAGCAGTGAGACTTGATGCCACACGTGGGTTTTATGTTTAGAGTTTCAAGATTAGTTTAGGATTTTATTTAAGGGTGTTATTTATTTTCTCTTCCTTTTTAGAGTGTTGTTATTGCAATGAAAATTCTTTATCTGAAACAATTGTGACTTTTTTGTTCAATGTGAATTGATCGGCTGTAAGTAAGTTAGTTGTGTCGAAATCATTTTATAAAATGCGGAAACGATTCTATTTGTCGTTTTTGGACAATAATCTTGCAATTAAATATTTTCCTTGAATTTTAAATTACATAAAGATTATGAATATTTTATCCATAAGTGTTAGTTGTTTTAAAAATAATTATACTCTCGCTGTTAAAATCAGAGTGTTACAAGAAGCATAAACACATTTTAAACGTATCAAAATCTCTTATTTTCATGCTAACTTACCACAATACTTATGTTGTTAGTCATGTTATGGTTTTAATCAACATGTAAATAAAATATCTTTTGAATTATTGTATAATGTTCCTCCTGCTTTGATAGACTTAAAAAAATTTGGCAGCTTATGTTTTGTTTATATTCTTACAACAACATAAGTAAGTTTTCCTTTAGGGCTAATAAGTGTGTTTTTCTTGGTTTCAAACGTGGAACTAAATAATACATTGTGATTGATTTGCACTGTAGGCATATTTCAATTTCTCATGCTGATATATTTTACGAAAATATTTTCCTTATGATTTGTCTCAAAGTGTTTCTAATTATGCTACTAATTGGTAATGTTTTGATTATAATTTTTGGTCACCACCTGACTTGATCAATCATCTTATGCTCTTTCTTCTCCTAATGTCGCAACTCGTAAATCAATTAGGAAACCTACCAATTCTTCCTATGCAACGTTTTCATTGCTATCATTTGGCAAAACCTTTAATTCATGATTCCTCAAGTACTTCCTTCCCTCTGTCTTCTTTTTATCATAACAATACTTATCCTTTCACCGCAAATATTTTGTAGTCTCCATCTCTTTCAACGATAAGTCGAACTGTTACACTTATGCATCTAAAATCCCTTATTGGTTCAGGGCAATGAATGATGAACTTCAAGCCTTGCATGATAATAATACTTGAATAATCACTCAACTTCCACACAGCAAGATTCCTATATGATGCAAATGGGTATACAAGACCAAATTTCATTCTGATGGTTCCATAGAACGTCAAATAGAATTACCATTTGCCAAATGGTTTGGAGAACAAATTCCTTATCTTGTTTTGATGATAATAAAAGGTCTTTTGTGGGAACAATTAATGCGCTAATAATTTAATTGAATGTGTAGAAAGTAAGATAGAAGAAAACCCATAAATCAGAGGAAACACCCAGGATCAAAGGAAATGACTTGGATCAAAGGAAACGCGTCCACCAAAGGATATCACTAGAGGACACCACCAGAGGAAAAGAAACAATCAGAAGCAAACATATCAGAGGAAAAGAAACAATCAAAAGCAAACATATCAAAGGAAAGGAAACAATCAAAAGCAAACATATTAGAGGAAATGAATAACACGTGCCATTCATTGTGTTGTACATCAGAGGAAGCAAACAGATTAAAGGAAATGGAATAGAAGGATAGATCATAGGAAATAAACAACACGCGTCCTTCGTTGTGTTGCATTAGAGGAAGCAAATGGATTAAGAGGAAATGGAATAAAAGAACGGATTAGAGGAAATGAATAACATGTGCCCTTTGTAGTCTCCAAAGGAGATGCCTATAAGGATCTGCCTCTAAGTATCTGAGTCTAAGGATCTGCCTCCAAGAATTCACCTATAAAGATAGGACTCTAAAGTCAAGTGCAACATGCTCCAATAAGTTGCCTCCAACAAAGCAATAGAGGCAAACATCTGACTCTAATACACAATGTTGACTATGTCTCTACTAAGTTGTCTCTGGCCAGTAATTCAACACTAGAAGATGATTGTGTTTGACTCTGATAAAAAAGTCAACACAACAAGAAAAGTCAACACAATATGAAAAAGTCAATGGATCATTTTTCATGGTTAAAAAAGTCAACGACTCTGACTCTGATACAAGTCATGACTCTAGAAGTTAACTCTAAAGACACACGTTCTTCACACGACTCATAAATATAATCTGATGAAGGTTCGCTGCCTCTGATACTGAAGATTCAAATGTCCAAGTGGTTACTTTTGTCCACACTTAAATGGATTAAAGTGCCCAGTCAGTTACATTCTTAAATTGCACCTAATTGAATGTATCATCAAATAGAATCGGTCCAATTCAAATTCACGACAACGGATCTACGCAATCAAAGATAGAACATCTTGAAATCAAAGCAACAATCATTAGAATTTGAATGCAATGGGAAGATTTGAAAAGCAACAACCATAATTAAATAATTTGAACGTTGGAAGAAGAAGAATAAGCAATTTGAAAAGCTCAAACAGTTCGCATTTATAAATGGTTCTCACCACTGAGGAACAAAAACACAACCATATGCAATAAGACAACAAAGTTGAACACGACAACTACATTATCTTTATTGTGCTAAGTTTGTGATTATAAATTTCATATGCTCTGATCGAGAGAAACTCAAAAACAAAACACTTGTGTAACCTGCCCGATACTGGCTGTATACCTCAACGACTTGTGGTTTTCAAGTTGGATGTTGAGAATACTTAACTTGTTAAGTTAAGTGGTTGTAATTTTTTTAAATTACTGGATTAAATCATTTTGGTGAAGGGAGACATAGCTATTGGGTTGGTAGTGAACCATGATAAATTACTGTGTTATCCATCTTCCCTCTGTTTACTGCCTCTGTCTTTACTTGTTTTATTTTCATCCATTAGTTAGGCCTTTTTTTTATATAAAAATCAAATACACAATTCAAACTCCTATTTCTTATTTATTTTTCCACCTACAAAAGGCTACACACAAGTTGTAGGTGTAGATTTTCAAGACACTTTCGACCATATTGACAACCTCACCACTATCAGGTTGGTTCATCTCAACATTGGTTCCTCCATCATATAGACGCCAACAATGCATTTCTACATGGTGATTTAGAAGAAGATTTGTACACGTCCCTTTCACCTAGCATGAAATGTTCATCTCCTAATCAAGTTTTAAAGTTAACAAAACCTTTTATGGCCTCAAACAACCCAACCCAACCGTCAAATGACTTTCCAAAGTGTCCAATTTTCTCATGACTCATGATTATTCTTAAATTAAAAGCGATCACTCTCTCTTCACCAAATCTTTTGCCAAGTCATTAACGGTATTATGATTTATGTTGATGACTTAATGTTAGCTAGAAATGACATGGCTACAAAAGTTCATATAGACCAAACTTTCTACATCAAGAACCTTAGTGGCTTCAAATATTTTTTGGGATTGGAAGTTCGCTCCAAAAAGGATGTCACACTAAATCAACATAAATATGCTCTAGATTTAATTTCATATGCACATCTTTTTGTCTCTATACCATGGTCAATAACTCTACTCCAACAACACATAGTGATCATTTTAGGATGTTTCAGCATATTGTTGTCTCATTGGTCGTTTATTCTACTTAACTACAACAATATATAGCTGACATTTTCATTGTTGGGCAAAAACTCAGCCAACATAGTTGTTCCTCTGAATTATAATTACCTTGCTATATAAGTTTATGAATTATTAAGGAAATGATCGTTTCATTTCTTGAATCCGAATGGTTACAATTCTGATCTAAATACAACATGCCCTAGTATAGAAAAAAAATCAGAATTAAATAGAAGGGGTTTACAATACAAGGTCCCTTGATATTCACTACAGTTGTCCTATTAATTACAGAATAATCAGTCAATAAATGACTTGTTCTCAGCCACAATTTGGAATCCAACACTCCCCCTCAAGCTGTGCAGTAGATGTCAATCATGCCTAGCTTGGACCTTAAGTTCTCAAAATTAGATTTGTGAAGGGCCTTGGTCAGTATGTCTGCAGTTTGGTTCTTGGAAGGGATGTATTCCAACTTGATAATTCCACCATCTATATTTTCTTTTATGAAATGTCTATCTATCTCCACATGTTTCGTTCTATCATGGTGGACTGAATTTTTCACAATATTGATGGTTGCCTTGTTGTCGCACCAAAGGCTCATGGTGCAATATGTTGGTACTCCTAATTCCTTAAGCATTCTATGAAACCAAATTCCCTCACAAATGGCACGAGTCATTGCTCTAAACTCAGCCTCTACACTACTTATTGCCACCACCAACTATTTTTTACTTCTCCAAGTAGTCAAGTTTCCCCACACATATGTGCAATACCCACTTGTTGACTTGCGATCAGTCAATGAACCAGCCCAATTTGCATCTGTGAACACACTCACACTCCTAATTGGGCCCTTTTTGAAGTGAAGACCTTTCCCAGGTGTCTTTTTGAGGTACTGCTAAATTTGAGTCACAAATTTCATGTGATCTTTAGTGGGCTTATTCATAAAACGGCTTACCATACTCACTGAGTAACCAATATCTGGTCTTGTGTGAGTTAGGTAAATTAGCTTTCCTACCAATCTTTGGTATCTCTCTTTATCAACTTGGGGACTGCCTTCTTGTTCGACCAATTTAAGGTTAGGTTCCATTGATGTAACTGATGGCCTGCACCCTAACATTCCTATTTCTTCCAATAGGTCTAGCACATTTTTTCTTTGGGATACGTATATTTATTGATGATATACCTTTGATCTAGAGACTTGATTATGTCCAAAGAAGTTTGGAAAGTAGTGATGAACTTCTGCAGAAATAAGGACATTGATTCTGCAGAAACGAAGATTGATGATCAATCTGGTCTGTTAGTGTTCTGAACTATCAGGAGATTGATGATCAATCTTGAGGTTCAGTCTTGATTTAACTTTCTTGACAATTTTGGCTGGAGAAGGTTACAACTTATTTTATTTTGCTTGATTCATGACCTTTTAACTTAGTGATTAGAATGCCTTCTTTAACTAGAATGATTCCTACTTGTTCCTTGCCAAGTACTGATAACATCAGCGTAAAATATAGAGGCAGAACCTTCTTCGAACTAACGGAGATTGATTGATCTTTAGGTTGTGCTGATAAGTCTTGATTGTGGAGAACATTCTCTATCTTTACAATTTATTTTCAAGAATGTTCTGTAAAGTTTTTTTGTCTGATTTATTTGCTTTGCTTGGTTCCTATCTTTGAAAAAACACTCAAGAGCACAGGTTAAATTTGAAGTAACAATATCAATTATAAGAAAGGGGGGTTTGAATTATAATTGCCCCTTTTAAAATTTTCCTGTTTTGAAACTAAAAAATTACTCAAGATTGATCTTGGTATTATGAAGAACGATCTTGGTTAGTGTAAAACAACAATATTGATTTTATCAGTGAAACAGCTTATTGCAAATCAAATAATAAATAAGGATAGGGATAGAGAGATTACTCAAGCATATATCCTAGTTCACCCAACTTGGGCTACGTCCAGTCCTCACAAATGTGAGATTTTCCACTAAGTGCTCAAAGGCAAGATTGTTCTTGGTTGTTACACAACTTTCGTAGATCAATCTTGATCTTTACACAGCTTCTACCTTTCTACCTTAGAAAGGATTTCCAGTTTTTCCTTAGCCTATTTCAGCAAGGAATTTACAAATTACCTTCTAATCATAAAAGGATTTCTACACACTTTACAAGCTATGATGATACACTAGCTTTGTATTACAATATGATGATGAAGATGTTTTGAATCTTAATATTTACTCAACTCTTGTTTGAGAAATAGATTCTGAGATATAGGATTATAATGCTACTGATTTCACCACAACACAAAGAGAAAACAGATTTTCGAGCCAAAGAATGAGACTTTGAGTAAGCTTGATTATGAATGTAAATTGATGCTTTTCTTGGCACTTTGAGTTGTGTCTTGTTCTTCATCTTGATGTTGCATTTATAAGCTCAAATGGAGGCTTGGACAGCTCTCATAGCCGTTGGAATGAGGCCAGCTGTCATATGGCAGTAGGTGAACTAAAGCAGGCAGAAAGCAAGATTGAAGAAATTGAATCCAGGAGTGTTCTTGCAGTCCAGGATCGATCTTCAGATTACTTAAGCATGTTCTGACTTAGTACTCGATCCAGTACTGTTTTGCAGAGGTTGCTTGTGTGCTCTTCTGAGTCAGTTGTGCAGTTTTGATTTGATAGTTGCAGCTGTACTTTTACAGCCTGTACCTGTACTTGTGTTTGTACAACATAAGGAATGATCTTGCTTCTTTGTAATCCTTCATGAGGCTTGTCTTTGATTCCTCAAACTTGGGCTGATTATGTTTTAGGCCTTTCTTAGTTTATCCTTGAGAAACATATCAGATTGACAAAGCTTCTTGGTTTGAAGTCTTCAACTCGAGATTAATCCTTCTTGATTAAGTGGATCAATCTTCGTTTTTTTTTTGTGGAAGTCTGTCAGAATTTATCAATCTTCGTATTGCAGAAGTCTGGTCAGGATTGATCAATCTTCATATTGCAGAAGTCTGGTCAGGATTGATTAATCTTCGTATTGCAGAAGTCTGGTCAGGATTGATCAATTTTCATTCTGAAGATCAATCTTCGTTTTGCAGAATTCTGGCAGGATTGATCTTTGCTTTGCTGTTTTTGCTTACTTTGATTTTAATGATATTTGATTTGATTTACTTGGTACCTATCTTGTTTAACACACTCAAATACACAAGTTAAATATCAAAAACACTTAGAATCATAATTATAATTCTTAATTAACAATTTGTTTAATTATCATCAAAACAATTAATTTAGAGATTTTGTCTTAACAAAATTAACATAACATTTAGAATCATAATTAACGTTCTTAATTAACCATTGTTTATTTTCATCAAAACTTAATTTGAGAGTTTGTCTTAACAATGTGGTGATGAAGGCCCTGTATTCTTGTGACAGACTTCTATGAGATACATAATTGCCAATTGGATGTTTAGTGCATGCTTTCACTGCTTTCCTCACAACAATTGGTAAGTTAAGATCAATCTCATTTAAGCCACAATTATCATTAGGCTCAAAAACAATATTACCAAGTAGAACTTCTAAATCTGAATTAAGTTCAGAATTTTGGATTAGCCTTGGAGATATGGAGATTTCTTCCTCTTTTTGAGTTTTCTTCTTCCTTGTCTACACCAGTAGTTCTTTTTTCGGTTATGTCTCAGATCTGGTTGCAGGTTCTGCTGTTTCTCCAGTCACAAGGTCAACTTCTGGTTCTACAACTTGCTGTTGTATGGAGGTCTGTTCTGTTTCTAAAAAATGCTGCAAATTCTGCTGCAGCTGCAAATTTTGTTCCATTTCATGTTACAAATGTTGTTCCATTTCCCAAGGTTGGAATTATGCTATGTTTTTTTCTCTCTCCCCTTGAAGGCCAACTTTGGGGTTGAAAAGTTGATTTTCAAAGAAGGTTACATCCATGGAATGGTAGAATTTTTTGTTTATGTGGAAATAACCCCTGTATCCCTTTTTATTTGGTGGGTATCCTAAGAATATGCATTTCAGGGATTTGGGCTCTAATTTTCCTTTGGTAGGCCGGTTGTCATCCACAAATGCAGTGCAACCAAACACTTTGGGGGGAATGGTTGAAAGAATTTTAATATGTTGGGTAAATGGATAGAAGGGCTTGGTAAGGGGTTTGGAACTTGAGGGCTTTAGAAGGAATTCTGTTTATTAAATATGATGCTGAAAAGACGGCTTCACCCTAAAAATGATTTAATACGTTAGATGATAACATAAGGGACCTAGTAACCTCCATGAGGTGCCTATTTTTCCTCTCAGCAATACCATTTTGTTGTGGTGTGTTTACACAGATGGTTTGGTGAACTATTCCATGCTTGAAAAGGTGATATTTGAGGGAATGGTGATAGTATTCACGGCCATTGTCAGTTCGTAGGACTTGGATTTTGGTTTGGATCATATTGTTGAAGTTCTCAAAGATTTCTCCCACTTCAGATTTTTCTTTCATAAGGAACACCCAAGTAACTCATATATGATCATCTATAAAGGTCACAAACCATTTTGAACCAGTTATGTTGTTAACACAGGAAGGTCCCCAAACATCACAATGGATTAATGAGAAAGGTTGGGATGGTTTATAAGATTGAGGAGGATAATGGTTACATGAGTGTTTGGATAATTGACAGATTTCACATTGAAACAAATTTGAACTTTTATTGAATAGAGAAGGAAACATTTTTTCAAGGTACATCAAGTTTGGATGTCCTAAATGATAGTGCCATAGCATGACAACTTTCTCTAGGTTTTCACCACTTGATGCAACAACATAAACTGAATTATTTTGTCTCTTCTTGAACTCACTAACTTGAAGGAAGTAGAGACCTGCACATTTCTCAGCATTGCCAATCTTCCTCCCCGAATCCAGATCCTAAAATTCACATAGGTGAGGCCAGAATTTAGTGAAACAATTTTGATCTTGAGTCAATTTACTTATGGACAAAAGGTTGCAATTTAACTTTGGAACATAAAAAACTGAGTTAAGAGTAATGTCCTTGGAAATGATTACTGAGCTTTTACCAATCACTTTTGTTTTTGTGCCATCTGCTATTCGTACCATAGAATTGTCATTGGATAGGTAAGATTCATCAAATAGAGTGATATCCCCAGTCATATGGTCTGAGGCTCTAGAGTCTACAATCCATGAGTTAGATATTCCGTTGTCAACAAAATAAACACATGAGGAATTACCTTTTTGGGCCAAGGCAGCAGTTGAGTGTGTGCTAGTGTTTTGAAGGGATTGTTGTAGCAATTTTTGTAACATTTCCATTTGTTCCTTGATGAATGGACTTGGTTCTGGTGTTGGGGCTGCCAACACTTTGTCTCATTCTGATGTGGCAGCATGGGCGTGAATGTCCCTGCTCCTAGATGGTTTCCAGTCTGCTGGTTTTCCGTGAATGACCCAACATGTTTCTTTGGAGTGGCCTGATTTTTTGCAATGATCACATCATCCTCTATATTTTTTGTAGTTTCCTTTCACAGCCAAGGTTGAACCTTCATAAATGGAGTTTTGATTCGTGCTTCCAAACATGACTTTCCTTCAGCTATCTTCTCTTCTCACTTCTGAAAATACTTCTCGGATGTTGGGCAGAGGTTGGGTTCCAAGTATTCTTCCTTTTACATCATCTAGATTATTGTTCATGCTAAGGAGGAACTGGTATATTCAGTCTTTCTCCACCAGTTTTTTGTACTGTTTGCTATCTTCAAGGAATCTCCACACCATATCCTCATAGATATTCAACTGTTGCCAGTAACAGGTGAGGGTATGGTAGTAATCAGTGACTGTTGTGTCTCCTTGTCGCAAGTCATGTAGGAGACTCTTGATCTCAAATATGGTAGAAGTATTATCAGTTATTGAGTATGTCTCCTTGGCAGCCTCCAAATCTCAGCTGCAGGGCATTAATACATGAAGTTTTCGCCTGCTTCAGTGGTCATTGAGTTCAGTAGCCATGTCATGAGTAAGTTGTTCTTTGGCTCTTTAGCATCATCAGAGATGTAATCTTCCTTCCCTTTTCGTTTAAGGAAGTTCCGGACAAATCTTGCCCAAAGGGTGTAGTTTTGGCCATTTAATTTGTAGCCAGTGATGGGTATAATGGTGTTTTAAGTAAGGCTACTAATTGTGAAAGTTCCAGCTACCATTTTAGGGTTTGGGTTTGTGATTGAATTGTTTTCTTCAGCCATAGAGTAATGGAGTTTTTCACTTGGACCAGGTTTACTCTAATACCGTGTGAATTATTAAGGAAATGATTGTTTCATTTCTTGAATCAAAATGGTTACAATTTTGATTTAAATATAGCATGCCCTAGTCTAAAAAAAAATGAAATTAAATAGAAAGAATTTACTATACAAGGTCTCTTGATATTCACTACGGTTGTCTTATTAATTACAAAATAATCAGTCTAACATATAGATCAAACTTTCTACATCTAAGACTTTGGTTACTTGAAATATTTTTTGATTTTGGAAGTTATTCGCTCTAAAAAGGCATCACACTAAATCAATGTAAATAGGCTCTATATATAAAATCCTTCTATCAATAAAGATTATCAATTATCTCTGTATCTTTCTCTTATACTCTCTAAGAATGTATTGTCCTCCTCTCCAAACTGAATGTTGTTTCATTAAAAACTTGCAAGACACGTTCATTGCATCCTTAGTCATTCAACTTTATATATTTATATATGACTCATAAAAAAAGTTTATTCTATAAACAATAAAAAATTATATTAAAGAAAGACAAGTTTTTGTTTGTATTAGTAGGGTTTGTGAGAAAATGAAAAGAGGTCAAATGTTAGACTCGATTACTTGAATAATGAAAATGTATGAGAAAAGGGTAATTGTGGAATTTTGAGTTTAATTAATTGTAAATTAATATATTGTGAACGTGGCACCACGTGTGGGAGTGAGCATATGTACAATGTAGTACGTACGTATTTAATTATAAGTTTCTATCATCTTTTCTGCGCATATTAAAAAAATAGTTAATAAATTTAATTTGTCTATTATATGTGTAAATGTTACTAAAAATATCTTTTATATATAACTATTTTAATTTGACTTGTCATTTTCTAAGATAAATTATAAATAAATAAAAGAGGTATGTTCGAAAAAAAATAAGATTTAAATATGTCTTTATTCGTTGCAATCATAACTTTTTTATTTTAGTCTTTATAAATTTTTTTGTTTGATTCACATCCTTGCAAATATAATTCATTTTAAAATAGTCATTTCATCCAACTTTCGTTACAAAATTTTTAACACCGTTAAACCTAAATATAATTAAAATATTACTTTTTTAACCTAAAAATAATCTCCAATATAATTTAATTATAACATTTTTTAACCTAAAATGAACCCCCAATATAATTAAATTATAACATTTTTTAACCTAAAATGAATCTCAAATATTTCATTCTTCCATAAAAAAATCCTAAAATTAAGAACTTCAAAATGTTTCTTTTGAAATTGTTGGTTCAAGTTTAGAGCATCAACGCTGCTGGTTAATTGCAAGATAGCAATTTGTATTATATTGTCAAAGATAGATAAGATATTAAGATATTGTCGGTGAGTTTCTTTTGAAATTATTGGTTCAACATTTTTTTTAGTTTTTATCTTCTATAATAATCGTTTCAAGGTGAAACTTGCTTTGGAAATTTCTTGGTTGACCAGATTTTTCAATTCATTGACCAGATTCTAAGTAGAACTAGAACTACTGGAAATCGAATTGAGAATGTTAATCGAAATTGAAACATGACCAGATTTGATAATTGAAGAATCAGAATTCAATTCGTTGATAACGGAAACAATCAGTTCATCGTTTTGAACCAATTACTAATTGCTAGTTTCAATTTCACTTTTTCCATCCATCGACACAAATAAAATTGAAGTGAATCAATTGAAAGAAGAAACAAACATTCACAAATTTTGTATTGATATTGTATTTGATACTCTAGCCCTAATTGTAGGAGTGTAGGGGGAAGAAGAATGAAACCGTTGGGGTTAATTTTAAATTAAAAATTTTATAATTTAATAATATTAGAGGTTTATTTTTAAGTTAAAAAAAATTATGTTTTAATTATATTTAGTTTTAACGGTTATAATTTTTGAACCAAATAAAAACACTTACCAAAATCAAAAAGATTATAATTTTAAAGACAAAAGATATATTTAAATTAAAAAATAATAATAAATGCATCTAGTAACTTCAAATTGAACTTATAATTAAAGAAAAATTATTTTATTAAAGAGTCATTATAATTCGAGATTCAAGTAGTAGCAACGTCAACGACCCCAATCTTGTTTTCCACAAAATCTTTTGTGTGTACTATTGTTTTCCACATAAAGAGATTATTTCTTCTTTTTTTTTTTTTTTT
>JBBPBP010000003.1:7977926-7996255 GCA_037974735.1 Cicer chorassanicum
ATATATATATATATATATATAATTCCTCGCAATCACTTCCTCCACCATTTTTTTCTTTCTATAACTTCTCCAAAGTTTTTTCTTATCTTTTTCAATTTTTTCATCTACTATCTATTATTATATATTTATAGAAACTAATGTCTAGCACCAACTTTTTCTCATCATCCAAGGGCCAGTATTTCTGAAATTGGAACGAGTGAGCAATTTCAATCTCCAGTCCTCTTTTTCTTGGATATCGCATTTCATTATTAACTCCAATATGGTTAACATAAATAACCTAATTTTTATAACCGAACAAAAATTATCAACAAATTATAAACAACCTTTTTGAAGTTTTTATTCTATATATATGAATCAAGAACATAGTACACGTACCATTGTCTTTCTCCTTCCACTATTTATTGAAAATAAACAATAACTTTGTGTCCTCTTTCTAACTTAAATATAAACAACTTTGAGTTAAATTAAGTTAATTCAAAATTGCTTATATTCAAAGTGGGAGAGTGTATTTATTTGTGCACCACTGAATAAAAACACACGTACGTACATAAACTCACACACAAACTTCACAACCCCACACCAATTACATAATTATTCATTCTGGAACACAAATGGGAGGGCATCACCATCAAGGGCCAACAGAATTTTTCCATTCTCACGAAAAATTCCAACAGTGCCACATATAAAATCACAAGTAGGGCAAACCTCTTTAGGACACCATTGAATATTATAGATACCTACAGTTTGAGTTTGTACAATCCTAAAGAAGTTACCAAATGATTCAGTTGTACTATCATCTCTTCCGGTGATAATCAACCGTCGTCCACTCTTTGCATCCCTCGCACCCAATCTCCATTCTGTAGTCCGACCACAGTTTGAGGAATCTTGATCAAAAGATATTCTCACGTTCCTGTTAAGCCTCACATTGTCATCATCATTATGGGGAGCAAAAGGAGTGAATTTCACGTCCAAACCCTGTTGTGAGTTAGTGTTCTCAACACCAACATTGAAAGGACATGACCCATCTCTTGTGACCAAAGTGGAACGTCCTCCATTGCCTGCAGTGGCAGGCGCAATGAAGTATTCCTCATCGATCTCAACAGGTTCGCCGCCGGTATCGATAATGAATTGGGCTATTGATGTTGTGGCCATCAAAAGCCATATATGAGCAAGAGTGAATATGGTGAGAGATCTAGTTGACATGATTATTAATTAATTAATTAGTTGCTTTATTACCTTAATTGCACTCAAAGGCTAGATGTGTTTTAGCTGTTGGTTGACAGGCAACGTATTTATAGGACTGATCATCATACCATGCAATGCATATAATACTCATGAATGAATGAATGGACATAAAAGTTCAATTAATTAATTAATTACAAGAGGTAATTAATTATTTATTAATAGTTTGCTTTGTAATTGCTATTTGGACAAAATAATGAATCTTTCAAGCGGATGTGGATCATTTATCATTGTTTACATCGCGTGATTTTGATAAGGTGGTATAGTGAATTTGTTTCCTTGTATGAATCGTCCAATTAAATGAAAATATACGTAGTTTCGTACAACTACCAAAAACAACATAATACTATAGCTAAAACACTTTTGTCTCTTTCTTATTTTTATGGTGTCCCGTCTATTATTGTATTTATTATTATATTATATTATATATATGATCGACAAAAATAAAAATAAATATATCGGTAAATATTTAATGAATCAAAAGATATTCTTTACCTTGAAATGTAGCACCATACTTTCACTCTAAATTTTTGTCAACAAAAAGAAATTAAATTATTTCTTGCTTTTCGTCTTTCTCTAAAGTAAAAAGTTAATAAAACTAGTAAATCAAGAGTTAAAATTATAATTACCCATAATTGATCATGTATGTGCATATAATATCAATCATTGATTTGTTTATAACCGGTGGATAATATTCATTTTATTCTTTAAAGTGAGCGACTCACTTTAGAGGAGCCTAATCTCAAATTTAGAGGTCGTTTACTTTGACAAAATATTTTTTGTTTTCATTTCTTAAAATTTGTGTTAATTTTTTCGTTAATAAAAATATAAGGGACTATTTGAAGTGAATAGTTGTTTTCATTACCCGAATCAATGAAAATGGCAAAAAAAAAAAATATTTTCATTATTTTCATAAATATGTATCCTCATTAACTAGCATTTCATCTTATCTCCATTGTCTTCAAGAGTCTTTCATCATGGTAAGATGGACACAAATTTTAGAAAATAAAAACAAAAATTATTTTTACAAAGTAAACAACCCCTTAGTTTTTCTTTCGCATTTTTCAGCAATTTCATACTATGTTGTTTTGTAGATCTTCTTGGTGCAACATTATTTGTTTCCTATTGTGTTGTACAGTCAGTAAAGTTTTGATTGTTACATTCTATTTTGTTGTACTTTGATTGTTGTCTATTTTGATTATTGTTTCCTTTTTCTGTTTTGATGGTTTCCTTTTTTGATTATTGTCTCTACATTTAAGTTATGTTAGTTTTACCGCTAAACTCTTTAGAACAAAAAAAAATAAAGTTCTATTACATTCACTAAACTAAGATGTTGTTTTGGGTTTTTAGGTAATTTTAAGTTGAGCAAATGGAAAGTGGAAATGGAAGTTACATAGGAAGTAATTCACAAAGTGAGAATGTGGAAATTGCTTGCACTCCAGTTTCAATTCCGTAACCAATTGCAACACAACAAGGAGCAATCACTACAAAAAAATTGACTTATCGTGACACACAAAGTTTGTCACTAAAAGTCAAAAACTGTAGGTAAAGATCAATAATACTTTGAGTGACACCCAGATCAAGTGTCAATTTTAAGGGGGCGTCTTGCTACACTATTAGGACTGTCACTCGATGTTTTGAGGATTGTCACTATATGTTTTTTATTTCTATCTACAATAATGATTGTCACTAAAAGCTAAATAAATATAAGTAAAGAATTGATCTATTCCTACGGTATTGTCTGTTACTATAACCTAGAAAAGTATCAATAAAGAATTAATATATTCCTATGGTATTGTCTGTCACTAAAACTTATTATTATTATTTATTAAATTAAATTTATTTTATTTTATCTCCCTACTAATTATTATTCTAAATTATTAATATCAATAAATTAAATTTAAATTTCTAATTTATTTTTATTAACTAATGCCATTGAAACTCAGACTTGGAACTTAAAGCATTCTACTACCAGTAAAAAAACTCAGCCTTAGAACTTAAAGCATTCTACTAGATGACATGACACAAGTGTGGAAATAAATTTATCTACATTATGATTTCTCTTTGCATTGGCATCACTAATTGTCATTTCTCATGCAGCTAATAATTGTTAGCAGACTTATAAATCACATTAGAGAAAGAAGTCAATGATGTTACTCAACTATGAAACTTATTGCATCCCAAAGTGATAGATGAAAGGTTTAAAGGGCTTTAATAAATTATTGACAACAAAACTTATCAACAAAAGCCATAAATTATGGTTCACTATATTTCAACCGTGTGATGATTAGTTAGATCTAAATTAGAAACAAATAAAACATAGTGAGTAGTAAGTACAAATATCCATGCAAACCATGTGAAATCCAGGGAAATGTTAATTTCATAGGATATATGTGAAAAACTAATACCTCCACTAGTATTTTTGAGTCCAGCCCAACTTTCTCAGTGAGAAGCAAACCTTCAGAAAAGGATGCGCCATCATACTATAAACCAATGGAAAAGAGAGAAATAAATCATGTCGCCTTAATCATCAACACAAACTCAAATAGAAGCAAAATAGCAGGAACCAAATTTTAAAAGACATGCCCATGATCATATTCACAACAAGTTTCATTGCAGCTACATTTCCAACATCACCAAGGTAAAATTTGGACAGCATTGAAGCATAAAGCATACATGTTATATGAATTAATTGTATGCTTTGGAAGCAAGATCAAAGATTTTTTAATGAAGGACTAAATATATATATATACTTTCCCCATGATGTCAAAGAAAGGAGCAACCGTTTCATAAACACTTTTGTCCCCTGAAACATTATATAATATACATTATCTCAGTTTCTGTAAGTTCCCAACACTCTTTTGTGACTAAAGTCTAAATGAATGTATGTGTTGTTATGTATTAAACGGGGAGCTATAGGATGAAATTCTTTACAGTATAACCCATTGCAAAGACTTCATAAATTCATAATTTCAAATATCTGCAGCTAATGGAATCAGTGCTACAACTTACATGACACATCTTAGCTGAATTTTCTACTTGTAAAATAAAATCTCTCACCAACTCTTTTCCCATGCCAAAAGTTATTAGTAGTGGAAGATGAATATTCACCTGCTGTAAGAAATATCAATTGTCCATCTTCTGCTAGCTTTTTGGAACCTGAAACTGGAGCCTGTAGGTAGATAGAAATGGCTTCCCAAGTGTTACAACTTACATATTCATCTAATCATCCAACAAAAGCAAGCAACGAATAATGCAAATCCAAATTGAAGAGCCCCCTGTATGTTCCATAGAGAATAGGTAGTAGGGAAAGTATAAACAACCAAAGCTCCAAAAATAATGCTCCGGTGGATTTTATGTGTCCATTAATCAATTTAGAAGTGTCCTCATCAACAGTTGATACATCCACGTGTCTGAAAATATAAAATATATCAAGTTTGCTATCAGACTAAGGAAGCACATCACAACCTATATACACCATAAGCTGGCATACAATATCTTCCTACCATTTCATTACTTCAAAAAGTAAACAATCGAGTAGATACATGGCTTGCAGACATTATAATGATATGAAAATATATGCAACGAATATATTATACTATGGATAGACATAGTCTAATCAAACTAGAGGGAAAAGTTTCAATAGTAAGATGATCAAGCATATATCAATATGCATTTCAAATGCTATTAAATGTCAAATTGTAGCAATCAAATGAAAATACTTTATAACTTTGAATTTAAATATAGCACCCTTTTCCTGGACCCATTCCATTTGCAGCTCCATGCTTCCCACAAGCAACATCCACCTGATATGGAATAGAACAAATACAACTAGCTCATAACTTCTAGATGAGTTAAAATAAAAAAACCATACAAAGATATACACACACCGCACTTTGAGGATCAGCAAGCATGGAAAATGTGACATCGCAAGATGCTGCTACTTCCTCAGGAGATGATTTATATCTGCAGAACAAATTAGAATGTGAAGAACTAGTAAACATCCTGGGCAACAATATTGCACATGGTTTCACATTCAGGTGGTCAACGCATATTAATCATAAGTAAACTAAAGAATAAAATTTGAATGAATTTCTTTTAAAAAATTGAAAAGAGGAAAATTGTTATTTAATAAAGTGAACTAATTACCCTTTTACAAGGATCACCAACAGAATTTGAAGTATGTCTCTTGAAATTTATAAAATCAAACTCTTACTACTGAGTTGACACGCACAATGAAATTTGAATTAGAATCTACTGCTACTAGTACTATTATAAAAAATAAAAAATGCATTAGAGAAACTATTAATAGGTTAATTAATAGATTAGTATGACAATATAAAGATATATACCCAGCTTTGGTGAGATTTTTTGCCATAGGGGAGCCCATGATTCCGAGTCCCAAAACGCCAACACGTGGAGGTGTCTGAACCCCTGAAAGCAAGAGTGTATGTGTTTATTTAAATGTTGAGATGAATTGAAAACTGGCACTCCAACTCCAATAACACAAATACCACATGCTTAGGCCCCGAACCTCATTATCAATCTGACCTTTGAGATCCTATCAATGAAAACTCTCCACATGGCTTAACCTAAGATGCATACATTACAGACTTAGCAGATTGTTTCCCTGACGTAGATCCACAGAAAGCTTTGTATTTCTTTTTTGAACCAAACGGGAAGTCCTTGTTTCAAGGAATCTTCCTGATAGAACGAGAAGCAAGAACAACAAACCAGAATGTCAAAGGATAGCATAGTATTAGAATAGTGTTTGTGAATGCGAACGACATATTGATTTTGGATCACCTAACCAACTCAAAGGCAATTAAAACACCAACAAATCACAATACAAGAAGAAAAATAGAAAGAAAACCTTGTCATTTTGTTGTAATGTGATTTTATCATTGGTTTTCCTGGAGCTATTGTTTGATTCATCAGCAGTGTTGTCCTCTACAATGTTTTCTTTGTGCTTTTCACGATTCTCATTTACATCACAACATGCATATTCCATGAATTCGAGTTAAGAGTTGGAATATAAAGAGTAAACACAAACATGAATGAATCCTACCAAGATGTAATATGCTAGAGAGAACCAAATTAACAATTATGAACAGGAAAATATGATGGTTTGACTTTCAGAAAGTGCAAAATGAAATGACTAGCCATTACCGTTAGTACTAGCCTGACTTTGAAGGCAGTCAGAATTTGAAGAGCACTCTTCTGCTCCTTGTTCTGCTATTAGAAACTCTATTGCGGCCCCAACATCTCCATTTACCTGATCTAGAATCTGCAACAAAGAATTTATACTTACATGTAAAGTTGTTAATTTCCAAAATAAATAAAACAGCAAGCTGCAAGAGTTCTCCTTTAACTGAGATATCATCAATTGTCAAACAAATAAAAAGGCATCCACTTATTGCACCTGTTCCACTTTTTCTCTGTTTTCACATCCAATTCCAGCCATAACCACCTTTACAGACCCCGGCTGAAAAGTTTGCCTACTAGCTTGCTCATAGGGTTTTCTAGCTTTATCTTTCGTTTGATGGGATGGCGCTGAAAGATCGGCATCCGCCTTTCACAAACTATAATTAATCAGTAAATAGCTACTGCTCTTAATTAACTCTTAACATTAATCTGAGAATTAGGGAACAAAATTCCAATAAAAACCTTAATTACAATCGACCTTGCAAGTCCATCACATCGGACCTCAAAACACGATCCTCCACCACAAAGAAACCTACAATATGTGCAAAAAACGTTGGATGCGATTCAAGAAAAGGCGTCATCGACGATACCTGAAAATCTGAAGTCAACTGAAGCTTCCGATTCTCAAAATAATATTGCTTAAACCAATCCTCTAACCCTAATGTCTGATGAAAATGATAAGCTTTATTCAACGGAGTCAAATCAAATCCTAAAACTCCACCGCCGTTACCGTTACCGTAACCGTCATCTCCGGTTCCCGCAGAGATTGCATCTTCATCCTCTTCCTCCAAAGCATAAATGCAATCCCTAACACTGAGCCTACTCTGTTCCTCCACTTGGCGCTGTTTGATTCTGAGATCCTCTTCTCTCTGTCTTACCGATTAAGCTTGACCAATTTCCAATTGACCTAAATTGCGACTCACAACACGGATCTCAACTAACCAGTCACCAAACTCTTTGTTCACTTTTCTCTCTATGCAAGAACGAATCTCTGGAATCTTCTTCTCAAGCATCTTCTTTAGAGTCGACGACGTCGTTTTATCCAAGAAATTTCTCTCGATTGTATCAACGCACCTAAGCGCCATGTAGAAGTTGTCACCGGAAAGGTGATGGTTAGCGCGGGAGCAAACTTCCATAAGGTGAACACACGCTTCGACTGATTTGATTGCAAGGTTAATGTTCTTCGAAACGTTTCGTGTTTCGACAAAGGAGTCGAGGGAGGAAAGGAGAGGACGAGCGACGGATTGGAGTTTGGAGTTGGAATCGAAGAGTGATGACTTGAGGGATTCGACGTCGAAGACGAGGGATTTGAGGTCGTCGACGGCGAGGATGAAGTCTTGGTAGTGTGCTTTGCAGACTTCTTCGATCTCGGATTCTTTGGAGCGAGCGAAGTGCTTGATGTGGTGTTGGAGGCTCTCTGGTTTGCAGGAAGCGAAAGCTTTGCGGATGAAGGAAATCGAATTGTTACTAGAGAAGCAAAGCGATTTTTGAGAGGGAAAATGAAAAAAGGATTCCACCCTAACTGGACTGTGGAAAAATTTCTGAGAGGGAAGTAAGGGAAATGGGTTTAATGAAACACTAGAGAAATGGGAAGAAAGGGAAAATCATTTTCTACTTTTTGAAGATTTTTGTGCATTTAATTTTTTTTACAAAAGAGTATAATATTTTCAGATACAATGACACCTTAACCGTAGCTAAAAGTAGCTTTAGTGACAGATAAAAAAACATCACAAAATCTGAGTGTCACAATAGATACTTTTTTTTGTAGTGAATAGAAGGTTCCATTCTAAAACTACAACCGGTTGCACAACAAGAGCCACTACAAAAAAAAAACTGAAGAACTGAGGCGGCTAAAATGAACATATTATGGCAGTTTTAGCCGCCACAATAAACCAAATCGGCATCTTCCATTACGCTGTAAATTTGTCTGCCGCTCGAATTAAAGTGGCGGTTTATTTGTAGTCGCCGCAAAAACCATCACTTTAAACGATGTTTGAAATGACAATTTTATTGTTTTAAAAAATGGCAGTTTCAACTGCCGCTTTATACATTTTAAAAAGAAATGCAACCTATTTATACGTCATTGCAAACCGCCATAATAACTTGCAAATATTGGCATTGCAAACTGCCACAATTCGCGACTACTTACTTTATTAATTGAACTGCCACAATTCAAAAAAAAAAAGAGCCATACAGATTTATATAGCCTTTAGATATAAAATTTCAGCTTTATACAACTTAGAACCCAATCTCTTCTCAACTATATATCCATAAACGTAAAAAGTTAACTCATGACAGGCGTTCATTTGGTCTCCGCTTCCCTAATAAGATAAACCAGTTGCAATTTTATCTCATTTAATCTTAATTTTGTTACACAAGCAAGTATATAAAAATGATTAATTCTCCGACATAAAATACAAACAAAAATGATCACTACAAAAAATACCCACTTATAACAAGATAACAATATAATGATTATCCAAATTTAAATATTCAAATATGATAAGATAACTAAAACACAAGTACTTGAGTTTGGTAAGAAGAGAACATACTTGTAACTATAATATTGGCGCTACTAGTTGAACCTCAAGAAATAGAGAAATCTTAACTACAAATGTTGTATAGTTTTAGAGTCTCTGTACAAGAAAGTGAAACATCATTAGTATTTGAATTGCAAGCAAAAGATACTTGTTCTGCTAACTAAAAATAAAGAGTTACTCAAAGTTTACTTGGGTACATAAAAGACTAAAACAAAGAACTAATTATTTAGAGTTTCAATTATTTGTTGTGGAAGTATTCCATTCAATTGACATATGAAAAACAATAATAAAAGGAGACCACATATCTCATTTCTCAAACTGAAAGAGTAAAATTGTCAAGCATTATTGAAAGTTCAATCTGGAAATTTAGTTAAGTTAAATTCAAGAGAAGTAAATGTGAACAGACATGTAAATGACTAGAATCTTTAATTTCTCCCATAACCTCATATATACTGTTTTATAATTTTGAAGAGCCATATCCATATGTTTCTATTCACAAAAATTAGCAACCAAAGTCTTTAACGACTTAAATCAAACAATGCAATGATAAATCAACAATAATGAGAAAACATTTGAATCCAAATCTAACTACAAACTCAAAATCTCAAAATAAACTCAAAATCTCACCAACAACAAACTCAGAATGTTACCAACAATAAACTCAAAAAATAACTTCGCAGTTTCAGGAACAATATGAAGAAAAAAAAAAGGGAAAGTAAGGGCTTGTTTGATTCACATTCCAAAAACTCTATTTTAGTATTTTAAAATTTAAAAACTATAAAACTTGTTTGAATTTCTTGTTTTTAAAAACTGTTTTATAAAATTATTTTTAATATTATACTTTTTAAAACTAAAAAAACAAAACAGATAAATGGTACTGTTTTCCTTTTCATTTTTCAGTTTTTTTAAAAAAATTAGAGTTATCAAACAGATTTTTTTTAAATTTTCTTTTTAAAAACATTTTTCTAAGATTTATTTATAAAATAGTTTTCAAAAACTAAAAAATAAAATACAATCAAACAAACCCTAAATATCTAGCGCGCCAATTAGAATTGGTAAGTAATGGCGGTCAAAATCTCCTTAACATATCTATTTGAGTTGGTAAAAAAGTTTGTAAATACTAGAGGGTGTAACTGCCACAATTTCTTGTAAATAGTGGCGTCTATTAAGCCTCTCGTAATATGTTGTATATAGTGGCAGTTTTTGAAAACCCTCTTAATAAAATCGCCACAATTCCCCAGTTTTTTTGTAATGAGCTATTGAAAAAAAACCTAGTTGACCTCCTTCTTCAGCTCAGGAACACTTTACAAAGAATCAAAATAGGGCGTAATTATTGTAAAAAAAAAACTTATGCATGCAATAGTTCTAGTCATGGAACCTGAATAAGCATTAAAAAGTTTGCCTTAAAAATTCAAATAGGGTAGTTGATAAGAAACAAAAAACACTTACTATAGGAAAGGATTGTGAAGATGGCCCAAACAGCATTGTTAAATTTAAGTTTGTTGAATTTAGTCAAGATATGACTCGTTCATCCTCACAAAGATGATAGTTATGGATGAACTTACTTTTAAACATGTTGAAAATAAATGATTTAAATACTTTATGAGTGTGGTTTGTCTTAGATTTAAAGTTCTTTGTCGTGTAACGATTGCTAAAGATTGCATACTTTTGTATAATGATGAGAAATAAAAGTTGAAAAGATTATTATTTGCGAATAAACAACCTTTTTGGAATTTTTATTCTATATATATGAATCAAGAACATAGTACATGTACCATTCTCTTTCTCCTTCCACTATTTATTGAAAATAAACAATATAAACAACTTTAAATTAAATTAAATCAAAATTGCTTATATTCAAACTGAGAGAGAGTATTTATTTATGCACCACTGAATAAAAACAGAAGTACGTGCATAAACTCACACACAAACTTCAGAACCCCACACCAATTACATAATTATTCATTCTGGAACACAAATGGGAGGGCATCACCATCAAGGGCCAACAGAATTTTTCCATTCTCACGAAAAATTCCAACAGTGCCACATATAAAATCACAAGTAGGGCAAACCTCTTTAGGACACCATTGAATATTATAGATACCTACAGTTTGAGTTTGTACAATCCTAAAGAAGTTACCAAATGATTCAGTTGTACTATCATCTCTTCCGGTGATAATCAACCTTCGTCCACTCTTTGCATCCCTTGCACCCAATCTCCATTCTGTAGTCCGACCACAGTTTGAGGAATCTTGATCAAAAGATATTCTCACGTCCCTGTTAAGCCTCACATTGTCATCATCATTATGGGGAGCAAAAGGAGTGAATTTCACGTCGAAACCCTGTTGCGAGTTAGTGTTCTCAACACCAACATTGAAAGGACATGACCCATCTCTTGTGACCAAAGTGGAACGTCCTCCGTTGCCTGCAGTAGCAGGCGCAATGAAGTATTCTTCATCGATCTCAACGGGTTCGCCGCCGGTATCGATAATGAATTGGGCTATTGATGTCGTGGCCATCAAAAGCCATATATGAGCAAGAGTGAATATGGTGAGGGATCTAGTTGACATGGTTATTAATTACTTTATTACCTTAATTGCTCACTTAATTGCACTCAAAGGCTAGATGTGTTTTAACTGTTGGTTGACAGGCAACGTATTTATAGGGACTGATAATCATACCATGCAATGCATATAATACTCATGAATGAATGAATGAACATAAAAGTTCAATTAATTAATTAATTATATGAGTGAATTAATTAATTATTAATAGTTTGCTTTGTAATTGCTATTTGGACAAAATAATGAATCTTTCAAGCGGATGTGGATAATTTATCATTGTTTACATCGCGCGATTTTGATAAGGTGGTATAGTGAATTTGTTTCCTTGTATGAATCGTCCAATTAAATGAACATATACGTAGTTTCGCACAAGTACCAAAAACCACAGAATACTATAGCTAAAACACTTTTGTCTCTTTGTTAACTATTTTTATGGTGTCCAGTCTATTATTGTATTTATTATTATATTATATATGATCAACAAAAATAAATGTAAATTTATTAGTAAGTATTTGATGAATCATAAAATATTATTCACACTAGATTTCTGTCAAAAAAAAGGAAATTAAATTATTTTTTCTTTTTCATCTTTCTCTAAAGTAAAAAGTTAATAAAATTAGTAAATCAAGAGTTAATATTATAATTACCTATAATTGATTATGTATGTGCATATAATATAAATCCTTGATTTGTTTATCAATAGTGGATAATACTCACTCTAATCTCAAATTTAGGGGTCGTTTATTTTGACAAAATATTTTTTGTTTCCATTTCTTAAAATTTGTGCTAATTTTTTCGTTAATAAAAATATAAGGGACAATTTGAAGTGAATTTTCATTTCTTGAATCAATGAAAATGGAAAAAAAAATTGTTATTTTCATAAATATGTATTCTCATTAACTAGCATTTCATTTATCTCAATTGTCTTACTTCAAGAGTCTTTCATCATGGTACAATGGACACAAATTTTAGGAAATAAAAACAAAAATTATTTTTACAAAGTAAACAACCTCTTAGTTTTTCTTTCGCATTTTTTAGCAATTTCATACTATGTTGTTTGGTAGATCTTCTTGTTGTAACATTATTTGGTTGTCTCGACTTATTGCAGTGTTTGTTTGGTCTGGATTGATATGGTAGCTTTAATTCATTACAAATTTCAATCAATAATTTTGGCGTTGTCATCTGTACAGATCTAGAAGCATGAGTATTAAGTGTACTTGAATTTTATCATAATCAAAAGCATGTTGTTATTTGGTGTTATTAACATGAATATTTTTTTAGTCAAATTTTTTTGACACATCACAATTTTTAAGGTTAATTATGTCTTTTGACCATTCCTCTCAATTCTTTATTTTTTTCTCCCAAAAATATCATGTCCTCTCGGACTTTTTCCTCGTGTGTCACTCTCACGTTTTTTTCCTTTATTTCTCCTTCATATTCTTCCAACCACCTTTTTTCTTTATATTAATAATATATATTTGATTATTAATATATTTTCCACATTAAAATAAAAAAAATTGTAATTTACTAATTATAATTTATTCTATAAATACACATGGAATAAATATTAGTGATCGATCAATTAGTTCAAAATTAGTATTTCGTTTATCAATTACTTAATACAAAAATGTATATTTAATTAATTATAAGGGTGTTTATTGAATATATTTTAGATAAATATGTGCAAAAAATTATAATAACTAATTATAATTTCCTGTATAACTCATGTACATATGATAAATATTAATTATTAATCAATTAAATATGATCACTCACAAATCAAAATTATTGTTATAAACCAAGTTAACATTAGATCAAGACAACACAACAATATATTTATCAATAAATTCATTCGAATCTTGACTTATACTTCTCAAATCAAGTTTAAAATATGGATTAAACACGTGATGTTTCATGATTTTCAACACTCAAATAAGTCAATTTCTTGCTCTTTATATTTTAAATATTTTTCCTCTTTTACTTTGTTTCTTTAATTTCCGTTCTCTTTCTCAAAGCTCTCATATGATTTCAATTAACATGGAAATTTGCAAATCTAATAAGCATCGTAAAGAAACTTCTCAAACAACTCAACAATAGACGCGTGAATATATAAATGTTGAAATCAGAGCCCACAACAGAAGTTTGTTAAATTAATTATTTTTTGTGGAACTTGAACTCAAAAATTATCATTCATAACTAATACTATAAATAATATCAATAAAAGGAATAAATAGCTATAAATCAGACACCATAAATTTTAACGTGGAAAACCACTCAGAGCAAGAGTGAAAACCACGAGTGGTCCATACCAAAGAAATAACTTCACTATATAAAATAATGAGTACAAGAACATAGAGAACAACAACCATCACCCTATGGTGAAAACTAAACAAGAACATAGCACCTCCACAAAAGTGAGTATCACAAACCGGCTTTCAGAGCAAACAAAACTACTAACAAAAGTTATTAAAATAACAAATTCAATGGAATGAACATACTAAAATTTAATCCAAAACGAAGATTGTTTTTCGAATCAACTTACACCACCAATACCCAAAATTTTTGTCTTTCTATGTTGCTACTTTCTTATTTGGCTGCCTCTCAATTTTCACGCATTGATTGTTGTTGCTAACTATTTGCTTAACTTTTATATATTAGGGATTACACCAATGGGTAAGCCCATTACACACACACATAACATCATTTTTTTTCTTTCTCCTTTCTTTTCAATTGGTGTGGACTCTCACTTGAAGAGAGCCCACCCAAAAATTTTCCCTGCCACTATTCAAGTGGGGCAAATCATTTTTATTCCGACAATTGTGTAGCAAGTCTCAACTTTCTTCTTCAATGGTGTCTTTCTTAACAAATGAACATCATCATTGTATGTATCTCCAACCAATAAAGAAGCTCTAACATTATTCGCAATAACATATTCTTCAGTGTACCTCTTTATAGTTTTTCTTTTTATGGTGGCTTTTCTTTGTCATCAGACTCAACATTGGATTTCATTTGTTCGTCGTGACAATTTTCATCATAATTTGGATCATTTCCATCAACTTTATTTGGCTTATTAGAAACCTCATGTTTTTCTTATTCTTGTCTAGGTTCACATGAGACATTTGCACTCTCAGTGTCTTTCAACCGTTGATCTTCTATGAACTCAGAATCACAACTTCTAACAAGTTTCTTCATAACAGGATCATAAAACATGTACCCAACTCCATCTAAACTATAGTCAATGAATACACATTTCCATCCTTTAACATCTTCTTTTGAGGTATGAACAAAGATTTTACATCCAAAAACACGCAGATGATCATAAGAAACATTCTTACCTGACCAAATCATATATGGTACTTCATACTGCAAGGGCACACATGGTGAAAGGTTTAGGAAATCCACAACGGTGCTCAATGCTTCACATCAAAACGATTGTGGAAGACTTTTGATGTCTAATCTGTCTCTCTCTATGATAAGCATCAAATGGTCTCAAATATTCACACCCATTATTTGTGGGTATGCATTTCAACTTCTTCTCAATTTCACGCTAAATTGATATCTTAAATTTCTTGAACACTATCAAAATATCATATTTACTCTTCAAATTGTAGACTCGAGTCTTTATTGAATGATCGTCATTAAACGTCATAAAATATGCATTGACCCTAAGTGTTCTTGTCTTTAAAGGAGAATTTATGGTCTTTTAGGTGAGTGACTTTGAAAAGAAACTTTGTTCTTCTTTTCTACAAAACAGTGATCACATTCTTCAAGTGTAGATTTCTCATGTCTGACAACACATCTCGCTTAGCTAACTCAACCATATCTTTCTCACTCATGTGACACAACCTTTTATGCCATAACTCAACTTTTTCAACTGGTTCAACTATATGAACATATTTAATTATTTTGCAGGTGTCATTTAAAGAGTAGAAGATTTCATACATCTAGTAACAATCCTATAACCCTTGGTATGTTTCCAAGTATCATGCGAGAACCAATTATCATAGCCTTCATCATAAAGCTTAGCTACTGACAGTAAATTCAATCAAATGTTTGGAACATGTTTCACACTCTTGAGAGTTAACTTGGTACCATTAGTTATCTCCAAATCAACCTCTGCAAGACCAACACACTTTAACACGCCTTCATGAGCCAACTTCACATCACCAAATTCACCTTAAGTATAAGAGCAGAAAATATATCTTCTAGGAGTGACATGTACTGAAGTACCACTATCAACAATACTAGTTGTATTATGCTCTTCAATAAGAAGCAAGTCGTCATCGGATGTAACAGTACACTTCATGATAATCTTTTTTTTTTTCTTTTACCATTGTCATAATTCTCCTTTTTCAAAAACCAACACTTCTTCGGAATATGCCATGTTTTACCAAAGTTCTAGCACTCAACAACTTCGTATATGTTTCTAGAATTGCTTCTATTTTGGTCTTTATTTCCTAAATACTGATTATTATTTCTCCCCCTTGATTCAATAACCAATACCTCTGGCTGTGGCCGAGAATCTTGAGACTTTCTTCTCATCTCCTCATTCAAAACACTACTTTTAACAATGTCCATTTACGACACGCCATCAAAATCAGAATTAGACAATGACATTCTGAAAGTTTCCCACGAGTCAGGCAAGGAATCGAGAAGAAATAACCCATGAATTTTATCATCAAACTTAATATGCATAACAGACAACTGATTCATAATTCTTTAGAAAGTACTCAAATGATATGCAACTGAAGTCCCTTCTTGAGGTCTCAAGTCTAACAATTTTCTTATTAAATACGTCTTGTTATTACTTGTCTTCTTCGCATACAACTGCTCAAGCCTTTCCCACAAGGATTTAGCATTTGTCTCCCCACTAATGTGGTTCAACACATTATCACAACCCACTAACGAATGTATCCATACACCATTCTATGTAGTAGAGTCCACTTATTAGCAGTCTTATTACACGACTTTGCGGTACCAAAAACATGTTGGTGAAAACTCTTCACAAAAAGTAGATACTACATCTTACTTTTTCAGATGACATAATTTGACTCATTCGAGGTCACCATTCGAGTTGTATTGACATCCATAATTCACCACAAAAATTACCATAAGAGAACCAAAGCTCTGATGTCAGTTGTTGGGACCAGAGCGCAAAACGAAAACTCGTTAAATTAATTATTTCTCGTGGAACATGAATCCAAAAATTGTGAACCTCAACCAATACCAATAATAATATCAATAAAATGAGTAAATAGCTATAAGTCGGACACCGTAAATTTTAACGTGGAAAACTCTTCAAAGTAAAAGTAAAAATCACGAGTCGTCAAGACAAAAGAAATAACTTCACTATATCAAATATTGAGTACAACCAAAAGTTCACCTAGTAACACTAGAGAACAACAATTATAACCCTATGGTGAAAACTAAACAATAACATAGCATTTTCACAAAATGGGGTATCACTAATTGACTCTCAGTGAAGATAAAACTACCAGTAAAAAATTATTAGGATAACACACTCAATGAAATAAACAACATACTAAAATTTCAACGGAAACAAGGAACGTTTGTCCAACTAACATCTTGGGATGTCTTAAACATTTTAAAAGTATTGTTCTAATATTAAAAATTGGGACTCTAATGAAAAAAAGTGCAATTTTAATAATTAAAAAAAAGTGAAAAATAAATTTAGATCCTAAAAGTTTTATTTATTCACTTTTAATTCCTATTTTAGAAAAAAAAAATATATAAAAAAATGATATTTTTAGTCCCTAAAATAGTCCTTATAAAATCAAACTAGTGATTAGAAGTGAATAAGCTTTTTTTAGGAACTAAACTTAAAAGATAGTAATTTTGTAGGGATTAAAAATACAATTAACCCAAACAAAATCCACCATCAATACCAAAAAAAAATTCTCTCTTGGTCGTTACTCTATTTTTTGGCCGTCTCTCAATTTTCACACATGGCCGATGTTGCTAACTATTTGTTTGGCTTTTATACATGAGAATTGTTTATCCCCCAATAGTCTATTAAAACTCCCAAAATACCTCTTACCAGATCATACGATTTGACTCGCTAAATTATCAAATTCACGCATTCGGTAACTTAAACTTTTGTCAAAAAAAAAACAAAATCAGAAAGTTCAAATTATCTATCTTTAAATAATTTTTGACGCATCACAACTTATGAGATTAGTTGTGTCTTTTGGCTCTTTCTCTTAATTCTTTATTATTTTTCTTTTTTTTCTCCAAAAGTATCATATATATTTTATCTATTCTTTTCTCTCAAAATATTTTTCACACTCATATTCTCTGTTTTTATTTTCCTTTTATTTCTCCTTTTATCTCTTTCTATAAGTTATTTTACTAAGAATTGAAATTCATTAATTATAATTTATTATACATAGCATATACATGATAAATATTAGTTATCAATTAGTTAAACGTTGATACTCCGTTCATCAATTACTTAACACACAAACGTGTTTGATTATAAGTGTGTTTATTGAAAAAAAAATAGATAAAAGTGGGCAGAAAATTAATAATAATCATAATTTATAGTGCAAATCATATACAAGACAAATATTAATCAATAATCAATTAATTAAAAGATGATCATTCACAAATCAATTAGTTGAGAGAGAAATGTGTATTTAATTATTAATATATATTTTTAGACAATAGTGAAAAAAATTGTAATATATTGATAAAAATTATTGCATAAATCATATTTGAGACAATGTTTTTCATTGACCAATTAACTAAAGACCAATTA
>JBBPBP010000003.1:7996993-8009143 GCA_037974735.1 Cicer chorassanicum
AGAGACGTTATTCTCAAATCAATTACTTAGAGAAAAATGTTTATTTAACTATTAATGTATATTTAATATTTTCATGATAAAAGAGTGAGAAAATTATAATGCATAAATCACTCTCTGTCCCACAATAACTTTCATGTTTGCAAAAACAAAAATTATTTCAAAAATATTTTCATTTTTAGTTTCTAATGCAATTTAAATGATAAAAAAAAATTGGTTTCCAATGCAATTTTATGAGAAAAAATTAAAATACTTAAATTACTCCCTCTAATTAATATTACATACACCAAACTAAAATTATTATTCTCTATTTTACTTATATGATAAATAAAATACACGATAACTCTTAAAAATAAGAGTTGTTTCATATTTTTTTAGTTTAATTATGCAAATTCTTAAGGTTTAAATGCCATGTAAGTTGTTAACTTTAGGTTTAATTAAGTAATTTGAGTTAAGAGTACTTTATTGTATACATCATATATTCACATACAGTTAAGAGTTAATAATTTTACGAAGGTGTGACAAATTTCGAGTTACTCTCTCACATTTTCAAACAAATGAATTACTAAGTTAAAATTTAACCTCAAGATAAACACTCAAGGACCCACATTTCGATTACCCAAAGTCTTTTTTTCAAACTCCCACTCCAAAATTTAATACAAATCAAAACACCTTGAAAATAAATTTCTCATGAACTTTGTTTTCTCAAAACTTATACTTTAACTCAAATTTCAAAGAATCAAACCTTTACTAAAACAACCACATCATCAAAAACAAAGAACTTTTGAACATACACACCTTACCTCAAGATACCAAAACTTTCATAAATCCTTTCAATCAAATTTTCACTTTAGAACTAGCTTTAGAATTTCAAATACCTAAGAATCCCTACGCCTTCATCCTTAGGCTATTTCTAGAAATTTTTCAAGAAAATAAAGCTTCTTTAAACTTCAAAATCAACCCCCTTATTCCCCAAAATTGAAATAAACCTTTATTTATCCAAATTTTTCTATTTCTCGACTTCTTGAAATCTCCAATGTTTTCACAAAATAGTCCCTCGATTCACAAAGTCTTATTCATAGAATTAACTTAAAACATACATTAACAAAATTTTGAATTCTCCCTTTACACAACATAGTTCAGCCAATGACTATTTTCTCCAACCACTACAAAATAAATAACCTATTGTGACACTCTGAATTAGTGATGCCCTTCTTGTTTGTAACTAAATATTACTTTTAGCTACAACTGCAACAGACAGTCACCTTTTCTCTTTATACAAATAAAACACAAATTGTATATTCTTTCTTACTAGAAAACTCCTGGAACAAACATTTCATTTTCTCATAATAAATCAAGCTAAAATCATTTTCCTCTTCTCTAACAAAATTGATTTCCTCTTCTTCACTACAAATTCGATTTTCCTCTTCTTCTGGCAAATTTTGATTTTCCTCTTCAATCATGAATTCTGTTTCCTCTTAACCGTAAATCGAAGGTCGGAACCCTAAATTGGTGAATCTACAGCTATGAGATACTCTATCGCGTGAACACTGATCTGAACATAGAATTGTGGTATGATATTACACATTTTCGTCAATTGCAACTTCGTTTCATCATTACATTACGCATCTTCTTTTTTAGGTTATGCTTTTTCAGTTCTCAATTGCAATTATCACTTGAGTATCTTCTAAGTGATTTGAAGTTATTGAACATAACAATCGTGCATTAGTAAATCATAGATTGAAGCCATATTTTAAAACCGATTTGAAGTTTCAAAGATTGCAGCTCATGTGTTTCTTTTATCTATTTTCATATTCAGATCTTGAAAAAAATAGTGGAAGAGATTTTGGATGTGGAGCAAACAGTTCTTTATCGATGGTGATGTTATCCTCGATGTTTCTTTGTTGGTGCTCTAAAACTTCATCAATTGCTGGAGCTATTGCTGTGGGGTACTGTGCTTTTCAGACATAAATATCTTCATGCATGACAGATACACCAACTTTCTTTAGGAACTTATTTGAAAATTATCTGGTGAAGGTATTCAAATATCTTTGTTACTGCACCCAGCCCTGAGAATTTGAAAACCTTGTTCGAATTTATTTGCAAAGGTCTTGATGTACTTGACTACAAGGTACAAGTTCTCTCACTCACTGATATCTATCATTGTTTATCTTTAATTCAGATGCATTTAGTTGCAAAAGATCTAAGGATGACGACTGAGCAATGTAACGTTGGCAATGGATGGGAGTTGAAGTAATCACAGGCATTTATATTTGATTGACAAATGGTTCATTCCCATTTAAATCATAATATGGTGCATATTTGGTCATTTTGCTATAGAGTGTTTAATTATGAGGACTTTTTTTTTCTTTCCTATTTGTGACTAAGTAAAAATCTTTTTATGGAATATTCAGGAGGTGCTGCAATTACTTGCAAAGATGAGTTAGAGAAGATAAATGAGGAGATTCTTCACAAGGTTTCAGAACAGCTTAGGCAAGCAATGATTGCATCTTCTGAGAAGCCTCCTGGGATGGATTGGAGCAAGAGACCTGGTGATTCAAGAATATGTTGTAATTCGGACGAATTCAGAGATGATTCTGTCGTGGAATGTAGCCGTTTCATTGTTGTTCAAGGAGCAGGTTTCTTAATTTTTTTTCATCTTTGAGTTAAACATTCTCATTCGATTTAATGAAAATATTAGAGCAATTATATCTTTGCTTATGTTGATATAGCTTGTACAGAGAGGAATAAATGTTGGAGGTAACAATATACATATATAATGAAAGCATGCATTATTTTTAAAGACTAAACATCCGTTGTGGTCTAGGGTCGCTAGCTAAAAAAATTACTTAAGTGTTGATTCAATAAGCACTTATCTTAGAGTTTTTGAATATTTTGTTTCTACAATTGAAGACAAAATGAGGGTAAACTCAACTTACTCTGTATAAGTTGTTTTTGTAGGCTATATAGAGAGTTTATGAAAATATGTTGAAAACAACTAATAAACATATCATAAGATAAGTTCAGTAAGCTCTTCCATACGCCCTCTGAATCCTTCAATGATAATCAATGGCATCCGATCTGTCCTTAAACTTGAAGGACCAATTTGATGTTATTTTAAGGATGGATTCATTAGCAGCAAAATTGACATTGAATCAAAATGGTCATATACCCTTTGTTAAACAAAAGTCGCCCAAAACATTTATTCTCCAACCAGTTTCTGCAATCTATTAACTTATATGCAAAACTATTTAAACCAAAACTGTAAGGATATTATATCCTCAATTGGTTTGGTGGATGGAGTTAACACTAGAATTAACAAGTTTTTGCTCTTGAAGTGCTTCACCATTTGGATCGTGATTTGATTTGACAACCTTGTTTCACATTATAAGTGATGCTTAAAAACTGGACATTTAATTCTTAATGATAAGCAACTAGTTTATATTAGTCTCTGTGGTGCTCTCAGGTTCTATTGGTCATTTCCAAGCTAGCAAATCTGGTGTTCACAAGGGACAGCTGAATAAACCTCTTGTCAAGGGAGGCTTTGTTGCTACGCGAATATCAGTAAGTAATCATTTGCAATTTTATAACATCTATCGATAGTTGTAATTTATAACTCTTTTATTTCACTTATTTGTGTTTGACTTGGATTTTTATGATTCTTATACAATATACAAATAATCCTCATTTGTCTTCAAAACAAAATATAAAAATTGCTTTTATACAAATTACTTTCAGAATGAGGATCACCTCCATGCTTATTATTCCATTTAATTCCAATTTCAGGTTACCACTCTAAATCTTGAAATCGTTAGAGCACTAGCCAGAGGTAGTTTCATTCTTATTGCAATCTATACTATATATATTCACAAATTTGCATGTTACATCAAAACATTGGATATTTATTTTTTGTTTCAAGCTTTTCTGCTATCATGGTGTAGTTGGTGTCAGCATTACTACATCTAATAATTGATTAACATGCCACTCTCCTTTCCTTACCTTACTATTTGATGGAATATGGAAGTGAGGCATTCATTTATTTTCCTGTAGTTAATATGAGCTTGAAAGAAATCCTGAAATTGAAGAAAAATTAATCGGTGAAAGTAAAATCAATCTTTTGAAAACTATGTATGTCAGTATTTCTTTACTCTTTAGAACTCTTGGTTGTTTTGATAACGCCAATAATTGACCAAAACTGGAAGGGTTTTTGCGACATTGCTTTTCATCTTTGAACGAAGCTTTTATCTGTAATTGTAAGTTTTGTGGAAGCTATGTATTGCATATATAAAAACTATCATTGCACTGAAATTTAATACTTGCAGCTACATGTTTCACCCTTTTTTGGCTTCAAAATCTTTAAAGGGAGTATAAAGTTCATTCTAAATTGATTAGTATCTTTGTACAGAGGGTATTCCTTCAATTGGAATGTCACCTTTCTCATGTGGATGGATCACCAGTGAAAGACATGTTAGGATACTCTCAACTGAAAATATGCTGGATTGTATTCATCAACAATGAACTATAGTCTTGTTTTGTCTTTCTTTTCAGATGAAGTTACTATTCTAAGTTCATATTCAACATGTGCAGATATCTTCAGTCGATTTGTCTTCTGTGGCTAGGGCTATCGATTCTGGTTTTACACCTGTAAGATTGAATTCCTCTATCTGATTCCCGTTGAACTTGACTTCGATCGTTCATATTTCTGTAATTGTTTTTCTTTTGTTGTCTTTCTTCATTTAGAATGATGTCGGTTTCATTCCAATTTGTCTAGGTTCTGCATGGAGATGCAGTGCTTGATGAGATTCAGGTAGAGACTCAATCTATTTAAGTTTTATTATTCATTAATAATAAAAATTTGTAGTTTTCACATTATTTTTTTTCTTTTCAGGAATGCACTATTTTGAATGGAGATGTCATTATAAATCATCTTGCAGCATACTCAAAGCCTAAATATGTTGTTTTCTTGGTATCCTCCATATGTCATCTATAATTGATATATTGCGTCCAAGTAATGAACATCTCGATATTCGATATATTGCAAACATGCAGTTAGCTTTTGTTGAATCTGTTGCAGACATGCAATTAGCTTTTAGAGACTGTATAAATATGCAAGATAAATTTGCAAAATCACAATTTTGAATTATCTTGGACCAAAGTACTTGAAACAACAGCCAATCACAACTTACATATCTCAATTTTAGGGCTGTGTTTGAACTGACTTATGAACAATTTATCTACTAGCATAAGCACTTGACAAGGTGTTAGGGAATACATATGAAAATAACTTATGACATGTCCGTTAGTTTTCAAGAATAACTTATAAAAATAGCTTATAGCTTATAGCTTATATGAAAATAGAGTGATCATATTTTCCCTTTTACTATAGAAATAACTTACACGAGTTCTTATATGATAAATGTTTATCCTATAAGCACTTAATTAAGTTGTTTATCCAAACAAGCCCTAGATGTTACATGAATGTTTTCTGTTAATCATGAATGAAAGACAGATGTATATGGAGTATATGATCGACCGCCAACAGAACCTGATGCAGTACTCTTAAAGGAGATGGGTGAGTACTTGCTGTAAACTTTACCTTTCATATGGCCTATTCTAGTCTCTTCAAATAACAACCTTTTCAACTCTGACAGCTGTTGCTGAAGATGGAAGCTGGTCAGTCATAAAACCAAAGTTGCAAAACTCAAGTAAGCAAACTTAGATTAATTTCTCTGAAAGCACTTCTAAGAAATGAAATATTGAAAGTATCTTTCAGTGACTGAGTTTTCTGAATTGCAATTTGCAGTTTAAGTTGAAATTAGTTACTGTATCTTAATTTTCATAGATGTTTTCTCATTTAATTTCTCCATATACATCTATCAGCTTATAAGAACTTTTCATTAACCAAAGAACTACAAACTAATTTTGACTGTGAAGCTTGAATTAGCTAGAGGTTATCTAAACTGAACTTTATACCAGTGTTGTCAAATTTCTGCCATGGTGGATTTTGTACCAGCCAGCATAGGCCACGACACCTATTATATCTGCTATGTTTTTGCCATAAGTCGCAGCGCCATGTTTTTATGGTGGATTTTTATTGAGCTGAAAAGAGATACGCTATATGAAAGAACATTATAGCATCATTTAATCCATGTAACGACCCTACTTAGTGGGACAAGGCTTGTTGTTGTTTTTCGACTAGCCACCACAACCCACCCATGGGAGTGCCATAGGCTGCAATGGCATGTTTATATGATGGATTTATGGCCTTCCTCCATATTTTACCATCCGCCATTGACAACACTACCTACTATCTAACTTCAATGCTTTTCAACTGCTCTAGTTATGGTTTTCATTATAATTGATATTTTACTAGTTCTTTTCTTGCATGACGAAGCTTCTGATACTTGCAATATAAATTCCTAGATAGTTGATAGAAGTTGAGTGCTAACTAACCTGTTGCAGTAAGTTTATGTTTTTTGCTGTTTGTATTTTTCTTCAAAACATTTCACTTTATTTTATGGTTGGTTCACTTAATCATTTGCGAAATTTTTGCGGAAGCGAAGGTGGTTGATGAAATGTTCAAGAACCAGAAATGTTACCATTCGTTTTGTTCTGAATGTGTAACAAAACACGTGGCAACAAAAATCCAAGAAAACATTATGGTTGTTCCTTGTCCTGGTTTGAATTGCAAGGGTTTGTTGGAGCTTGATGTTTGCAGAAGTTTGCTTCCAAAAGAAGTAATTGATAGGTGGGATGATGCATTGTGTGGGGTGTTTTTACTAACTGTTCCTAAATTCTATTGTCCCTTTAAGGATTGTTCTGCAATGTTGCTTGATGAAAATAAAGGTGGAGAAGAAATTAGGGAATTTGAGTGTCCTTTTTGTCATAGATTGTTTTGTGCAAGGTGTCATGTTCCTTGGCATCCTAGTGTTGGTTGTGAGGAGTTTCAGAACCTTAATGTGGATGAGAGAGGGATTCAAGATCTTCTTGTTAGAGAGCTTGCTAATCAGAAAAAGTGGAAAAGGTGTATATGTTGAAAAAATTGAAGGTTGTTTGCATATCACATGTAGTGATGCAGGTGAGTGAGTCACTTCTCTTCACAATTAATTATGTTTTTATATTAATATTAAGCATAAGTCATCTTTGCAAAATTGGACAGTAATGGTGAGGGACCACTCTTCATAAACTATTTTTTAAGCCTTATGATTTTTCAGTGTTATTATTTTTTAGTATGGGACTTGATTATTGGGTTTGCTTGAATATAAATGGTACTCGATAGATGGATTTTTATATTGAACTTAGGTTTATTCGGACAAAACTAGCTGCTAAAGTGAAGGTGTAAGTTTATTCTTATTCCTTATTATGATGTTTAATGAGAAACGATATATTCTTATTCCTTATGATGTGTTGTGTGTCTTGAGTGCATTTGGTATCATAAGTTCTTTCATTACTCATTAGTTAGGAGTATAAAAATTTAGCTGATTGAACTGTTGTATTAATTCCACTGAATTTGTACTCTAATGTCTCTTAACAATCTTCAGGTCATTTCACCGTCTTTTCAAGATAAGCTCTGTAAAGCCGTGGAGTCCATTGATATTGAACATAAAACCAATCTAAGTAAGCGCCTTAAGTATTTTCATTGTGATTGAGATCAAAAATTGATAACCACGTTTTAGAATCCTCCCACCTTTTTTTGAGCAAGAAACCCAACAATCTTGGGAAACAAAAAATTAGAAGCTATTATAGAATGAGTTCTATGTTCAATGGATTCTTAAAGTCAATGCTCATTATGGATTCTCTGCTCTAACTGCAACACTTGCTGTTACTTATTTTGATAAGTTCCTTTTGAGTTTCCATTTTCAAAAGGAGAAACCATGGATGATTCAGCTTGTTGTTGTTACTTGTATCTCTTTAGCTGCTAAAGTTGAAGAAACTCAAGTTCCTCTTCTCTTAGACCTTCAAGTATGTTCTAACCTCAAAACAAAACCAAAAAAACAATTTTTCTTCACAGATACTAGTATCACTTGTGTTTTTTTTAGTTACACTCAAATATCATACGTGAATTTAATTTACTACTTACATAAACGTAAACAAATAAGTTCACGTATGTTACCTATTTAAGTGTATTTGAAAACAATTGGAGTGTAACCAGAAAAATTATTTTTTACTTTTTTTCTTTAGATTTTTATGTATGGTTTGTGATTTTATATTCTTTAGGTGCAAGACACTAAATATGTGTTTGAGGCAAAGACTATTCAAAGAATGGAGCTTTGAATGGAGCTTTTGATTCTTTCAACATTGAAAAGATGCATCCAGTGACACCACTTTCTTTTCTAGATCACATTATAAGAAGGCTTGGATTGAAAACAAATCTTCACTGGGAATTTCTAAGGCGATGTGAGAATCTTATTTTATCTCTACTTTTAGGTAAGCATATCAAGTTCCCTGTAGTACTCTTTCAGTTAGATGGCATTATTATTATCATTATTAAGTACTAATTGAAAAAAAAAACTTTACCTTTTTTTTTTCATAAGTACAATAGAATAAAATATAATAAAGGTACAATATTGATTTGGTATGTGTTTTGTTGGGTCTAGATTCAAGATTTGTTGGTTGTCTTCCTTCTGTTTTGGCCACTGCTACAATGCTGCATGTTATAGACCAGATTGAACAGAGTGATGATGGTTTGGACTACAAAAATCAGCTTTTCTTGGTGTTCTCAAAATCAACAAGGTTAGTAATATCTGTCTTAATGTTTTTGTTTAAAATTTTAAAGTAGAAGTACTTCATATTTTATGTTTATTTTTTATTTATTTAATTTAATAGTACTACTCTCTCTGTTACTTTCTTTTTTAATTTTTAGTTTAATAACGTGGCATATGATATGATATGTAGAATGAGTTCTATTATAGAATTATTTAGTTATTAAAGAAGGAAGTTTAGCAATAAAATAAGGAAGTGTACTCTCAATTATATAAGAATGTCATCTGTTTTCCTCAACAACAAAAAAAAAGTCCTCTATTTGTATTTTAATGTTTTTCCAATATTTGATTCGATACATAAGTTTCTTCTTGTAAGGACAATTTAATTTTAAGTTTCTTATTAAGAAATGATGGTAAACACTCATAAGAATTGTTTAAAATTTTCAAAAAACAAGGTCAGTTGCATTTGGATTGATGGAAGAACACTTGATGTATCAAGGCTATGATAAGTTATAGAGTTTCAAGAAAAAGATGCTATAAAGGCAGTAGTGATATGGAAATTTCATTCATATATTTTTGTACCATTGTTTACTCTGTAGTGATATGGAATCTGAAATATATTCATAACCAAAACTTTTTAGAGTATTTATAAAATATTTTGTTTAGGAAGATGATTATTGTTCTTTATGAAATTAGTTTGCAGTTTATCACAATAAATGCTAAGAAACTCATTCTAGCTTCTGTTGAAAATTTATTGAATCTTTTAGAGCAAAATAACTATTTATTGTATGTTTTAATAGAATCAGTAAAATTAAATTATATTTTATTGTATGTTTCAATGATATTAGTTAATAAAAATAAATTAGAAATTTAAATTTAATTTACTGGTATTAATAATTTAGAATTACAATTAGTAGGGAGATAAAATAAATTTAAATTAATAAATAATAATAAGTTTTAGTGACGGACAATACCGTAGGCATAGATTAATTTTTTATTTATATTTTTCTAGGTTTTAGTGACAGACAATACCGTAGAAATAGATCAATTCTTTACTTATATTTATGTAGTTTTTAGTGACAGTCATTATTGTAGGTAGAAATGAAAAACATGTAGTGACAATCGTCAAAACATGGAGTGACACTTCTCAAAGTGTAGCAGGAAGCCCCCTTAAAATTTACACTTGATTTGAGTGTCATTCAAAGTATTATTGACCTTTAGTGACAGTTTTTAACATTTAGTGACACACTTTGTGTGTCACGATAAATCAATTTTTTTGTAGTGAACAAATTTTTTTTCCAACAATTCAAATTACTAAAAATCCTTAACATCATTTTTCTTAAACTTTCAAACACAATCATTTAATTTTTTTTCATAAACCCTATTTTCCCCATAAATTTCTAAACTAGTAAAAATCCTTCAAGTCCACTTTCTAGATTTCAAAAATTTAACAATAGTATGTTAAAAATCAATTAACAAAATTACTTGATGTTTGTTAACAAATAATTCAATGCACATACATTGTATTTAATAATAGACACATGAACCAAAATTTGGTTGCGCATAGATACACGTGCAAGTAATGATAGACTAAAAAAAAAAAATTAAAGTCTTGGGCGACTGCTTGTATTTTCGCGGCAGAGATATATTCGAATTGGAAAAGTCGTGTATATTTGAAACTTTTATATTTGTGAGATGTTTTTGATATTTCATTTAAGTCGTTTTAATTTTTATTAGACTTTTTTTCTTTAAATCTTATCCCTAAATTAGGTGTTACTCCCACGAGTGTTAAAAAATATTGCATTTATGTTGCACTTAGAGTAGGATGTTGGATCATACTTGCTGCACTCCTTACACTGATAATTTTGGAAAAAAGTTGCTGCACGAGGTCACATTCTCCAAATATTATCATTGTGATTTGTGAGACTTTCAAATTGAAGTGCATTTAGTTGCTTTTCACACGAGATGAAAGATTCAATTAAAATGGTTTCTTGATTCAAAAGGAACAAAGAAAAGATAAAAAAAAATATAATAATATTAATTAGGTTGAGAAAATGAAGATGTCACAATCACACATAATCGATAAATTAAAGATAAATTACTACAATGATAAAAAAAGTCATTGATCAATTTTAAGCAAATTTTAATTTAATAATTCAAAAATAGACTTAACTCCATTACAACTCTCGTTAAAGAAATTTATACATAATAATAAACAATGTTTATTTTATGATAAGTATAACATTTGTCACTTAATTAGAGTATTTATCTATTATAATGTTTTTAAAAATAGTAACTTCCATTATTTTTTTCAATTTATTTTTTATTTGTTATACTTTTTTATGATAAAAATATATTTTTTAAATTTTAAACTCAATATATGTGGACATTCGGTACCTAATTTTACCACACTTTCATATTGCAACCAGAGTAATTGAGTTATTTCTATTTTTTTGT
Source organism: Cicer chorassanicum (assembly GCA_037974735.1). Lineage (NCBI taxonomy): Eukaryota > Viridiplantae > Streptophyta > Magnoliopsida > Fabales > Fabaceae > Cicer > Cicer chorassanicum. The sequence continues at coordinate 8,008,150 of JBBPBP010000003.1, forward strand.
GGTGAAGTGATTTTGACATTTGCTATTTTTTTTGTGGTGAAGTCATTTTGACAATTTCATATACTAAAATAATTTTCCCATCTGTACTTGCGAGAAATAGTTGAAGGAAGTGAATAGGCAAAGTCAAAAGAGCAGAACTTTAACTATCATCCAAATAATAAATAGGCTGTATAGTAAATATGCAAAAAAATAATAATAATAAAATAGAAACCTTAAGTGAATATGCACTAGATAATAAACAATAATAATTTTTGGGTTCCAATGTTTTTTAATATTATTTTATGGTTCCAATGTCATTTTATATATTATATATATGTGTGTTTTATGTGACATAAATTAGTGGCTATAATTTCTTCATTTTTTGTGTTAATTTTTTTACTTTTCTTTTTCTTTGTTATTGATTTTTTTTTTATTTCAACATATTTTGTTGTGACAAAGTGCATCACGGTGGTGATTTGCATTCCCACACAGTGTGATTTTCTTACATTAGATCATATCACTTTTTACTTCATATTTTGTTTGTTCTTTTGATTTTTATAATGTAGTAGTTTGAATTAAATTTTATTTTATTATGATAGTATGAGAGTGGATTTTGAAACAATTTATACCATTTATTTCATCAAAGTTGAAGTGTTCAAATATACATTACTTAATACATTTACAACCATATCACTAATTAATGGTATGTCAATATATATGTAACCTATTTTATTTTGCATTTGTCATTTATTTGGGTTCTTTGTAAAGATATTTCTAAATTCTTTTGATTTTATATTATCTTGTCATTTTCTTTGTATCCTTTGAATAATTAGTTTTGATTTTTTTATCTTCTTTAATTCTTTTCTTTAAGTATTTTGTTACATTGATTTTATTTTATTTTATTTTTCTTGATAAATTTGTGTTTTTTTTTAAGTTCTTTGTGCTAAAGAAAAAAGGTTATGTATTTGTTAGTTTGATTCTAAAAGTGAATGTTTTGTTTAAACGGCTAAACTTT
>JBBPBP010000003.1:8056609-8067279 GCA_037974735.1 Cicer chorassanicum
GAAATAAAAAATTTAATTATTTATTGTAGAAAAAATAATATCAAGTAGTAAAAAAGATGAATAAGTATTATATCAAAGGTAACAAATTTTAATAATATTTTTGAAAAAAAAAATCAGTGGGGGAATAAATAAACGAAACAAACAAAAAACTAAACTATGAGAAATTTACTTCTAGCTGGTATGGCCACATTGGGTTGTAAAGAAGGTAATTATGTGATTAACTATGACAATTATCCGACTCATATTAGATATTTACTTTTTAGTTGATATAGTGAGAGTTATTACTACGCGTTTTATTAAGGTGCAGTTTTCTTATCTGAACTTAGACCCTTTATTTACCAAAAATACTTAAGATATTTATAGAGTCCACTAAATAAATAGGAGGCACAAAAAGAAAACTGTCTAAATTCTTAGTCAAGAGCAGCACTAAACTAAATAAATAGGAGGAAATAATAAATTTACTAAATTATTTTTTATAAAGTATTATTGTGTTCACCATTATCGTAAATGTTATGTGTTCACTCGTCGTTATCATAAATATAAAATTGTATAAAATAATTTGAGATTAATGTAATAATCTTAATCAGAGAGTACAAGTGGAAACTTAATTAATATTACATTGAAAACAGTAAGTGACATATTCATTTTGGTCACTATTATAAAAAGAAAAAAAAGTAATTTCACAGTTATTAAGTGCAATTGCTTTTATAGATTTTATGTAAAAACGTAAATTAAATTTATTAAATTATTTTTTTAAATGGTCAAAATTAGTAATTTGTTGGTATATTAGTATTATGTTTTCTTCATCTGTGTTTGAATATGGACCTCAAATTCTTGACCCTTAGCTCAAACTGCTTCTCACGCCCACTGTAAATTATCTCTTATTAATGTTAAATATTCAACCACGAGTATTAGATATTTTAAATTAAATGCATGATATATTATAAATAGTAGCATTAATTGATGTAAAAATAGTTAATTTTTACTTATAATAATTTATAGTAGTGATCAAGATTAGATTCACTTTTTTGGCTTATAATAATGAAAAATATTATAAGTTTTAGAACATATTTTTTCTACAAATGTAACATTTATTATGGGAAAAATAATTTCCTTTCTTGTTAAATATACTAAAAAAAGTGTCTTTAAATATACCATGAATTTCAAAAGAACTAGATACATTTCAAATATAACATTGTTCAATACTATAATTTTTCGTTCAAAAATATAGTGGTAAGTATCTTCAAATATTTTTTTACTAAAAGAACGACGTTTATTCATTTTAAATTGATAGATACATCAATTGAGAATAATTTAAATTCCTTAAAATAAAAAATGATAAATTTGTGAATAAATTCGTAATCCTCATACTAATAGCATAAAACGATAAAATGTATACAAATATGATAACCTACAAATACAACAAAATCTAAGTGTTTGGAATACTCATGATGTTGGAATTCAAGTGTGAGTACTTAAGTCTCGCATCGACTAAAAACGTGGTAAATGTTAGATATATAAGAGTGGTGACTCATATACATAATGCCTTAAGGTTCTAGATGGAGATGTGGTTTTAACGTCTCTTATGGAACCTGGAACATTTGTTTTGTTGTTGATTCTGTACCCATTGACTCCCCATGCTAAAGTCTTTTATGGTCGTGGAACGTTTGACCCATTGGTGCTCCCGGCTCTGCCTATAGATTTGTAACATTAACGATGTTAAAGTCATTGATTGAATCTGCATTAGATCAAAATGAATATGTTAATCAGAATCAAACAAATTGAAAGATAATATCAAAATTAAACACAACTATATAATAAAAGAACATTTTAGAAAGATTCGTGCATAAAATAAACACATTAAATATTTTTGGTACATATTAACTATTTTTTTAGTATATATGAAAAGTGTTAAAAGACTTATAAAAAAATTAAAATTAAACCCAACACTCTACAAATATTGTACTCCTATTTTCAATTGTAAATTAGTCGAAGATAAATGGATTCGAATCATCTCATTTTCTCCCTCATAATTGAAGAGAGATAGACATATTTTTGTGTGTGTATAATATACTTTTTGTTTCCTTTCTTTCTAAAATACTCTATTTTGAAACTTATATATCCTAATGTTTGGGTCTTTAGGAGGTCGCATATCTAAGATGCGACAATGTATTGGTTAATTTTTTTTAAATAATTTTTTTAACTAATTGAAAATATAATAAAATAATATATTAAATATAATAAAAAATAATTATATATAAATAAATTATATTAATAAAATTCAACAAAATACATTAAACGTAAAAAAACAATGCATCAAAATAAAAAAAATATCCGCGTGATTTGTTTCATATGAATTGGTTTATGCAACACATTAAATTATTTATTTCTATCAAACAATATCTGCATGATGCACGTTTGCATCTACCAACATATCCTTACGTCACTTAACCTCCAATCAATTCTACAAGAACAAACCATGCACCATACTACAAAATCTTCTTCATCGTTGCCTCATCTACATATTGAACCATATATTCCATATTATGCTCCACTACCGCACCTGTAAATCCCTACAAAAGTTCGATATTATGGTCCACCACTGCGACATGTACATACCCCTGCAGAAATAACAACTCTGTATTATGTTCCTTTAATGCTTGAAATATAAATCTCGGGTTACACAACAAAACACGAGATTTTCTAGAATTTGTTTGGAACTCATTGCATAACTCTTGAATCAACTTGTGTTGTTTTAGTTTCCATGTATAACTCTAAGACTCAAAATTATATGGGAACGAGTGAGAGTAACTCTAATCTACACGTAAATTATCAAGGATTTGAGTTGCATACACTATCAATAATTAGAAACGACGATTAGGAATATGATTAAAATGAGGATGAATCAAAACAACTTCAAGTCGCTCAAAAAGCTAGACGAGTTCGATGACCTTATAGATATGAGACTGAGAACATTTTAGTGGACATTGTTAATTAAAAATTTGTAGTTTTTTATTTTGATGTATTTTTTTTACATTTAATGTGTTTTATTGGATTTTATTAATATAATATAATTTTTTTAGTTATTTTTATTATATATTCAATTATTTTTAAAAATTAAACCAATACATGATCGCATCCTGAAGATGTGACCTCCTAAAAGGCTTAAAATAAACGAAATTGATACATAATCACATATTGAGAATGCGATCTCTTGGAGGCAAAAAAAAAAGTAGAATATTTTAATATATAAATTTCAAAATCATATTTTAGAAATTATAAAAGAGAATATTATAGATTTTTTTTTGAAATACACACAAATAAATAATTTTATTCATTTTGTATTTGTTGATAAAGTTCATGAAAATTATTATTGTATTTATCTCTTTTCGAACATGAAGAAAAAAAAAAGAGACAAAAGAGAGCATACAAGATATGTCCATTTTTTTATTCAACTCAATCCTCTTTCTATTATTATTATTATTATTATTAATTTTTAGTAGTATATAAATATAAATACAAGTATAATATATTTGAAACCAATACAACATATAATGTATAAATAAATAAATATAATAATGGTATATTTATGCCACTAATAGACACCAGTGCATAACGTTTACATGTTATTTATTTATTTAAGTAATGAAATTTATTTATATTTTGGTCACACTAGTGTCCTCTTCAGTCCACAATCACACAGATTCTCTCTCTTCACTTTTTCTCTGTGTCCGTTGGAACCAAACAGTTCTCTTTCTCTCTCCTTTCTCTGTCAAAAAAACAAACACACCGCACACTCGCATTCCCTTTACTTGTTCACACTCTTCACAATCTCACACACACATACTTCTCCTTTCACCGTAACATGACCACACTCTTCACAATCTCACACCACCATTTTCTGTTATGAATCCTCCCACTCAACCCACACTACCACCCCAAACTCAAATCCAACCACAACCACCACCGCCTCAACTAAACCAACAACAACCACCACCTCCACCGCTGCACCAACTTCAACCCAACCGTCCCACCACTTCCTGCCCCCAACATCCACAAGAGAATTTCACCGGCTTCTGCCCTTCATGCCTCTGCGAACGCCTCGCTGGTCTCGATCCAAACAACAACGCTTCCTCCTCATCCTCCACCCGCAAACCCCCAACTTCCTCCACCGCCGCCGCCGCCCTTAAAGCCATTTTCCGTTCCTCCACTTCCCAACGCAACAACAACAACAGCAACCGTCCTCCCACTACCTCATTCTTCCCTGAACTCCGTCGCACTAAATCCTTCTCCGCCTCCAAAAACGAAGGCTTCTCCGGCACATTCGAGCCGCAACGAAAATCCTGCGACGTTAGAGGTCGTAGCACTCTCTACAATCTCTTCAACCAAGACGACGTTCGCAAAATCCCTAAACCTGAACCGCCACGTGTCCCTGAGCTTGAAACCAGAAACCTAGCTTCATCTTCCACTGTTCAACAACCTTTTATCGAGTCTGAAGAAGACGAAGAAGATAACATTGTCGTTGAAGATTCAGACGAAGACGAAATTAGGGTTTTAGAACAACCACAACCACTACGAGAACTATCCAATGTGATTGAAGAAACGTTTCACGAAATCATAGAAGAAGAAGAACCCGAATCTAAACCCGAACCAGAACCCGAACCGGAGTTAGTTTTTGTTGAAGAAGAAACGTTGAAACCGATGAAGGAACACATGGATCTAGATTCACAAGCGAAGAAAAGTTCCGGTCGAGATTTAAAGGAAATCGCCGGAAGTTTCTGGTCGGCAGCTTCCGTTTTCAGCAAGAAGCTTCAGAAATGGAGGCAGAAGCAGAAAGCGAAGAAGCGAGGTCCACGAAACGGCGCCGTTTCGGGTTCCTCAGCTCTTTTACCGGTGGAGAAACCAATCGGCCGTCAATTTCGGGAAACTCAGTCGGAGATCGCCGACTACGGCTTTGGCCGTCGTTCCTGCGACACCGATCCGCGTTTCTCCCTGGACGCAGCTCGAATGTCGTTCGACGATCCTCGTTACTCCTTCGACGAGCCGCGAGCTTCTTGGGACGGTTACCTCATTGGAAGGACATTTCCGAGAATGCCCTTACCTACTATGCTTTCAGTTGTTGAAGATGCTCCTGTTCATGTTCTTAGAACTGATTCACTTATACCAGTTGAGGAGCCACCTTTGATTAATGAGAATGGTGAAGAGAATGTTAATATGCCTGGTAATTCTACTCAGACTAAAGAGTATTACTCTGATTCTTCAACCAGGAGAAGGAAAAGCCTTGATAGGTCTAGTTCTATTAGGAAAACTGCTGCTGCTGTTGTTGCTGAAATGGATGAGTTGAAACCTGTTTCTAATGCTAAGGTTACTCCTGCTACTGTTAGTGGTAATGTTAATGGTAATGTTAATGCTGGTGTTGATTATTTATTACATGGACAGAAAGTGGATAGGGATTTGAGGGATTATTCAAATTCCAATTCCAATTCTAATAATTCCTTGAGGGATGATTGTTCTGAGAGCTTTGAATTGGGGTTTAGGGATAATGCTTCTGTTGTTGGGAGTAATAATATTGGTGATCGTAAAGGAGGGTCGAAGAAGAGTTCGAGTAGATGGAGCAAGGCTTGGAGTATTTGGGGTTTTATACATCGTCGTGCTGGAGGGAATAATAACAAAGAGGAGGAGGATGATAGGTATAGTAGTAGAGGTGCTAATGGTAATGGGGTTGAACGTTCTTACTCGGAGTCGTGGCAGGAGTTTAGAGGGGAAAGGAATGGAGATGTTAGAGGTGGTGTTGGGGGTGGTTTGAATAGGAAGATATTGAGGAGCAATAGTAGTGTGAGTTGGAGGAATGCGCCAGGCATGGGAATAGGAGGAGGAGGCGGAGGAGGAATTTTTAGTGGGAGGAAGAGTGACGTTTCATGTAGTAATGGTTATCTTGGAAGAAAGGGAAGGGATGAGTTTGTGTTGGAGAGGAACAGGAGTGCTAGATACTCTCCTAATAACATTGATAATGGTCTCTTGAAGCTCTACTTAACGCCTGGCAGCCGCAGAAACGGTGCCTCGAAAGGAAGGTCCAACCAGGCACATTCTATTGCTAGAAGTGTACTTAGGTTGTATTGAAAGAAAGAAAAAAAAACAAAAATTGAAGTTCCATAAGGTGTTCTTTGGTTTGATGTTGTTAACATTTGCTGCATTTCTTGTGTAAAACTCACACATGGCTATGTATTCTTCATGGTTGGTTGGTTGGATAAAAACACCCTGCATTTTTCTTTTACAGTTATTAGCTACTCTGCTTCTTAGATTGGATTAGATTAGATTACTATTGATAACAATAATTTTCTGTGTCTCTTTATGTCGTTTACACCAAGTCACTGACCATTTATGCTGATCATGTTGCTTGAGAGGATTTGTGAGATTAGTCTCTACACTTGCGATTGAGGAATATCCAATTTGTACAAAAAATATGTATATCTTGATTATGTTAATGGGGTGAGTCTTTTCCTTTTGGTTCCATGGTGTTGTTTTCCTATATTGCCAGAAAAAGGCCATGGAATATGGCTTGGCAGTGTGGTGCCACTGAAAATTGTGCTCTACCTTTGGACAGGAAGTGTTTTATTTTTGTGTCTTTATTCTGCAAAAGGCTAAATGATTGGTGCAATGTTGGTTTTTTTTCTTTCTTTTTTTAATAATTTGGGAGCATTTTAACTTGAATTTTTGGAATGTTATGCATTCCTGCAAAAGTGATAACAAGGTGGGCTCATGCCACCTGGTTTTGCTGCTTGTCATAAGTTTGTAGTTTTGAGTACAACACGATAGATAGCTGTAGTAGTCGAGAGTGCTTTTTTTCTTGCTTTGTTGGTATCAATTAATCAAACTTTATTTACATGTGACTTACTCCAGACAATGGTCCCAAATAAAAACATTACCTTATTAGCTTTGTGTTATATCCAATATATTCACTAACTTTATGTCTATTCCATGTTGGCTGGTGTGACCGAAAGTTAAATTTGAAAGCTTTCAAAAGTCCCCGCAGTTTATGAGTTCTACAGTGCTTCACTTATGTATATGTCAAATTTCTGCACTATTTTAGAATGTTGTGATTTTGTAACTGTTGTTCTGAGATGTAGAATTATTTTTCATTGATATGTACGGTTACATCAATGTGATGTTTTTACGGCGTTGTTGTTCTAGTGATGGATCATGGATGGACCTTGAGGCACTGAATTAGTGGAAAAGAACAAGGATTAAATAACTGTGTGAATCCATAGAAATTATAAGAATTCTGAAGATTTGGCATGACCCTCCAGCTTGTAATAAAACGAACAAAGAACAATTTTGTAGATTTTTAATGTTGGAGATTTGAAATTTGAAACTAGAAGAATACATGTTGCATTTGGTATGATAAGTCAACATCATTTGAAGCTTTATATGATTTTTCTTAATTTAGATTTATTTGGTTTTTAAAAAAACTAGCATGAGCCTACTTGTTTGTTCCTTTCCAAAATTATTATTGTCTTTAATTTTTTGCTGTTTTTTCATATATACTTCTAACACTTCTCTATATTTTATACTCTATTCTTGATGAAATCGATATATTTTGATGGATCATCTACTTTTAAATGTTTAATAAACTCACAGTTACTTTCCAACAATAGCAATGGCTGAGAAGTGAAACATTTGTTGTTTTCATACGAATGTTTAAAACATATAAATACAAATTAAGGCTCCATTTGGTTAAAAACTTAGATGAAATATATGTTAATTGTTAAGAATGGTAATGATCAATAGTCTAACTCATTGAATGTAACACAAACATCAACTAAATCAAAACTGAAAGTAACATCCACTAATTGAGCTACCAATGAGTAAACCCTTAAGAATAGTCCTAACACATACTTCCTTAAACTGAATTACAATTTGCAATCAGTTTAAACCATAAATCAAAAAGCTACTCTACACATTTCTTGTATATTCCTCAGTTTGGGAGAAGGAATCCAACTTCAACGATTTAGTCATATTAGAGTTCTTTCTGAGAATTGGCTAGCATTGGTACTAAGGTTAGAGTTAGAACACATTGTATTGTTGGCATTGTTGCCTCCTAAAGACGATTGGTATATTCATTCTTGCATGTTATAATCGTTGTATGAGTAGGTTGAATTGGTATCCATGACGGTTTTACTACATAATTATCAAGATTTTCATTTTGAGTCCAACGAACAATTAAATAATTAGTCAAAAAGATGAAATTGAATTCCATTTTTTCTCTCCATTATAATCACCAACTATTCTATATATAATTGAATGAAGAGCATTTCAACCCATTTGGCCAATGGAAGACAATTTTGAGGCCGACTAATAGCATGGCTTATTAGTCTAGGTAGGTAAATATTATTTCATGATTGCTTTAAAGCTTGATCAACCACATGCATTGATTGGTGACATGTAGTGTCGTTCTACAAGCTAAAATATTTGACATAACAAATAACGTTTTAATTTATCTACCACATTGTTAACCATATCCTATGTCAAAATAGAAATGACTCTTGTTGTGAGACCCCAATTGTGAATAGTGTATTCATTTTCATTGTCTCACTTAAATTCACTTTCATTGTCTCATTTAACGTGCCAATTGTTGTCACCGTGCAAATTTAGTGTTTTGCTAATTAAGTGTTTGCATAGCTGATTAGTCGTTTGTCTGGTTGATTTATTATTTGCTCAACTAATAAGATGATATGTCAACTAATTCACTCTTCTAACAATTATTTTCTTTTCGATTATACGATTGCTCTAAGAAAAAAACTATATTTCCAATTTCAAGATTCCTAGACAATTCAAAAGAGTGTCTAGTGTACAAGATTAAATTACTAACTAATTAAGATTGTTTGACAAATAAAAGATAAAAACAATAACGATAAGATTTGTATGATTGATTGTGATGAAAATAATCTTTTATAACTAAGACTCATACAATCTAAGAAACCTACGGTAATATTAATTATCATGTCCTTGATCCACTTATATATTTTACTCCATATAAATTAATTACTAGTAATACAAATATTAGTAACAAGTCAACTCACATCACATTGTGCATATCCCTATCTTTAAGGGTTCATATTTTTAACTTTAAGGGAATGTTTTTATTTTACATAAAAAAAAACAGACTGGATGTTCATGAACATCTTCAACTTAGTAAACTCATATCTTGTTCGATGAATTGAATTATAGGAGCAAATTAACTATTATAGTTGCCTATTAACTAATCATATTTTCCACGTTTTTATTTTCAAGGGAGTAAATGTTGAGCTACATTTTTTACTTGGTCAACTCACAAAACAACCACTAATTTCATCTTCTAATTTATTTCTCTTTCCTAAATCACCTTAACTTTGTCCCAACTATTTAAAAAAAGGATTAGATGACATTTTGACTTAGTCAACTCTATGTTATAGTCTTTTTGGTTTTTTTTCAATTTATCGTAAGTCTATTAATATCAAATAAAAAGATCTTATAAACTTAATAACCATCTTAATTATTAATCGAATATAGATCAAGTAATTATACATTAAACAAACACTTTTATGATATCCGAGTGACTTATTAGTCGGTCGGCTATCATAATCCAATCAACTTGTACATAATAAAATAAAAAAGCATTTAAGAAGTGTGCTAGAAGTCTATATGGTTAAGTTAGTGAAGTGAACCTAAAAGTACAAAATGAGTGCAAGAAGTGTAGTACACATTGGTTAAGTTAGTGAAGCTAGGAAGCAAGGTGGGAAAGCAATGAAGCTAGAAGTCCAAAACAGAAGCACTACTTACTTTAAACCCTACAAAGCTCAAATCCAATCGGTTAGACATAAATTTTGAAGCTAATGATTGTTACTCAATATTTAAGATCATTACTTTGTCCCACTAGGATATTGAAAAGAATAAAATCTATTTTCATTTCAATTACCAAGTCTGAATTTTTTGCTTTCTCCCTTTTCAATTAATACAGTTTGTAAAGCTCCATTACCACCGATTTTGCCCCAAAAGTCAAAAAAGCAAATGAAAAACATCTCACCATGTTGCTCTACGATGGAGAAGATAAGTGATAAAGAAAGTATGTGATGGAAAGAGAAGAAAAGAAAACACAAAGAGAGGCTCGTCACCCAATGCTTTGTCTAACTTGACTAGGCTCAATTTGCTAAGTGGAGATGTAATTATTTGTTTAATTACCCCAACATTGGTCTTAACATGTTCAGAGAGTAAAATAAAAATACTCTTTTATCTTCTTTATTATTGTCGTTTTTATAAAAGATAATTAAATCAATAAAAATTAATATTTATTTTATAGAAGATGGTAATAAGTATAAATATAAATTGATCTATACGAATGCAGTAATAAGTATAAATATAAACTGCAGTTAAGGATAGATTATTTTAGATAATCCAAGTTTAAATTTTAGATGAAATAATTATTGATCATACTTTATTTATTTTTCGTTCGAACTTCATAATACTAAGATTACGAATGAATCGTAAAACCAAAAAACAAGTGCAAGTTTACATGTTAAAAAGTAGTACTCCTCTATTTCATATTATGATTGTAATTTGAAATCTACATGCACTTGTTTAGAAAATAACTATATATACCAATTTTCAATACAAAATAATATCTTAAAACTAAA
>JBBPBP010000003.1:8067289-8079984 GCA_037974735.1 Cicer chorassanicum
CTTAAAACTAAAATATTTACACTTCATTTATTATTTGCCCATCATATATTTACAACTACTTTAAAAAATAAAAGATAATATTAAAGAAAATAAATAAATTATATATTAGTATTATACTACGACGAACAATTTAAAACTTCGAAATATTTTTCTTATTTAACAATGAGACGGAGAAAATGTGTCTTTTTTATGGATTACAAAGTGTGTTATAACTTGTAATAGTTATATGGATCATATTAATAATTGTCATGATGACATTTGTTAAAGGTTTACAAAAAAAAATTGTATATTAAAAAGAATAAAATTTAGACTTTCTAAAGTTAAATACGTAATTTTCAATGTAATATTTTAAAATTTAGGTGTTTACACTTTTTTTTTATCATTTCTCTTAAAAAATTACCGTCTTAAAATTTGTCGGACCATTATAAATTTCATTTTACTTGTGAAAATGTTATTTGCATGTGCTTTTAACAGTGTTTTTAAGTCTTTTCTAAAATCCAATTTAAAACATTGACAGTCATTTTTAAGTTTTCAACTTAATTACTTAAATGTCATTACATTTGTGTTTAACAGAATTGTTACTACAACATATTTAAAATTGGGATATTTTAATCCTCATTTGTCCTAGTGAATCAATTATGGAAGTATAATCAAGGCAAATAGAATTGAAACATTACATCATCACCAAACATGACTCAATTTTTTAAAAAATAATCTATTACAATCAAAAAGTAAAGTCTCTCTAAACTTTTGTGATGTTGAACTTTTGACAGATCCATTTTATTTCCATTTCATGATAACAAAAGGGGAATTATGTGTGAATGGATTCATTTATTTTGTTTGACTAATTTTCCCTGATATTACTCGTGCTTTTGATCTGTAATATCTTCTATTTTTGTTTTTCTGCATTTTTCTCTGCAAGAGAGTAGAATAAGTTAAAAAAAAAAAAAAGCAGATGAGATGAGATTAATTTTGAATCATACAAATAATTAACTCTAATTTTTTATTGGCAAATATTAATTTACTAGTGGTTACATTAGTTTTCTTAATTATTATATTAGTAAAGACTTTAAACGTAATAGATGGATCTCTTGCATGGGTTTGGGTCAATGCCTCCCATGTTCTTGTGTATTTTTTTATTCTTTTTAATTTTTTTTAGTGTACTGCAAATCATTGATTGATAGAGTTCCAGACTTCTAGTGCTAATATAGTTGAAATCTTTTCCTCCATATTGATGCTTTTGCATGGCAATTAGTTTTTTAGACTCTCTAAATTTTATGTTTGAAGCTCATACTGACATCTCTTAATTCACCAACTAAAACATTATTTTGACAATTAGTTCTCTCATTATTTTCAATCTCTTCTCTTTTTATTTTCTTACAAGTGATTTTCAAATTTGAAAATCTACAAAAATAACATTTGGATTGATAATTTATTTCATATATAATTGTGTGCTTTAGCGCACCACTTTTATAAGTAATCCACCGTAAATTAGTACTTAAATCATAAAAAAAAATTGACAATGATCAACAATAGTCTTCTAATATTAAAAAAAATCACACAAACCAATTCTAACTACACAGTTGCAGAAGGAAAGCTTTTCCACTCAGTTCTATTCAACTGGAGAGTTGCGATATGACTTTATAGCACCAAAAACAATTGATGAGTATGAAAAGCCATTTCTTTCCAACACATTGGATTCCATTCCCATTTCACGATTCTAATAACAAATAAGGGCCACACAAAATTCTATTACCTTTGGTAAACAATAAAGGAAAAACTCAATTCGATTAGAATGTACAAACACAAAAAGGCCAAAATGTAATAGAAAATGCAGTTTCAAAGATGCAAGATACATATGCTTGCAAGGAACATCTATCTATCGAGTAGCATAATCCAGGAAACGAATTATTGAAAACCTTTATCAGCCTTGGCCACTAAAGCCATCGCGGTTATCATGCTGCCAACCATAACCCTGACCATCATGTCCATGATCACCGGAATAGTAGTTTTGTTTCAAATGTGACATGTGTGCTGGAGGTGGTGGCGGTGGTGGTGGGAGGGGCATCGGCTGTGGTGCCAATACACCTTTGGTATCCCTTGGATCCACAACCATACCACCGCCACCTTGTGGTTGTTCAAAAGGAACACCGGCAGCTCCGGCATTCCAGGGCTGGGGATAGTTACCTTGAAAATTTTGGGCATTTGGGCCACCTTGTTGGAAACCCATTAATGAGTTCGGGTCGCCACCTATATCAGAAGCTGAATCCTGCCTAGGCATATCATAGGGAGCAGCATAAAATGGTTGAGCTCGGTCTTGCTGGTAAGGAGGATAACCAAATGGCACGGGTGGGTTCAGCATTGGGTTTGAGTGTGGCGGAACATTGGAGGGTTGTGAAGGGTGCATTGTTGGGTACTCGGAAAATGAAGCATCTGGACCAACCGGTTGTTGCCTATCAGAAAACTGGGAAGGTTCTTGTTGTGGGGGATGCTGCATGTCAAAACTTTGTTGGTGAAAGCCCTGCTGTATGCCTCCAACGGAACCAGACATGGTATCTGACGGGTGATGTTGTTGACCGAAAAATTGTGGCTTTTGTTGCATTGTTGGCCTTGAAGGAGCTTGATCTCTTCCTGGCTGCCGACGAGTTCTGTCTTCCTGATCATGTTGTTGGGAATTTGGCCCTGGAGAAAAAACTTGTCTTTGAGGGCCTCTAGCAGTGGAATCTGAGGCTGTAGGTTGCCTAACACTTTGTGCCTCTGACTCATTTCCGTCTTCTTTATCTGCATTGGTGCGAACTAGATTGGCATGGCTATCCTGAATATGAGATTCAAAATCAGCCTTCTTCAAGAACGTCTTGAGACAATGAGGAGCTGCGCATATTAGGATTCCTTCCATCATTTTGATCGTCTGAATCTTCTGGATACGTTCGTCACACCTGTGTTCCAAGGAAGATGAAAACCATTTGTTACACAGAAAAGAGAACTTCTACACATGGAAGCCATCAATTGCAAAACATAATCCCCGAAGGTTAATATTAAGGTTGATATCATAAACCAATCATCCCAAAAACTCAAGTTCTTTAGTAAAAGCATGTAATTCAATGTTATATTTAACATGCTCCATCACAAAAGAGCCCTTTGGCCTTAAAGCATGGATAATGCAACAGCCTTACCCTACTCTGATAGAACTCACAAAAATGGATGAAAACAGTGTATGATTTTTAAAGATGAATGAGCAAAACTGCTCTTACAGTATGAATGAAAAGATAAACCAGAGCATAAGCTCCTAAAGCAGACAAAGTATTCTCCTAAGCAACAATATGATTACTTGCATGATTCTAGCCACCCTCCCCCTTTAACAATATATTATCCACTCACTAACAGAATTCCCTAAAATTCAGATCCACGTCACTAACTAATTCATTCTCTCCCACATGGCCCCACTTTCTTCTAGAATATGCTTAGGTGTCCTATCAATACCACCTCCTTAAAATTTGTCTTTCCTCAAGGCAGAGAAGAAGAACCTGTTCTTTAATAGTTGCTGCCCATTTACAACCCTCGAGCCAGAAAGGAGATTTTTGTTTCTCATAAACTCTGCTTACAGCAACGACAACAAGAAAGATAGCTATGAGGGCAAGGTGCCACTGCAACACAAAGCATGCAGTATTGGCAGCTAACATAAATGTTATATTCCACACGTTTATTGAAATTTGGCCTCCATTGGCTGATCTGAGATTGTTGGCATCAAGAGTCTGCCTTGCAACAATCCTTGCGCTCTTATTTTCCACTTGATCAAACCATGCCATTTCATGTTGTAGCATTGCTGTCAATACTTACTTCCTCACGCATATTGTAAGATTTTCCTCAACAAAATCCAAAAACTGTTGCAAGGTATTGAGAACAGGTGTAGTTGATAAAAGACTAATCAACAAATACAAGTACCTTTCTCTTTCTTGGCTCATGTGTATGTGATTTGAACTATAGTTGTTGACACTGAGGGCAATACTTAGAACAAAAGCAAGGAAATGATAGACTACTTGATTCCTGCGACCAAAATTAATAATTCTCAGTTCAAGAAATGTCTTGGCATAAATGGGACAGTATTTGTAGCTTCCCTAATAATTTCCTCGCCTTTTTTAATCTGACTGGGCTGAACATATATGTATCCTAGCGCTTTCACTGTCTCGTCATAATCCAGGTACAGCCACAAAACCTGCACAAAGCTCGTGTGCATTTCTAACATGTTCCAACTTGATTTGTACTTGTACCAACCCATTTATATCATTACTTGTTTTGGCACAAACTCTTAAGCATAATGGTAAAACACACCTAATAAACTTCCTCCAAATTTCTGCAACAATAGGACATTTCTCTAACCCTGATGTATGTTTCGCGCTCCTGCTTGCATGCCCATTATGACTGGCCATCACCAGATCATTGTCAACTAGTTGTCTTCCTTGAGGTCAAAGGCTCTGTTTTGTGAGTTCAAAAACAGGGGTTACGCTCCAAACTCCTCTCCTCCAGTGGTGGTACACGCAGCGGATGGTGGTGGTTCGACCTGATCCACTTGCAACTTCCCTCTCTCCTCCATGTTCGTCATCTCGCGTCCCTCCCCATTCAGGGAATTGCCCAGGCCCGGTGATTTGGGCGGTGCAACTTGCCATAGCAGTGCCGTCGCAAGTCGACTGACGTCCGACGGTTTCAATGGAGCACGCAAGTCCGATCTATGCACACATTGTCTCTCCACCATCGTACTTGGAATCTTCATCTTCTCTGACTTCCCCAATTCAACATACGCAAAATCTTTCACTGCCTTGCTTCTTGCTATACTCTTATGGAGGGTAGTCACCATCATTGACTGTGGTGGTTCGCGCATCTTCTTGGTCCGCCTCACTTGCTGAGAAAGGGTCTTCTCCACTCAACCCACAGGCTCGTGACCCTTCGCTTTCCCTTCATTCTTCTCCAACTTTGCTACTGTGATGCACGCACCAAATGCTACCACTTCTTTTGTTACAATACATGTTCCGAGAGTTTGAGCCTCAAACTCATTTCCCTCTGGATTCAGAAACCAAATCTTCAGTGTAGGAGGATGAATGAACACCTCCTGGTGAACGTCGGTCTAATAGTTTTGCGAACTTCATCAGTATGATTTGAAGGAATTCCTCCATCATATGTCGTAGGGAGCCATCCGCTGCGGTGATTCTCACCCCTGGCGATCTAAACCTTCAGACACCTCCAATTTCATGAGCGAGATCACGACTTCGCTAGCTTCTCTCAATAACACAGCAGGCCGGACCATTGATGTAACTCACAAACATGGATGAAAACAGTGTATGATTATTAATAATGAATGAGCAAAACTGCTCTTACGGTATGGATGAGAAGATAAACCAAAGCATAAGCTCCTAAATCAGAGAGAGTATTCACCTAAGCAACAATACGATTACTTGCATGATTCTAGCCACCCTCCCCCTTTTACAATACATTCCCCACTCACTAATAGAATTTCCTACAATTCAGGCTCACTAACTAATTCATTCTCTCCCACATGGCCCCTCTTTCCTCTAGAATATGCATGGGTGTCCTATCAAACTCATCAAGAAGTAAACTCTATTAGAGTATAACTTGCATAGTAGCTGAAATTTCTTGAGCTGAGTTATCATGCTTATTACAATTGCAACTAACACTTGTAAATAACAGTATGTGCTGAGTTTTGTCTTCAATTAGTTAACTACAGTTAGTTCTGTTAGGCTGAGTCAGTTAGGCAGTCATGACCTATGATAGGTCCTCTTCGCTATAAATCAATGTTGTAAAGACAAACAATTCATGAAATATTTTTATAGACTCAGTTTCAACTTTTCCGTACTCTCACAATCTCACAACTCAGTTTCCTACATCAATGTTAACCAGATCAAGACTAGTAGTCTTACACCTACCGTAAAGCAGGCCTTGTCTAACCCACAGTGGCTGGTTAGTATGAAGGCTGAATATGCTGCAGTAATCAACAATACCACGACTTTGGTCCGTCTTCCACCTAACAGAATAGCCATTGCCTGCAAGTAGGTCTATAGGGTTAAAGAGAACCCTGGTGGCAGTGTACAAAGCTTGCTAATTGCTAAAGATTCATCATCAGAAACCGGGGTTTGATTTATGCTGAGACACTCTCCCCAGTCATTAAACATGTCACCATCCGGGTAATAATACTCTGGCACTCACTAACAGGTGGTCTATTCAGTAGATTGGTGTTAATAATGTCTCTGTTAACGACAATTTTCATAAAGAAGTATACACGGTGCAACCACCAGAGTTTGAAGCACAAGACAAATCACTTGTAGGTTCAACAGTTTGGTGTTAATAATGTCTTTGTTAATGACAATCTTCACATGCATTATGTGCTTGGTATGAAAGGTTAATATCTACCTTGTAACAGTTTGGGTTCACTTCCAGCAAGTGTAGATCCTTTCATTCATCATTTCAAAATCTGGCATTTGTCTCTATGTTTGATTATGTAGATGACATCATTATTACAGGCTCTTTAAGCATCTCTAATCAATGGTTTGATCAACAACAACAACAACAACAACCAAGCCTTATCCCACTAAGTAGGGTCGGCTACATGGATCAAACGACGCCATAATGTTCTATCATATAATATATCTTTTTCCAACTCATTAATCTCTAGGTCTTTCCTAATAGTTTCTCTTATAGTTTTCCTAGGTCTACTCTCCTCACTACATAATTCACAAGTCTCCTCTCTACATACCCAAACCACCTAAGTCGGGTTTCTACCATTTTTTCTACTATAGGTGCTACCCCAACTCTCTCTCTAATTTTGTCATTCCTAATCCTATCTCGTCTAGTCTTTCCACACATTCAACACAACATTCGCATCTCTGCTACACTTATTTTATCCTCATGTTTTTTTACTACACAACACTCCGTCCCATTTAACATTGCCGGTCTTACTGCCGAGCAATAAATTTCCCCTTCAGTTTGAGCGCTACTTTTTTATCACATAAAACACTCGAGGCACTCCTCCATTACAACCACCTAGCTTGAATTCTATGGTTTACATCTCCTTCTATTTCTCCGTCATTTTGTATTATGGACTCAAGATACTCAAACCGTGTGACTTGTGGTATGGTATGATCTCCAACTTTCACCTCCAAATTGGAAATGTTTCGCGTGTTGCTAAACTTGCATTCCATATACTCTGTCTTGCTTCAACTTAGGCGGAAACCATACAGGATCTCTTGAATATTTATTGGGAGTAGAGGTTAAACAGCTTCCTGATGGTGCCCTTTTTCTTACTCAGTCCAAATATATAAGCTTGGTAGTCAATAGCGGCGAAGCGTCGCGGCGGAGGCAGCGATGCGCTACGCGAAATGGTGTTGCGGCGCAGTTTAGGGTTGCAGCTGTAGCGGCGTTCTTCGCAGCGCAATCACAGAGAATATGAGGAACAAACACAAAAAAAGAGGCGGCAACGGTTTTTTAAGAGCGCAAAGTCTAAAATACAAGTGATTTTAATGAGCACAAAGTCTAAAATGTCCTCACTTTTAAGAGCGCAAAGTCTAAAATATCCTTGAATTTTGTATTTATATCTCCAGGTAACTTTTTACTGGAATTTTCACGACCTTTCTTCTCCAAACATTACAAGTGCAATGCTCTGTTTTTGGAAACCTACGAAATTTCGTCTTGGCGACCGTCCCCCCTGTTCCTTTCTTTCCTGCGACTGATTCTTCTCAAGAAAGTTTCCCTTTTCTCTACGCCAACATTCCCCTCTTCTCTGCAACCATTCGTCTCCTCCCTGTTCCTTCCATCTCGTCGACCATTATTCTGCTGTTTTTCAATTTCTGTCTGTTTCTGTGCTAACAGTCCCCTATTATGGCATCATCTTAGTTCTTTTCATCTCCCCTGTTTTTCTGTTTCTGCTTTGGTGATTAGTTATAAATATGTGTTTAGTTTTGTGCATTAATCTAACTTTTTAGCCATCATATGTGTATGGTTGAAAGTGCTTGTAATGTTTTTCTAGACTTCGACGTAGCAGCCATACCGCTATAGTGTTTTGGGAGCCGGCCACTACACTATCTGCTACTGACTACACAGTATATAAGGGATATGCCAAATAGAGTCAAAATGGAAGAGGCAAAAGGCATTTATATTCATAAAAATTATAAATAATAACCGAATGCGCTGTGTCAGTGCATTATGTTATCGCCGGTTACTGTGGTTTGTTCTGTTAGGCTGATTCGGCAAGGAAGTTATGATGAGTCCTCTATTATATAAATCTATGTAGTACACAAACAATTTATAAAATCATTTTTATAGATTTTCAGTTCCATCTCTCTCAGAATCCTCTCTTTTGTACTCACTCAATTTAACAACTCAGAGTTTCCTAGATTTCTGTTAAACTTCAGACCGCTTGAGAATAAAGACTTTGATATCATGTTAGAAACCAACTATCTTAAAATGTTAAGCTATTCGGTGAAAGAACTTAAGAACATGAATAATTTTATATCTAATAGTGACATAACACGTACCCCAAAACACAAGGCAAACAGTAAAAATGATTGAATAACAAGCCACTCCTCTTCTGCAATGGCCCTCTTTTTTCCCTCTCTTCCCATCTAACACCATCTCTATCTCTCTCCATTTTTATTTTTTTGCATTTCAGCGATACACCAGTTTTACTCATTCTTTTATTAATTAAAAATTTGGATGTGGATAAACTCCTATGCCGTTACTTTTTATATGCTTGTATTAACCATTTCAGAATAAAATCTAGAGGATTTGGATTTTGAGGACGGACCAATCAGGCTAGAAAGAGAGAGCAACATAGAAAAACCAAAGGGCAAGGGTTTCACAGCAACGTAAAGACTGCTGCCATGGATATTTTTAAAATTAAGGGTCAATTTGGAAAATGAATTAAGACATCAATATGAGAAGTTACCCAAGACAATTTCCTTTATAAATAGTTATAGATAATGCACCCCTTGACTGAAAAATGAAAGGCATATGCAGTACTGATACAATTCAACTTAGTTATATGTGAAAACAATTGCACAAAGACTAAAAAGGGGGTCATTTAGGCTGAAATTAATACAGACGTCCCAAATCAAGTTATAAGCAAACATTAAGCTTCAAAGTGAAGAGTCACTTGTCCTCATTGCTTTTCTGTATGAAGAGCAGAAGATAAAAAATATACTTACAGGTAGCACAATGAATCACTTCTAGCACAATCGAGACAGAAAGCATGCTCACAAGGGCTCTGCAAGTTCACAAACCTATAGTAAGCCAACATCAAGGAAAGTAACAAGTTCTAGCACATGTCCAGCAAGAAAAACCACTATCGAAATATCCAACATAACACTAAACAAACTACTGCTGGAAGCATGCATAACATCTAGTACTCTAGAATGCAAAAAAAACTACGCAAGAAAAAAATGTGTTTAGCATGTTAAACAATAAAAAGCATCCTAACAAGCCGAAATCTCAATTCAAAAACAAGGTTACATTGTAAGACAGTGATTACCAGCCTTCCATAAATAGCAATCGGGAAATCACAGCGAACACAGAAATGCACTCGTTCACCAAGCTGGCGACGGGACCTACGGCCCAAAGTCCTAACAAGGGAAGCAGAAGTAGCTGTACCAATGCCCTTTGCAACAGGAAGATCAGCAAGGACTAGATGGTCAGGGCACGCAACTGTAACAGTCTCGACAGGTGATTGCTTCACCCCAGCCGACCCTTCAGAGGCCGGAGTCTTGCTAAGACGAATCTGAAGCATATTTCAATCAACTTCTTCCCTAACCTCTCAACCTTTTTCAATGTAGTACTTCAAATTGGGTACAAAATTATGCACCCTCCTCCTTTAGCAAATCAAAAAAATTGAATAACAGATAAGTGAAGCATAAATCCAGAAGTAAAAATTAATTAAACAAATGAAAAAGACAAAAAATGATTAGCATTCCCTGTGTACTGTATCTGTAAGTTTCATCCATACCAATAGAAGTGCTAAATAAACCAATAAACATTCATGAAATAAAAACAATATAAACAACAATGACATAAATTTGCAGCAAAATTTTAAATCTAACATTGTCAAAACCAAAGGCGTTGTTTGAGATAAGACAACTTTCATATTATTGGATAAAATTAAATTGGGACCAACTTCAATGGTGTACCTGGGTTGCTCGCATAGTAAACCCTAAATTAAAAAAATAAAATAAAGGGGATTTTGTTTTTCAATCTAAAGAGTTTGATTGGGTACGAAATTTGAGAATAAAAAGAAAGATTAATTGTAAAAACTAACCTTGAAGTGGACGCAGTAAACGAATCTAGAAGGTTCGAGTATCGAATTTGGGTCGGCTTGAGGCTGTTCGTTCGCTCAAATGGGAGTTGCGACGGAGGAGCGCTCTATGAACCCGTTGGCTTTCTGCAAGGCAAGTCTGCATTGCAGAAAAAATATTCAAGTAATTATAACTAGAGTTGATAAATGAATAACATTTAAAAATTATTCTTGTGTATTATAATATAATTTTGAGTAAAAGTGAGAGAGATTAAGAAAATTAATTTGAGTAAAAATAAATTAATTGAAAAATATTATGGGATTAATTTTTATCATTATAATATAATTTTGAGTAAAAGTGACAAAGATTAAGAAAATTAATTTGAGTAAAAATAAATTAATTGAAAAATATTATGGGATTAATTTTTATCATTGACATTGCAGAATTATTGTTTTTTTGGTACAATGTTACAAAAAAATTTACAGTGTAGCAAATTACAATCTCGTATGTGTCAGTGTAAAAGTAATTAGATTAAAATAAAACGTTTATAATGATTGATTAATTATGTAATATGTTTTTATTGTGACAGTGTATATAAATTAAATCTAAATGTATTTTAAAAAAGAATTTAGTTAATATAAAGATATATTACAAAAATAATAATTAAATAAACGCTATTAATAGAATAAATATTTTTCCTTCAATTTTGCTATTTACATCCAATATATTGCTACCCACGCCCGACCAAATTTTTATAAAATTATAATATCCAAAATACTCTTTTATTATTTCACTTGTTCTTAAACTATATATTTTTTTTTGTTCATGATCACTCACTTCATAATATCTTACACCCATATCAATACTCATAACTCACACCTCATTATGATTCATAACTCATATTTATTCATAATTTACACCCATCACTCTCATCTTGTTTTTATAATGCTTAAAGTCATCAATAAGGTATGTTTATTGATGTGTTGAGTTCGTATTTTTTTTTTTTAAATATGATAATTTTACATGATTTGAGTTCACGTACATGGTAAATTATACATTCTACACAAACTTAAATTAAGTACTCTTACGTATTTTGTGTTCACGTAAATGTATGTAAACTGAGTTCAAGTACATGTTAAATTTTGCATTGAATAGGGGAAATGCGTACTTGAACTCAGTTCAGATACATATACATAAACTGAGTTTAAGTACATGCAAAATTTTGCAGTAAGTAGGAGAAATGCGTACTTGAATTCAGTTTACGTAAATAAACATAAATTGAGTTCACGTACAGGTACATAAATTGAGTTCAAGTACATGCAAAATTTTGCAATGAATAGGGGAACTATGTCCTTGAACTCAGTTAAAATAAATGTACATAAACTGAGTTAACGTACATATACGTAATGAATTCAAGTATGTGTAAAATTTTGCAGTGAGTAGGAGAAGTGCGTACTTGGATTCAGTTCACATAAATGTACTCGATTCTAGGAAGGTTGTGGGTTTCACGATGGAAAAGGAAAGAAGAAGAATGGTTGGCCCATTGATTTAATGATAAAGGCAATTTAATATTTTCAATAATGACAGAGAATGTAACAAGCAAATGAGGGGGTGTGAATAGTAAAATTATTTTTCCTTTTGCTCTTATATATTTTCCATTTCGTGTGAATTTTAACCTAACGCACCATGTTAGATGTATCCCTGACGCCTAATTAATGTTTGAATGTTATGTGGTCTCACGTGACTAATTTTTTGACTCTCAAAAAGTGATTTGACTTTCAAATCTCTTGCGCTATTAATAGGCTTCTTAATTCAAAACAATGATTCTTCTCACTCAAGATAATGATAATTGTTGTGTCTCGACCCTTTTTATATGCACATAGTTCTCCATAATCAATTCAATCTTACACACACACACACAAAAAGTACACTAATTACAAACAAATGGTAAGAAAATAAGAAATTTATATAGATATCAAACATAGTTCATTGGGAATCAAAATTGTCGTACCAAGGCATAATTTTATGACCTAGGATAGTGTGTGGAAGTGCCATCAATGGACTTTGTTTTTCTTTTTATTGTTTGGAGTTTTGATTGGTTAATAGTTGAATATCTTTACATACAAATTCAAATTAAATTCAACTAGCAAATAGTTGTTATATTGGACGTTTTGTCACATGTTATAATGATATTAAAAACAATAGACCAAACACAAATTTCAAATGAAGCCATAATTGTGTCACCCTCAAAATTAAAAATAAAATTTAGGGAAATTTAAAAAAAATTTAAAACACAAATGACACAATGATATTAAAAACAATTGTACACAACGACCTAAAATATATATATATATATATATATATATATATATATATATATATATATATATATATATATATATATAT
>JBBPBP010000003.1:8088770-8110537 GCA_037974735.1 Cicer chorassanicum
TTATATACACGGATAATGTAAATATTTTTTACACTGTCAGTCAATCACAACCGTCAAATTATTAAATTATTTTATTTTTTTATAATTATTTTAAAAGTCACAACTACATCGAAAATATATTATAATTAAACTCAAAATAGTAAATACTTTTATTTTAGTCATTTAAGTAATGTCTAATGGAATGAAATTCAACTAGACGTAAGAATTTTTGGACGAGATTATAAAAAACTCTTCTAATTTAATCAAAAATCATAAGTTCGAATCCAACTCTAAAAATATAGCCGACAACAATATTAGATATCTTAAAAAAAAATGTTACCGCTCTAATTCAAATTAAGTCTTTAAAATGTACAGAGAATACCAGGTTATAAAAAAAAAAAATATCCAGCTAGAGTTTTTTACCACTTAGTGTCGCTCATCAATCCATGCATTTATCCTAAGCTATATTTTGCTCTTTGGTTATCCCAAGCTTTTTTTGGGTATAGATTTTAGGCTGAACGTGATTTCCATTTTAATAATTATTTAATTACGTATTACTATAATTTTAATCTGAATTTGGTGATATAATTTTGTGTTATTTTTGAGTTTCGAAAAACTCTTTAAAATCACAATTTATGCCACCGAAGATATTACTGGGTTGAGTCGCGGACTAGGTCGCTCTCTTTAAGACGTTTCGCGGCACTGCCCAAATTGTGCAAGGCAGACTATCAACCACGAAGTCCCCAGGATAAAACAGCTCAGATTCACTGTATCGGAGTTCCACTGCACTGTAGAAAACCGTTCTAGAATTACACCCTCAATATGGCAGTTAAAGCCACTCTCAATATGACGATAAAGTCATTCGCAATATGGTACTATGACCACTCTAAATCAAAAGAACTACGGCACAAAAACCGCTCTAAAAATGAAGGGACTACGGCATAACAACCGCTCTAAAAACTGAAGGGACTGCGGCATAACAACCGCTCTAAAAAACCGAAGGGACTGCGGCATAATAACCGCTCTAAAAACCGAAGGGACTGCGGCATAATAACCGCTCAAAAAAACCGAAGGGACTGCAACATAATAACCGCTCTAAAAACCGAAGGGACAGAAAGAAAGGGGAGAAGTGGCTCGAAAATTGGCGAGCAGAATAAAAGAGGGAGAAAAGAGAAAGTTGGGAAAAGCATCCAACTTTGGTGTGCTTTTCTCAATAGATTGATACTCATTATATAGTGATGGAAGCAAGCTCACATATGATTTCTAAGCAATGTGGAACTTTAGCATTCTCAAAATAGGAGAGTTTTCCAATGTGGGAGTTCAAAAAAATTTCTTTCCAATGTGGGACTTGAATTTTAAAAACATGTTTCATTCCACTTGAATTTACAAAAACCAATTCTTTCCAATGTGGGACTTCAACAAAATATTATTTATTTATTTTTTTTCAATTCACATAATAACATATTATGTTCCAACAATCCCCCACTTGAATTTAAAAAAGTGTTTCTGAAATAGCGTCAAACGCTTCTATAAGATCGTGCATAAACAAAGGTGTCTCTTGACTTGAACCTTTGCATAGTAAGTAAGATTCAGATTCAACAAGAGTGACTCATAGTCTTGAACTCTATCTCTGACATCAAACCCACACACAACCTTTTCATAGGGTGTATTCTCAAAAGCCCGTGCATTAATGGCCCTGCACGTGTATCCCAGTATAGTGAACGCTCTAGGAATTCTGCCTCAAAATTCCATAGGAAGCGGCCCCACTTCCACATTCACATAGGTGAGTCTATCAAGAGTACTCATGTAGCTAGGTACTCCCTCCACATAGAGTATAGATCTCATTAAGAGTTTTTATTACCTCATCCTATTATCACTTCAGGAATCATGCTTCTCTAATTTATAATAGCATGTTCATCTCATATCACTTCACAACTTGTTATTACCCATTGAACCTAATGCTTGGGATCTCCAGTCTTTTAGGTCGGGTTACCATCATGAGTGACTCTATAGGCATTAGTCTCATCCTTTTGGATGTATTTATGACTTTCTCTCTAGCTAATCCTTTCGTCAAAGGATCTGCTAAATTATCATCAGTGCGTTCATGATCCACTATAACAACTCCTTTAGAAAGTAACTCTCTAACAGTGTTGTGCTTACGACGAATTTGTCGTCTCTTATCGTTGTAATAACGATTCTCAATCTTCGCAATAGCCGCGGTACTATCGCAGTGGATCAACACATCTGTCATAGATTTTTCCCATAAAGGGATCTCAACTAGAAAGCATCTCAATCAGCTCGCTTCTTCACTAGTAGTAGCTAGTGCTATCATTTCAGACTCCATAGTGGACTGAACCAATATCGTCTGTTCTTTGATTTCCAAGATACAACACCACTAGCTATACTAAGATATAGCCACTGTTTGCTTTGGAGTTATCTGATAAAATGTTCCAATCAGCAACACTGTATCCTTCAATGACGGCAGGAAATCTTCGATAATGTAATCCAAGACTCATGGTCCTTTTTAGGTATCTCATGACTCTTTCGATAGCGTGCCAATTCTCCATACTAGGTCTACTAGTAAACTTGCACAACAATCCCACGACATAGGCAATGTCGGGTCTAGTACAATCAGTGGCATACTTAAGGCTGCCAATGATGCTCGCATATTCAGTTTGTCTAACACCTTCACTAGTGTTCCTGAAAAGTTTAACACTTAGATCATGTAGTGTGCAAGCAGATTTACAGCCAAAATGTTTATATTTCTTTAGGATTGTTTCAACGTAGTGAGACTAATCCAAAGAAATTCCATTTTTGACCTAGTAATCTTGATTTCAAGGATTACATTCGTTTCTCCGAGGTCTTTCATATCAAAGTTGTTATACAACAATGATTTCACAATATTTACAGCATGAATGTTTGAATCAAATATGAGTAAGTCGTCTACATAAAGACATATGATAGTGCAAATGCCATTTTCATATTTATAACAAATACATTTGTCACTTTCATTTACTAAAACTCATTCGATTTAATCAACTTATCAAACTTTTCATGTCATTTCTTAGGAGGTTGTTTAAGACCATACAGAGACTTATCTAACTTACAGACCTTGTCTTCTTGTCCATGTATTACAAAATCTTCAGGTTGTTCCATATAGATTTCTTCTTCCAAGTCATCATTTAAAAAATTGTTTTAACATCCATCTGGTGTATCACCAGGTTATGAATAGTCGCAAGTGATATAAGCACCCTAATGGATGTTATTCTAGTGACCGGTGAAAAAGTGTCGAAGAAATCTATATTTTCTCTTTGTCTAAAACCTTTGGCTACAAGGCGTGCCTTGTACTTATCAACAGATCCATCAGGTTTTAGTTTCTTTTTCAAAATTCATTTACAACCTGCTGATTTGCAACCATGAAGCAAGTCTACTAAATGTCAGGTCTTGTTAGACTCTTAGAGAATCCATTTCATCGTTTATAGCTTCTTGCCATAAATATGCATCCAATGATGACAAAGCTTCTTTAAGATTTGCAGAATTCTCTTCTAAATTATAGGCCATATATTCAGGTCCATAATCTTACTCTCTTACTCCTTCGAGTTTCTGTTTCGCCTTGTTTGTTGCTTTCAGCGCTTCTTGTCACAGGAACTTGACTTGGTTCGTTGCCCCCACTATTTCTCGATTTGAAAGGGAATTTATTTTCATAGAAGTCAACATCATTTTGACTCTATGATCACTTTTGCATTTAGGTCATAAAACCTATATGCTTTGTTCTTTATTGCATACCCAATGAATATACATTCATAGGCTCTACTGGGGAGTTTAATTTGCTTGGGATCGGGGATTCTGACATAAGCCAGACAGCCCCAAGTTTGAATATAAGACAAGTTCAGTTGTCTTTTCTTCACTATCTCATAAGGAGATGTTTTGTCTTTAAATTTAGAAACTCTATTCAAAACATAGCAAATAAGCAATATATATTTCTCACACCAATGAGATACAACACTAGAGTTAAACATACTAGCAACAACTAGTTCAATAAGAGTTCTATTCTTTCTTACAACATTATCATTCACTTCAAGCAATTATGGTGCAGTTGTTTCAATTATAATTCCAGACAATTTATAAATTCATTAAACAAACTAGAATCATATTTAGAACCTCTTAATCTTTCTACTAAATTGATTTTCAATTTCAGTTACAAAGATCCTTAACATGTCAAACTTTTCATTTTTTTCATTTGATATACAAAAGTATAGTCAGAACAATCATCAATAAAAATAATGAAATAACATTTTTCATTTCTTGTTAACGTCCCATCAAATTCACATATATCATAATGTTAATAAATCTAAATACTCAGATTCTCTAACTACAAATTTATGTGAGCATTTTTTATTTATTTTAGCTTAACTAAAAATATCACATTTTTCAAAATCATTCATAGATAACTTACTTAAGTTTGAAATCAAATGCGTTCACATCACATAGTCTAGCATGTCAAAAATTAAAATCATACAACATGTGAGCAAGAGATATTTTATTGATTTCAAGATTCAAACAAAAAGAGACATATTAAATTTCAACATTTAAATTAGATATGCCATGAGTGACGTACCTTAATAGATGATCTCACGAGTTATCTTCAGCCTCCACGAATATGTCATCGGACATATGATACTTTGAGTAGCAGCTTACAACATACTTATTCAGAGCATTGCAAACATCTATAGCAGTATTGTTGGAACTGTAGTAGTTATACAGATCATCAGCAAGTCTATTAAGAATATAATTCTTATCATGGGGTTAATTCTTCAGCTTTATTATCCTTTTCTGTTTGCTTCAAACTGAAACAATTCATTGAAATTAGAGGCAACAGAACCAAATCCAGTAATCTCTTCGGTTGACATGGCAGAAAGAAACGTCTTAAAATTGTTATTTTTGAGTTTCGAAAAACTCTTTAAAATCACAATTTATGCCACCGAAGATATTACTGGGTTGAGTCGCGGACTAGGTCGCTCTCTTTAAGACGTTTCGCGGCACTGCCCAAATTGTGCAAGGCAGACTATCAACCACGAAGTCCCTAGGATAAAACAGCCCAGATTCACTGTATCGGAGTTCCACTGCACTGTAGAAAACCGTTCTAGAATTACACCCTCAATATAGCAGTTAAAGCCACTCTCAATATGACGATAAAGTCATTCGCAATATGGTACTATGACCACTCTAAATCAAAAGAACTACGGCACAAAAACCGCTCTAAAAATGAAGGGACTACGCCATAACAACCGCTCTAAAAACCGAAGGGACTGCGACATAACAACCGCTCTAAAAAACCGAAGGGACTGCGGCATAATAACCGCTCTAAAAACCGAAGGGACTGCGGCATAATAACCGCTCAAAAAAACCGAAGGGACTGCGGCATAATAACCGCTCTAAAAACCGAAGGGACAAAAAGAAAGGGGAGAAGTGGCTCGAAAATTGGCGAGCAGAATAAAAGAGGGAGAAAAGAAAAAGTTGGGAAAAACATCCAACTTTGGTGTGCTTTTCTCAATAGATTGATACTCATTATATAGTGATGGAAGCAAGCTCACATATGATTTCTAAGCAATGTGGGACTTTAGCATTCTCAAAATAGGAGAGTTTTCCAATGTGGGAGTTCAAAAAAATTTCTTTCCAATGTGGGACTTGAATTTTAAAAACATGTTTCATTCCACTTGAATTTACAAAAACCAATTCTTTCCAATGTGAGACTTCAACAAAATATTATTTATTTATTTTTTTTCAATTCACATAATAACATATTATGTTCAAACATTTTGAAATGTAAAAGGGTCATTTCCTCTCTCACGGCACAACAAAATTGTTTTTTTTTTTAAGAGGCACTACTAGAAAAACTATTTTTAACTTCTATATTTAGCGTCGGTCCTCGACATCGACGCTAGTTAGCGTCTGTTTAGCGTCGGTTAAGCGCATGCTAGTGCACCAAATATTTTTTTTTGTGTTTTCATTAATTATTAACGTCGACGTAGCCTACGCTAAGTAAAATATGACAAAAAGCAAGACAAGTGTATTATGTCCCATATTCCGAAATGTGTAGAGATAAATGTGGATGGTCTGTGTCAATTACCACAAAACCAAGAAGTCATGTGGAGATTGACAACACAGATGATGAAATGCCTTATCAATCTAATGGGATGTCACATGTTCTACCAATTGCAGAAATTGAACCAATATCTTGTTTACGTGACAACTCACAAGTAGATGTGTTCAAAGAGATTTTTGACTGAATATTGTAGTGAGGGGAGAAAGGATAATGGTCGAAGATATTATAATATTATTTTGTATTGCACAATATTAGAGTTTATTTTATGTATTTTGTATTGCACTATTCATGTTGTACTTAAGCAACTTGCTGAGTTCTGATAAGTTGTTTACATTTTGTCATGTATGAATTTTTCCTTTCTTAATTTCTTATATTTTTATTTTATCTTTTTTTATAGTTGTTATATGGATAGTTTACAAGTTACCCTTTTCTAATTGAGTGACATTTTTTATTTACCCTTTTTTACTTTATGACAATAGATGACTAACAAAGGTGGCGGTGATAAAGGAAAGACCCATTCTACTCGGTGTAAACCAAATATGTTACGACCGTGTAAACTTAATGAGCAGCGGGATGTCGTACGTCTCAAGTTGTCTACCACTAGGCCACTTCATTGATCGTCTCCAGCCCCGTCTCAACCTCATGCATCGACTAAGATTGTAGCACTTGCTGATACTCTAACACCACCATCCCACCCGACATCATCTCCCATCCATGCCTCAAGCCCTAAGGTATTTGTGTTTACGTCGACTCCAAGTTTAAGTCTGCAAACCATGAGTGTCTCTTCACAACATTCCCCACGTGAGACTCTAGTAGAGAAGAATGTGCAACAAACTTCCAATGATAATGAGAATAGGGTGGAAATTGGGGACCACAACCAATAAGGAGGTGGGTCAAGCGAACGTTACTCCTCTCGTGTCCGTTAGAGATGATAATGGAAAAGTCATTATATGACCTTATTGAAAAGGGTAAATTACAGCACTCGCTTATTTTCTTCAGCATCAATCACCAAAAGGCCATTAATTATACTAGAACCATAAGTGTAGACACATTTTACTTACTTAATACTCTATTTCTTCAATACATTAATGCAGACTCAGTCCTAGCAACGCAGTTGCAGATGCCATTAGGTATGCCATACAAAAACAGTTTCGTGAGTCTATCTATGGTTGAAGTGCAATCACTGACATAATTAGACAAGATTGGTTTGAAAAATTTGCAGTAAGCATTTGAATATAATTATATGTTTAATTCATCTTTCTAGCATATATAGGGAGAATTGCGTTATTTGTTTTGTTGATAGTAGTTAATACATATATACTTTTTGTTATTCCCAGGAGAAGGTGTTGTGGGATCCTTGTGATACTTAGATTGTGAAACGTGTGTTTGAACAAAAGGCCGCTAAAAGACTATCAGATATGCTTACAAAGGTGAGGAAGAAAGGGACTTGACCTAGTTGGTTAGGTGAGGAAACTTGGAATGGTCTTCAAGCATATTGGGAAGGTATATCATTCAAGAACATCTCCAACCAAAATAAGATCAATCGAGCTTCAGCAAGAGGCGAAGCTGTCCACACGTCAGGCCGCAAGGCTCATATTAATGTTGCACTTGAGCTCGTATATATTAAATTCACATTTACCTAAAATTAATACAATTTAATGTTATGATATCTACTTGTGAGTTGTGATCTTAAGTTAATTTGACGGATTATGAAATGTCTACATATTCATATGATGTTGATTTTATTTGTGGTCCAATAATCTTGATTTTATTTGTAGAGCAATAACCTTCAAAGAGATTTACTCCCCGATGAGTTATTTTTGACAACCCACAAGAGGAAAAATGGCGCTTGGGTTGATAGTCGCGCAGAATCTACCGATGTATGTTCTTTATTTATGTAAATTCTTTATGCAAATTTTTTATAATACAAATCAACCAAAAAAGAATATGGTCTCATTTACACCAAAAAGAATACAAATCAACCAAATTTTTTATTATACATGTATTAGTGTAAGTTAGTATGTTTTCTATATCTTGACTTGTTTGTTTAATTTATTTTAGAAATTGGATCATATATTACCTTATTAATTTTTTCCATTGATCAGGGAACATTTAATTTTTTTTTGGAGGACGTACAAACACAACTTGGCGAAACAAGTGGAGATGGTGCTAAAGAGATAGATGGAGCAACAATACTTAAGTTATGGACACAATCTGCAGGGGGTCCCACTCGTGGTCGAGTTTATGGTATGGGAGACTTGTCTGTTAACTTCCGACATGGGTGTATATTGCTTACACAACAATCCCAGAATCCTTCTAATTCTATGACTAGGATGTCTTTTGAAGCAGAGAGGGCAGTTAGAATTAGAGCTGAACAAATTGCTCAGGATGTAGTGGCCCAAGTTCAAATGGCTACCAAGGTCGCCGAAGAGGATAGGGAGCATTCAATGAAGTTAGTGAATGATTTTGATGCATTAAAACAATTTTTTGTAGATAAAATTGACGCTTTGCACCATCAATCAACTGGTGGATCATCTAGTGCAAGTCATCCTCCTTACGATGATGATTTGGACGACCTGTCATTGGACAAACCTTGATCTTATAGTTATGCTTACTTTTTGTAGTCGTTGGTTGACAAATATGTAATAGGTAAGTTGTTATTTGATACTATGTTATTATTTTGTAGTTTGAGAATAAATGATACTTTATGGTGCGTTTGTTATGTTGTCAATGCTTTTAATGTTTCTTAAGTATCAATTATTTTATAAAACGTAAAAATATAATTGAGCAGATGCAAAAAAGAAAAAAAAATCCATTTACAATTAGCGTCGAACTAGTCTGACGCTACACGTTTTGTTGACTTTTCAATTGTTGACCGTAGCATTGGCCTGACCGACACTATATTATAAATAAAGTTGACTTTTATTTAATTGTTCACTTTTATTTGTTGACAATAGACGCTAACTAATTTGTTGACCACAACTTGTTGACTGTAGCAACGGTCCTCCGACGCAATAATATTTTTTAAAATAACATGTCAACGGATATAAACTAGCGTCAGATGTTCTATTTTGCTGGTAGCGTCGACTTAGAGTAGGTCTAATCGACGCTAATATAGCTTCGGATGACATTTGGCCAATGCTATATATTAGCTTTGACTATTTTAGCCTGAACCCGACACCGGCATTAATCGAAGGTAAATCAACGTTAACGCCGGCTTTTAGTCTATTAGCGTGGGCTTTTGGTCGACGTTAAAATCTGTTTTTTTTTTGGTAGTGAGGCAAACTAGTAAGTGTGGCTGCATCTCAATCTTGTTCTCAGTCCTTTGAAATTATCCCCGATTGTATTTTGCCTCTCATTTGAATGGAAATGATATATAATTATACTATAAAAAGATTATTTTAATATATTGATACAATTTTTTATAAACAACAAACTACAGTTTGAAAGAAAAAAAAAATATATAATCACGAAAGAACACACCATATACGAGTTCATAGAATTTAATTATATTGAACCTATTTATTTCGTTTAAGCATGCACACATTTTAAATGACACAAGATAATCTTTGTATAATTTTTCTTTTACTTATTTTAGATCCAGAGATGGATAAGGATACAGTTGTCCTTGAGTCAGATCATTCTAATTCTAATTTACCATATCTGGTTATGCAAGTCCATTAAGGTGGATATTATTATAAGGGTGTAATTAGGATCTAAATAGATGATAATGATCACATATACACATTGGTTTGACGTGATTCGATAGATTTTTATTTATAATATAAATTAAATATATTAATTTTTATTGACTTATTTATATTTAATTTATTTTTTATAAAAAAAATCAAAAGAAATATATTTTAAAGAAATGTTAATTCTATATCATGTGAGTCTAAAATTATTTACACCATCAATTAATTACAAATTACATTTTATATATTAATTGTTAATTGACTTATATTATTAGTGCATATGAATAAAATCTTTTAAAAGATTTATAAAATTATTATTATGTTTTGAAAAATTACAATCTCCTTTAGGTTTTGATTGAATTTTTAAAAACAAGCTGAGCGTAATGGTACATAATAGAATGACAAAGTCAGTGTATTGTTTGGATGATTTATGAAGCGGAATAAGTTTGTCATTCTATTATTTGAGTAGTGAACAAAATGAAATGAATTATAACTTCTTTCTTTCCTTTCTACCTTTATTATTAACAAATGTTTAATTTTGAATTTTAATTATAAATTATATTTTGACTATTTTGTTAATACTTGTAGTCAATTTGAGGTGGACCATTGTTCTCTATTACTTCCCTACTTTGTAAGGCGATACATTTGTAGTGTTTAAGACATGTATTGTTTCAATAGTTCCGCACTTCACGTAATCCCTTAAAAAGTAAACTTCATGGAGCTTGTAGAAAATGCAATTCACAATAGTATTTTTATGAATGACCTCTCCAAAAGATAAATATCTTTTATCTCATTCTTTTGGTGGAAGTTAAAAAAGTTAACGTGACTAATCCCATAAGAAAAGTAACAAAGATTCCATAAGTAAGAGTAATTAAAATAAATTGTTATAGTATCTAGTAAAAATAGTAAGGCTTCATCCTCCCACAGTCCACCCAAACCCTAGATTTGGATTGAGCACGATACAAACATGCATATGTAGTGGAAGGTGACCATGAATCGAGGTCATGATAAGTGAATGTGAAGAGTAAAAGATAACAAATAAAGTTTGAACAATATTTTAATAATTTCAAAATTAAATAAGTAATTCATTCTATCTCATACCTCTCAAATTGGACAGAAGAAAAATTGAGGTAAGTAGTGGAATGATATAGAATGGGTACCATTGTGTTCCATTTTATTCTATCATTTTTTATAAATATCGAAACAATGAAACACTTTAATATTTCATTTAATCTCATTCCAACAATTCAAACATAGCCTTAAGAATGTTTGAAAAATAAGAACTTAAGAAGAAGGAAGACCTAAGTCCAATGATGGTAATGATTTTATCCCCACATCTCATTGGGCTCATATTGCAAGAAGTCCATCTAACAGAACTAAAACGAGTTGGGGGCAATTTTTCCGAAATTAAAACTCGAGGACAAAGTTGAGTTTGAGAGTGTTGATATCTGTCTCGCTCTCAAATCTATTATACAAGTAAAATAGTTACAGTTTTTAGTTTTTGTGTGTGTATTTAATTATTTTACTTAACATTTTTTATATATTATAAATTTTAATCTCCTCTCTATATAAAATATAATTTTAATATTTTTTTTGCAAAAGAATTTATTTTATTTTATTATATTAATTTTAATAAATATAACTTTTAAAATGAGTGCAGATGTAGACCAAGAAGAGGGACCCAAATTTCAACTTCGACAAGAAACAGGATTGATGAGAGTTTTCTTCTATTAATCAATGGCGAGTGGAAGATGCAAAATCCACCCCCGTTGTCATATCAATTATTTTGGTACATTTTATCATTGATTGATTAGGCCATCTCTAAAAATATGAGATATAAAACTGCATATTTTTTGTTAACTCCATACAATTCAACCATTAATTTCTTATATACCAAGGAACAATACTAGAATTTCTGATCGTCCTAGTAACGTGTGAGTCAGTCTCTAACCAAAGCCTACTCCAACTCAATAGCATTCATCAGTTCATGGAGCTTAGCTTGTAGTAATATTATGCAAATTTACAATAAACCACCTAAAAAGTTTGCATTTTTATCCCTAAAAATCCAACCACAAACTACAGGGCCTAGACAACTCATAGCAGTGCCATCATTGTTATACTTAATCCAGTTAAGGATGGGGGTTGCCACAACACCTCCTTAATGAAAAGAGCATTAGGTGCATATACCTAAACAAAAAAAAATCTTTTAAAATCACAAATTCTCGCATATCAGAATAAGAGTGTGCCTATGTATGATTCACAGCCAGGGAAGTGTTATAACAAACTAAATTAGCAATAGACAACCAACTAATATTGATACCATTAAATCTCTGCTTGTTTCTATAATACCAGATAGTATTGATCACATTGATAATGGCTGCAACGACAACCACTTTACACAACGATGACCAAGACTTACTACTAATCTAAAACATAGTTTGCACATTACTAGTGGCCATCTGCATAATAAATACGGAAGTGATCCAATACCAAACATGACCTGCAAAATCACATTAAAAAAAAATGTTTGCTAGATTCTTCATGCTTGCGACATAAGCTGCACATGGAGATCATGTTGCAACCTCTAGCCCTTAAATTCTCGTCAACAAGAACTTTGTTGTGGAACAACCTCCAAACAAAGAGGGATCTGAAAGGAGGAATAAATCGATTCTAAATATTCTTAGCCCAATGCTGCTCATTCCTAGGAGGCTTTTGAAACATGTAAGCATCCTTGAAACACACCTCCCCATTAGTGGATTTCTTCCAAATAAACTTGACATCGAAAAAGCTTTATGATGGCAGCCTCATTGATGTCTCTTATAGATCCTAACTCAAGGTTTCCCTCCTTGATAGGGTGCACACCTTATGCCAAACAATTGTAATAGTTTTTCTTTGATCAATGTCATCAGACCATACAAAGTTTCTAATTCATCTACCAACAATGTTGATAAGAGATCTAGGCCAAGAATAAATAATAAAACTATAAATAAGCATACTTTGAATCACAATTTTAACAACTTGAACCCTTACCGCAATAGAAAGTAAAGAAGCCTTCCAAGCTGCCATCTTAGTTTTGATTCTGTCTACAACAAGCATAAGGTGCACCACCTTAGGCTTACCTTTAAAAGATATGGATACCAAGATAGATAAATGAAATAGTACCAAACGAGAACCCAATAATTTTAGAAATCTTTGTTTTTCTTCTATTGCGCCAACATAAATTTTGGACTTGACTTGATTAATTAGTTGCCCAAAAACCTTCCCATATTGCCTAAAAAATTGGGGAGTTTTGAGGTTAGAAAGAGTACCTTTACAAAAGATCATAACATCATCAACACAGAGAACATGAGAAGGGATAGTAATTCCTCTGGAGTCAGAAATGAGGGACAATTAACCTTCCTCTACAAGCAAAGTGACGCTTCTACCAAAATCCTCCAGGGAAAAAAGAAGAGGAGAAAGAAGGTCTCCTTGCTGCACTCCCCTTTTGCAAGAAAAGTAACTAGCAGTCTTACCGTTGACATAAATAGATAGTCTTGCTAATTGGAGAATAATATGAATCCAATGCCAGAATTTCGGAGCAAACCCAAAACAATGAAGCACTTTATGCAAAAAACTCCAATCCAAAGTATCAAAATTCGTGCAAATATCAATTTTTAAAGCAAGGTTACCTCCAAAAGATCTATTGGACAATAGATTGACCGCCTCAGAAGCTAAACAAATACAGTCACCAATTTGCTTACCCTTTGATAAAACCTCTTTGATGAGGATAAATGATACTAGGCATAAGAGAGCCAAGTCTGTCAGCTAGAACCTTATAAATGATTTTAAACATGAAGTTGGCAATGACTATAGGTCTATATTGCTCAATTCTGTCAGCATCAAGAGTCTTAGGAATCATTTTTCAAAAAGACCATTATCTAGATAATTATTATCAATATTAAAGATAGAGTAATAATAAGTAACCACATGATATTTCTATTGCATCAGGATCGGTAAGAAGATCATCACCATGTCTCAAAACAAAAATATTTTTAGTAGCATATCTCACCTTAGCAATCTTATGGAAATAAGCAGTATTCGTATCGCCTTCAGCTTGCCAATTGATCTTAGCCTTCTCTTGCCAAATCTCTTCCTTCAACTTAAGGGCTTTGTCCAATTCAATTCGCGCAACCTTCTCTTAGTCAAGAAGACTATCATTGCAGCCATTGTCATTTATTTGACTCTAGATTTGTTTCATATTAGATTTAGCAGCCTGAACTTTAATGTTAATGTTCCTAAACACATTCTTATTCCAATCTTTAAGCTCGACTTTCAGGGATTTGAGCTTTTGATTAAGCACAAACATAGAGCAACCAATATAAACCTTATTTCAAGTGTTTTTAATAATATTGTTACAATTATGATGGGAAGACCACATTTTCATAAATTTAAAAAAGGAAGCTTTCCTAGTATTGTTGATCTGGAAATCAAGCAAAATTAGATTGGAAATCACCAATGCAACTCCAAGGCAAAGAATTAGATTGGAAATCCAAAGATAAATAATGTCATAAGGATCTTCATGTTATATAATTGGTGGAAGTATAAATGGTAGAGATGGAAAATTCAATATTATCAAAAGAGACCTTATAAGAAGCGTGTTGATCAGATATGTTGATGATAGAAGGTTGAAGTTGAGTGGAACAAAAACACCACATATTAGGAAGCAAAACCCCTATATTATTAGAAGAAAGTAGTTTGAGATTAAACTTCAAAAGAAATCTCTTTTCGAAAGTCATCAAATTTCATCCATGGCTCAGAAATAATAACAAAATCAGACTTGTGCGTCACACGAAGACCTCTAGCATTTCAATAGAGGAACTTCATTGGGCAAAGTCTCTATGACCTACCCTAGAACGAGTACTATAATCAAAGTCATTACCCTTCTTAAACATTCCTTTGTTTTTTTCTTTGAGAACGAGTAAGAACCTCTTCATAATGATCTTCTTCATGCATAATACCACCATGATGAGCCTCATTTTCATCCATGTCAACACAGTTAGAATTGACATT
Source organism: Cicer chorassanicum (assembly GCA_037974735.1). Taxonomy (NCBI): domain Eukaryota; kingdom Viridiplantae; phylum Streptophyta; class Magnoliopsida; order Fabales; family Fabaceae; genus Cicer; species Cicer chorassanicum. The sequence goes on from JBBPBP010000003.1 coordinate 8,103,600, forward strand.
ATTCAAGTCTTGGTTTTTGTTCTCCAAATGTTCATTATGTAAACTATTATTGTCATTACTATTCAAATTCTCATCGTCATGGTGATGACTATTATGATTGTTGTGTTGATCTTCAATATGAGCTTCGACATTTCAAACTTTTTTGGGGATAACATTGGGTTTTTAGGCTTAACGATAGGTTTTGGACCTCCCAACGAAAGTTTGGGTGCATTCCGATCCTTGATATTTCTACACTTGTCAATAGAGTGACCAATGCAATGGGAGACTTACTTAGTTTTTCTTTGAAATTAAATATCTTTGGGGACTCAACAGAACCATATCAATATCAATGCAATTGGGAAACAAGAGAGAATGTTAAATCTCCTTATCAAATATTGAGGATGACACACGATTGATCAAATAGCAAACAGTTATAACCGTTTCACCCTAAAACTTCAAAGGTGCATGAACATTGATCGATAAGGTCCAAACTGTATCAACTAGATGACAATGTTTCCTCTCAATGGCACCATTTTGTTGCGATGTGTGTGGACAACGAGATTGATGCGTGATGCCATGAGATGTCAAGAAGGTGTTAAATTGTGTAGAAAAGTACTCTTTGGCATTGTCACTTCGCTAAACTCGAAATGTTTTCCCAAATTGAGTCTTTATCTTTGAACAAAAAATATTAAAACACCTAATATTTCTAAACGATCCTTCGATAAGGCTATCCAAGTGCATTGCGAGAAATCATCAATGAAAATGACATAGTACCGATTTCTTAAAATAGAGGGCAAATGACTAGGACCCCAAATATCAAAATGCATGATATCAAAGGAAGACTTGAATCTTTTATTGGCACTACAGTGAAATGACGAACATGTTAGTCAAGCTTACATGACTCACAATCAAGAGACTTTAAATATGGAAGTTAAGGAACCAACACTTATAATTTATCCAGATGTGGTTGACCCGAACGGAACGGTGAAGAATAATATTTGGAGATGCAGAAACTTTGCATACGATTGATGAAGGAGGTTGAAGGTAATAGAGACTCTGTGATTCAGAGTCTTTTCCAATCATCTGTCTTGTACTTTGATCCTTTATAAGACAGAGTCTGGAGTAAATATTATGGAACAATTGAGGGTCGAGTAAGTTTACTAATTGAAATCAAATTAAATAGGAAAATGGTACACAGGATACATAATACAAAGATATATATGGTAGAGATGAAGTTTGACCAAAACCAATAACATATAATTAGCAAGGGTAATGTTGTGAGGAATTCTAGGAGGTGACAAATTAGAGATGAATTACCAACTATATGATCAGAAGCACTAAAATCCAAAGTCCACAATCCCATAGAGTGAGATACGGAAACTGTTGAATCATCTAAATGAGCCTAGGTGGCTGAAGACAACACATGTGGGACAGCCATCAAGCTACTAACAAGAAAACTGAGTGTCGTCGAAAACACAAATTTGCAGCAACCAAAACAACACACAAAGATGGAACCAGTGTGGAAAGCACCAATAATAGCCCACGATGCTTGAAACCAGGCTGATAAATATCAATATATAAGACCAACCGCAAAGAATACTACAGAAGACTTCCTGTGTTGGACCTTATAGCCTGTGTTACTCATGCCCCTGTACATCTGCTACCTTCACCCTTCCATCTGCACTTGAAGATTTCCTCTTCTTCAGCAAGAAAACACACGCAACCATCAAAGAAACCCTTTTTGTCTCAAATTCATCCCCACCAATTCCTGTCCATTTTGAAATGATCCCAACCTTTATCCGACACAAATCGGCCACTGAATCGATTTTTTATCAATTTTACTATCGTGGCTTGTTTAATCAGAAACAGTTTCTTTCCTTGGGTGAACTGTTTTTGACCGATTTCGATTACCACGTTTGTCGTCTCATGAGTATTGTCACGACCCGAAAACTATAAGCCGTGACAGCACAAACTATACTTCTAGTTTCTAAATTTAATTCTCATGACTTACTAGCGCTAAAGTTGTATATAAAAAGTCATTTGTAATTACATAAGTAAAATACACATTACAACTCTTAATTCCCAGTATCTCCTATCAATGCGGGGTTTCTCCCAAACTTGAACTTCAAGACTCATTAACCTGTAATAACTGCGATTTCACAAACGCAGGGCCAAGCCAGTCAAACACAAACAACGAAGGAGGTGAGTTTTGTATTTATACAAGACTATCCAAGACAAAGACCAAACTAAAGTGATCAAGTTGCAAGCTCAAAGTGAAGTCAACAAACAAGTCAACTATGGTCAATATGCTAAGAAGACTTATAGTTTAAGGTACATGATGCAATATAATATCATTACATTTCAAATGCACTTGAGAACCTTTTATTTTAGCATATGCATCAAAAGAATTTTCAAAGTTTCAAAATGCATAAGCAATATTTGAAAATCAAGTTTTCGACAAAAATCAAAGTTGTATTCGACTACAGCATCTTATAGCCGAATACAAACACTAAGTCAGTGGCAAAATCTTCAAATCTCTATTCGACTACAGGATATTGTAGCCAAATACAAATATCAAGTCAAGCGCTAAATCTGGACTTTTGTATTCAACTACAGCATCTTGTAGCTGAATACAAAATCAAGTCAGTGGCAAAATTCAATCATGTGTATTCGACTACAAGGTTTTGTATTCGAATACAAGCTCGAAATTTTGAGTTAAATCTGAATGTTACAAAAGTATATTCGGCTACACACAAGCTGTAGCCGAATACAATTGCGAAACAATGCAATCTTTCAGTTCGGATTCAACCTGGATCATTGCATATGTTCATCAATCTTCTGGGAACAATTGCCACTATTATGAAGTGATGTCTATGGAGTATAAATACCTCATAGTTTTCAGTTTTAAGACATCAATCCTACTACAAATCTTAGAACTACTTTCTCAAATATTTTGTGAACTATTCAAAGATATATTTTCATATTTCAAGTACATGCTCTACATTTTCATATCGTTGAGAAAGGATCTTTGTTATACTTGAAATTATATTGGTTTGTTATCATTATACAAGGTAGCATCAACTGTTATATCCTATTTATTTTAGTCAAAGTCATTATTGTAAAACCATTCAAGTTATTGTATTGTTTGAAGAAAAGTGGTGTACTTTCTTCAAGTGTTATAAATTAAGATAGTCGTGTGCTATCTTAGGCAGATTGTTAGGAGTTTGTAACTGGAGTCGTAGAGTTAGACTTGTACTTATTCTAACAAATAGTGGAAAATCTCTTGTGGTGAGCAAGAGGATTGGACGTACCCTTGGTTGAAGGGAAACTAGGATAAATCGTTGTGTTCTTTATTTTTTTGTCATTTACAAGCTTTCCATACACTAATCCTAATCAGAAAAATAATCCACTAGATCTCTAAAAACCAAAAAATTTCTAAACACCTAATTCACCCCCCTCTTAGGTGCGTCTCTGTACTAACATGTTTCGAAATCATGTTGATAGTATAATAAGTAAGAAGAACACGTAATTAATCATCAATAAACCGTATCATTACACAACATTCTTCAACGAAAAACATCACATTATTAGTCAAAATCAAGGAAAATCAATACATTTCACTATAATATCAAATCATCTCATAAATTATTATCACACACGATACATATTAATCACAAGAAAATGCAAATTTTATATATGAGCTTAGACTCTACTTCACAATGTGGTACCATTCTAACTCTGAAGTACTTGGTTAGGAGGCTTGATACTATGCCACCATCCCGGTGGACGAACAATTCAAATTGGCCCTGTCCTCATAGATCCCCTCAACTCAACCCGAGACACATATACGCGACAGTCGAGGTAAACATATGTTTCATGGTACCTCCAAGGTCTAACAATCTTTCCTTAAGGGTGCAGACCGCCACGATTAGGCTTATTCAGTTGTACTTCGCCGGAATCACTAGGCTTGTTAGGCCATACCTAGATGATGACAAAATAATCTCCACTTCAAAAATTCACATCAACTTCAAATATTCCCAACATCTATTTTCTCCCCTCGTTAGGCTATTCTACTCCATTAAGAGCATCGTCTTTAGCACAAATTGGAATCATCACTATTTCATCAATTATGGGGTTCTTCAATAATCTCATCCCAATTTTATATCATTAATCATACATAAGCATGGTCATTATATAAACTCATCACAAATTTATAACATCACTATCATCAATCAAACATCATCATTATCATCACATAAACATATATCATACAATGCATCCATCTTTTATTATCACATCACATAAATTTGTCTAATCAAACATATGCATGGAATTTCATTCGACACAATTATAAAAAATTAAATCAATCATGCCTCATATTTTCACATTAATTAATTTATCTCTCAAAGGACTAATCCCGTATATAGCGAGCCCAGATGAATAATTGGAAAATACGGTTTTCCAGTTCATCTCACAATATATTATACTCATGAATTCAAACGCTCTCTCACCCCTTACCTTATTTTGGTGCTTTAACATATTAATATGATTCTACGACTATGTTCTTTGACTCATTGTCCTTCAATCGATCTAACCCGACAGTTTATTGGTAAAAGTCAAACATAATTTATGAGAACACACTCTAAAACTAAATTTCGAAATTGGATCAAGGAAACTTAACATAAATTAGAAAACCAATCATTGGATATTATAGCAACTTTTCACACAATCGTTTTGGCGTTAGTTTCACTCAAATCGGGCTTACGGTGAGGAAGAACGGTGCAAAATAAAGAGTTCTATAAACGGAAAAGTCGGATATTTTATAGAGAAATAGGAATGATTAAACATTTGAAAAGGTATGTTTAATTGACTAACTAAATGATTCCAAAAGATGATTTTTATTGTTTTAACATTCCATACTTCAAATATTTCTCAAGTGATTCAGCTTTGGATTTCAAATGGTTCTTTGCAAAGGAAGGTGATTTTTAGTGTTTTAATGTTCAATACTTCAATAGGAATGTGATAACTCCTCGTTTTATTGAGTTGGATTTGATTTTAGTAAAAGATTTTCAAATGAACGAATGATTGAAATATCAAGGTCTTGATGAATTTATGAGTTTGGATGGTGTGCATAATTGTGGGCCCAGTTGAGAGTGAATTTTGTTTTTAACTTTGAAGGATTTTCATCTCAGGATAAGGATAAATTTATTGGATCAATGATGTGTCCTTGCTTTAAGGATAATCGACCAATGGAATCTTTATTGGAAAAAGGATATAAGATCCAAAAAGAGGAAAGATAATGTACTACACTTGTCTTATATAACCATAAAAGTCTGAAAAATCAAGGGCACATACTGCAACCCTAATTTGATTTGGAATCACATTTAGGTCCATAGGGAAGCTTATTTGCTAAAATAAAGCATAGCGTGATATGATGTGTAATGTGTGGACCCAGGGATGGTAATAACCCACATATTATCATGATGATTGAGATGAAAACCTCTAAGGTCAATCTAGTCACAAGAATGTTATATCATGCTACAGCATACTAGCGCATGCAAACATAATTACAACAAAGCTAAATCCTTAACTACCCTTTGACATCTGAAATTAAAACTAGTGTCACTTACTTAACTTTGCATTTTTAATCCTAAAATTATCTCAATAATATTTACTAAAAATGTCTTCTTTATATTTTTACAACAAACAAATTATTTGTTTAGAAAAACATTGAAATAGGCGATATAATCAATCATTGTGGGAGCAATATTTTACTTACATTTTATTACTCATTTTGGATTGTGTATAATTCCACAACTAATTTTACGTGCAACATTTAGTGAGGAATAATTTCAGATAAATTTATTGGATCAATTATGTGTCCTTGATTTTTGGATAATGGACCAATGGAATCTTTATTAGAAAAAGGATATAAGATCTAAAAAGAGGAAAGATAATGTACTACACTTGTCTTATATAACCATAAAAGTCTGAAAAATCAAGGGCATAGACTACAACCCTAATTTGATTAGGAATCAAATTTAGGTCCATAAGGAAGTTTATTGGCTAAAATAAAGCGTAGCGTGATATGATGTGTAATGTGTGGACCCAGGGATGGTAATAACCCACATATTACCATGATGATTGAGATGGAAAACCCCTAAGGTCAATCTAGTCACAAGAATGTTATATCATGCTACAACATACTAGAGCATGCAAACATAATTACAACAAAGCTAAATCCTTAACTACCCTTTGACATCTGAAATTAAAACCAGTGTCACTTACTTAACTTTGCATTTTTAATCCTAAAATTATCTCAAAAATATTTACTAAAAATGTGTTCTTCATATTTTTACAACAAACAAATTATTTGTTTAGAAAAACATTGAAATAGGTGATATAATCAATCATCGTGGGAACAATAGTTTACTTACATTTTATTACTCGTTTTGGATTGTGTATAATTCCACAATTAATTTTACATGCAACATTTAGTGAGGAACAAGAATTTCTATTTTTGTTCAATCTCTTCTCTTTGTCCAGTCTGTAACACTCCAATTTTTATAATAAACTATTTTATTAATGAAATAGGATTTTAAATCATTAATTTAGTGTTAAAATTATTTTTGAATCTATGTTGATTAAATTTATTTATATGAGTTTGTTGTGGTGTGATAATATATACATATTTAATTTAATGTGTTGAATGAATTATAAATATTATATTGAATTATTTTATTAATTTTTCTAAAAATAATAATATTTTAGTGTGAGGGTTTCAGAGAATAATACTTCAAGTGATTTTACGTGTGTATGTGTATTGATAATTGTTAAAATATTTTCATATGCATTTGACTAAATGATAAATGTGCACATAATTATATTTTCATTGCTTCCATCTATTTCCTACTTTAATTAATTATTTTATAAATAACTATTTTGAATATAATATGAAT
>JBBPBP010000003.1:8110778-8129917 GCA_037974735.1 Cicer chorassanicum
TTTCGAGTATCTATTTTTTACTATAGAAGTATTAAAATAAATTCTTGGCGTTGAAATGCCTTAAAATACATATATTGGTAAGTATAGCAATAATTTTGAATATGAATGTTTTTTTGGTTATTATTGAAATATTATTTTAAAAAGTTAATTACTTTAATTTATCTTTTTTTTTAAATATTGATTTTGAAATATTAATAATATTACGCTTAATTTTATTTATATGTGTGCTTGTTATGATGTGTCTATTTTATAAATATTTAATTTGATATTTTGAAAAATATAATTATAGTGGCAAATAAATAAATTAAAATAAATATGTAATTCGTTGGGTCTTATAAATAAAATAAATTACTGTAATTAAGAAAATAAAACGGGGTTCAATGAATTGGGCTAATAATAACCTAATATCTTTAAATAAATAAATAAAAAGTCAAATATAATCTAATATAATAACCAAAATAGAATAGAAAGTAGTGCTACAGTACAAACAAATTGGAAGCAGCCGCACGGGAAGCACAACAACCAAAATAGTAAAGAAAATCAATGCTGCTTTCTCATCACTATTCCGAAAACTTTATCTGTTTTTGATCAAATTTCAGTATGTTCTTTCCTTTATTGATTCAGTCAATAAAACACATTTTCTCATATTTTTAACCATTCCAATTCTTCTCTAAAATACCTAACTTCTCCGTTTGTTGAATTCATTTTTTGCACCATTCTTCTTCACCGTAAGTCCGATTTGAGTGAAAACAACGCCAGAACGATCATGTGTAAATTGTCTATATTATCCACTGATTTAATTTTTAGAGTGTCTTCTCATAATTTATTTTTGATGTTTACACATAAATTGTCGAGTTAGATCGATTGGAGGACATAGAGTCAAAGAAAAAAGGTTGTTTGCTCGTGGAATCGTATGTGTGTGAAAGCGTTGAAATACAGTAAGGGGTGAGAGAACGTTTGAATTCATGAGTATAATATATTGTGAGATGAACGGGAAAACTGTATTTCTCAATGATTCATCTAGGGCTCGCTACGTACGGCAGTTGCCATTTGAGTGATAAATTGATTAATGTGAAAATATGGGAATTTGTGAGATTAAAATGTGGAATTGAAATATTATACAAGCGCTGTAAATTGAAGCACTCTCACATAATATTTACAGTGCTTTTGGAGCGCTTTGTATACAACCGCTGCAAAATATAGTGCTCTCACCTTAAGTTACATAGCTTTTAAAGCGCTTTTTGTAAAAGCGTTGTATTACATGCGCTTTCACATAATTAAATGACCTATTAGAGCGCTTTTTATACAAGCACTGTAAAAGGCTTGCGCTTTCACATAATTAAAGGATCTATTAGAGCGCTTTTTTTACAAGCGTTGTAAAATCATTCACTTTAAATAAAAATCATTCACTTTAAATAAATAGAAACAAATTTAATACGTTTTCTTAATCCTACGAACACTCATCTCCTCTACTCTGCGAACCCTCCTCTCCTCTAATGTGTGTCCATCTACTGCTCCTCCATTAAAGGAATTGGATACGTTGTCTAATGTACTGTATTTATTAATTTGTTGTTGTCACTAAAACTGATAAATTGTTACATAATAAATCATATAAAATCTATTCTTTTTTGAAATTTGTTGAGCTGTTCTGTTTTGAAATCAGACTTGGACCTTGGTTTCCATTTTCCAATATTAGATATATGTACTATAGATTGGTATAATGTTACCAGTAGCTTATTATTTGTGTAACTGCATTTATATAGGTCATATAAAATGGACCGAAAATGGATGTCTGCCAATCGATTGTCAAAAGAGTATGAAAACGAAGTGAAGGAGTTTGTTGAGTTTGTAGTGAAGAATGCAAAAGATCCAAATAGAATCGTTTGTCCTTGTTTAAAATATTGTTTTGGAAAACGCGTTAGAGTAGATGAATTGGAAGGAAATTTAGTATGGCATGGAATTGATCAAAGCTATACATGTTGGATAAGACATGGTGAGAAAAAAAAAGGAAACATTAATTTTGAGAATGGTTTGACATATGCTTCAATTGATTTCGACACAGATACATATAAGCGGGACCAAGTTGAGGAGATTGCAAAAGCAGTTGAAGAAGATCTTCGGGATTGTCCTAAAATGTTTGAGAGTTTGTTGAGTGATGCAAAGAAACCATTCTATAATGGTTGTACTAAATTCACAAGACTGTCGGCGATATTAAAGTTGTACAACTTAAAAGCAAGTAATGGATGGTCTGATAAAAGCTTCACATAATTATTAACACTCTTAAAAGATATGTTCCCAGATGATAATGAACTTCCCACTCGAACCTACGAGGCTAAATGAATTTTGTGCTCTATTGGCATTAGTTATGAAAGGATTCATGCGTGTCCTAACGATTGCATTTTATTTCGAAACAAATATGAATTACTAAATGCGTGTCCGAAATGCAATGTCTCTCGATATAAGAAGAAAGAATCTACTCCAGCAAAAGTCGTGTGGTATTTTCCTATAATACCAAGATTTAGGCGCATCTATCGCAGTGAAGAAGATTTAAAACACTTGACATGGCATGCAGATGAAAGAATTAGAGATGGAAAGTTTCGACACCTTGCAGATTCTCCACAATGGGCAAAAATTGACCACGAATATCCTGAATTTGTGAGAGAGTCAATAAATCTACGACTTGCACTTTCTACTGATGGAATGAATCCACATGGTCTTCAAAGCATCTCACACAACATGTGGTTTGTGATTATGTTGATTTATAACCTACCTCCATGGTTATGTATGAAGCGTAAGTTTATGATGTTGTCTCTGCTAATTTCTTGATCCAAACAACCGGGGAATGATATCGGCGTATACTTGACTCTTCTAATTAAAGATTTAAAAATTATGTGGGAGACAGGTGTGGAAGTTTATGATGGGTATAAGAACGAATGTTTCAATTTGAAGGCTATGTTGTTCGGCACAATTAATGATTTTCCAGCATATGGTAATTTATCAGGATATAGCATTAAAGGTTAGTGTGCATGTCCTATCTTGTTAAGGTGACACAACTTTGTGGGCCAGCTTATATGAGATGGATGTATTCGATAGAACAATATATGAAAATATTAAAAGGGTACGTAAAAGTAGAAGTCGACCAGAAGGTTGTATTGTAAAACGGTACATTGTTGAAGAAGCTGCTGAATTTTGTACTGAATATCTGTCCAATGTTGAATCCATAGGGCTTCCCATGTCTCGTCATTCGGGAAGAATATCAGGAGAAGGGATAATTGGAAAGAGAGTAATGACTATATCAAGGACAGAATGGGAGCAGGCACAATTGTATGTTCTGCACAATGATGATGAGGTTCAACCGTATGTTACAATACACATGGATCAGTTATCTATTTTGAACATGAATAGGAATCAAAATTGGATAACTCGAGAGCACAATCGAAGTTTTATAACATGGTTAAGAAATCACATTAACTCAAAGTTTGATATAGACCCCGGATCAATTTCATAGAGATTGAGGTGGCTAGCAAATGGTCCGAGTTTACATGTCTTTTCTTACATCGGTTATGTAATTAACGGCTACACATTTTATACCAAAGAACAAGATGATCAAACCACTATGCAAAATAGTGGAGTCACTCTCGTAGCTGAAGCGATGCATATCTGAAGTGCAAAAGACAAAAACCCAATATATGCAAATCTATCATATTTTGGGGTTATCGAGCGCATATGGGAGTTAGAATACACAATGTTTCGTGTTCCCATATTTGGTTTCAAGTGGGTCGATAATAATAATGGCGTTCGGATTGATGAGTCAGGGTTCTTGCTTGTCGATTTAATAAGGTGGGATACAAAGATGGCCTTTTATTTTAGCGTCGCAAGCTCAACAAGTGTTTTATGTCACCAATCCTACTGATGATAAATGGTCCGTTGTCCTATCGATCAATAAAATAAGTGATGATAACAATAATGATGAAGATATCGGTAATGATATATTCATTGCAACATCACTACCACATGAAATTGATTCACCTGATGATGGTTTATATCTTAGAGATTATCATGATGAGGGAATTTGGATAAATCCATCATTTCGTATCGTTAATGGACAAGCAAATGTGAATCCTACCAGGAAAAGAATAAGGGCATCTTAATGTGTTTAATTGTTTTATATAAGCCATGTAATCTGAACTGAGTTCAAGTAATTTAATTGTTTGATCTGCTAGAATTGAGCATTTTAGTATTTAGCTTTAACTGTATTTAAGTTTCTACTTATACTTATTTTCTGCTTACATTTAGCTTGACCTTAGTGTTTTATACTAAGTTCATGTAATTTAAGTGTTTGACTTGCCAAAATTGATTTTTTGCTTATATTGAACTTGAAAACGCTTTGTTTAAGTACTGGGAATTTTTCTTGAACTTGAACTGATCATCCCAATATGAGCTGATCATGTAATTTAGCATTGATATATAAAGGTATTTAACTAATTATTTGGAAGAAAAAAAAATCCAAATAAAGGTATTTTACTAATTATTTAGCATTTTACAGAAACTGAACTTATATTGTAATTTAACATATTTAACTTGAACTGAACTGAACATAAACTTGTAATTTTACAGCGCTTTTGTCAATAAGCGCTATAAAAAGCCTTTAAAAATAATAAGGAGGTCACATAGCGCTACAACATAATAAAACAAAGAGGTCTTTTAAAGCGCTTTTTGGACAAGCGCTGTAAAAGGCTTTTAATAAAATAAAATAAGGATTATTTTAAAGCGCTTGTTACATAAGCGCTGTAAAAGGTTCACATAGCGCTTGCGCTTATGGAAAAGCGATGTAAAAGGCTTTTAAAAAAATTAAATAAGGAGGTCGTTTACAGCTCTTTTGGACAAGCGCTTTAAAATGCTTCTAAAAAAGCGCTGTAATAGGCTTTTAAAAAATAAAATGAGGTCTTTTACAACGCTCTTTCAAAAAAGCGTTGTAATAGGGTTTTACATATAACAGTAAACCGCTTCAGTTTCCTCTTCATTACGTAAACTTCCCTACGAACTTTTGGCATTGCGAAACCTCCTCCTCTTCATTTTCCTTCTCATTGCGAACCCTACTATCGCTACAAACCCTATTGCGAACCATCTCCATCTTTATTACTATCTCTACGAACATTACGTACTCCATACGAACCCTCATTACGTATTTCTGCGAACCCTACTCTATCCTACGAACCATTCATATTTCTGCGCACTCTTCTCGCTATTCCTTCTTAAGCGAAGCCACAACCCTATGAACCCTACGTATTTCTTCGCACTCTTCAGGTATTGTATTTATTCATTTTTTGTTGTCACTAAAATGCATGTTGAACTTATAATGCTACGTACTTAGACTACTACATGTTGAACTTGTTGAAGTTATACTGAACTGCATGTTGAACTTGTTGTAGATAAATGGATTCCAACAAGGATTTAGATCATCAAAATGAGTAAGTTTTCAACACTAAGACTTATAAAAATGAAGTTAAACGTGGTGCAACCATTATGCAAAAGGTCATAAAAGCAAAAAGTAATGGCATTAAATTTGAGGTATACTATACTTTGTTTGCTGTTTATTTTTTATCTCTTTTGAAAGCATGTACTTACTCTATGAGTTTATTAGGTGGGATGGAATGAAAGATAAGTACATGCTTTCAAAATATCCCATGTTGGTAAGTTATATTGGTGTTGTTGTTTGTTAGAATATCCCAATTACAATTGACGATTGGAGAGATAAGGCTTTAAAGGATGCAAAAGATATATTGTGGAATGATATACATGTACCTTTTTTACTCCGCTTTTTTGTTACTTATAATTTTTTCCATTGAAATACTTTACTCAAACTATATCTTTATTTGGTTTGCAGTCTGCTTTTGATGTTGATGAGGTGAGAAAAAATTATGTGCTTAGAGTTGCTCGAAAAATACACGGGGATTTAGATCTTGTAATACCCTTAATTTTAAAATGTACTTTTTGTATTTTCAGGTGCTTTCATCTTGAATTATGAGGCTTTTTAGCCAGTTTTATTGGTATTTTGGATGTTAAAATGGCATAAATATTTTGTGGGTCCCATTTTAAATTATTTGGCGAGAAATAATTTAATTACATTGCGGAAAAGTTATTACCAAACATTCTTGTTAAAAATATCTATAGTTGCAGAAAATTTTACCTTTCAATTGAGTTGCAATGAGAATGAATATTTTTATCAAAATTGTTGGGGTGTGTGTGAGAGTGTTTGAAATTGGTTGGTTTGGGATATTTATATATATATATATATATATATGAAAGAAAAGGAAAAAGAAAGGCAGAAAGAAGCAAACATTTTCCTCTGCCCGCGTGCACTAGTCCATCTTCTATTTCTTTCTTTTGTTTTCTTTTTCAAAAACCCACATACAAAACGTCACATATCACCTAGATCCAAGCTTTATCTCGCGACGTGACTGAAGAGAAAGTTGATCGTGATCACGTTGCGGTGCTTGGGAACTATTTTTCGCAGCTCTGTGTGAAGCGGGAATTTTACCGGAATTTTATCGCGGTGCTGTAATCGGCCGTTCGAGCTACCGTCGAGGTAAGGGCTCCTTCCAATTTTTAGCTTGCATATAGGACTCTATATGTGTATTTGTGGGGTTTGTTTTGATGGAGGTTATGTGTGAATTTGGGGAAAAGGAATTTAATGGGGTTTATGTGAGTTGTGGAAAAAAAATTTGGTGGTTTATGTTTAACGATTTTGAGTTTTGATTTGGGTATTATGGTTGAAAATGTTTGGAAAATAAATTTGGTGGGTTTGAGGTGAGATGTTGTGAGAAATGAATTTGAATGCATTTTGTGGGAAAAATGGTGAAATTGAATTTAATGAGTTTTAAGGTGTGGGTGATGGTGATTTTTACTTGGCGTGGTTGATATGTTTATGGGTAACCTTATGAATGTGGATATTTGCTTTATGTTTCAAGATGTGGGAATTTGAGTAAATGCAAATTATGTGTGTATTTTGATTTGGTATGAATTGATGAGATTGTGTATGTGGTGATTTGAATTCAATATGATTTGTGAATTCAATTTCATGTGATTTGAGGATTGTATGCATTGAGTATGCTCTGTGTTAAATTTGAGAATCATTAGTGTTAAATGAGCATTAAAAATGGGGAATCTTTTAATAGCTGCATTTACTTAATGATTGTGGTGTCGAGAGTCAGAGTATGCTCATGCATTTCATAGTAGTGATAGTGGTGACCGGATGGGCCACGAGATGATTCCACGTGATTGGATGGTTCATCTTATCCTTACGGGGATTATCGCGTCGGAGATAGTGGTGACCGGATGGGCCACATGATGATTCCACGTGATTGGATGGTTCATCTTATCCGTATAGGGGATGATTCCACGTGATTGGATGGTTCATCTTACCCTTACATGGATTATCGCGTCGTGCTAACTTGTGAGAGGTTGCACCTTAGTAAATCGTGCTAGCCTGTGAGAGACTGCACCTTGGTAATTAGTACTAGTCTGTGAGAGGCTGTACAATTATGATTTACGCCCCTTTGAGGAGGGTTTTGTTGATATTCCGGAATCATGTGCATTGGCATATACGCATTGCATTAGGGTGCTTGGCACGTGAGTCATGTTTGACATGTCATGATGTTTGTATATGCGTACTTGATTGTGATGAGTGATTTGTGTTGTGTTGGTGTTGTGATTGATTGAATTGGTGTTGAAAGTGTTGGAATGAATTTGGAAGTGTTAGAATGTTTTTTGAAGTGTATTCGACTACACAAGGTGCTGTATTCGAATACAGTTGAATGGAATGTTGTATTCGAATACAGACAGGCTGTATTCGAATACAATAGTGCTCAGTGCTGTTTTTGCTGTTTTCGCAAGTGTATTCGACTACACATAGGGTGTATTCGAATACAAAAGTGTTGTTTGGTCCAAAACTTCATTTTTCAACCTTGTTTAAGTATGTTTAGCATATGCAAACCCTTTCTAGATGCATGCTAAGTCGAAAGGTGATTTTGTGCATTTAAAATTGAATGCTATGTGGTATTTGTTAATTTCGGTTGGTGACCCTTTACAACTTTTGTGGAAATCTGGGCTTTGTCCTCAGATGAGAAACATGGTCAATCTAAGGTGTGGCACAGCGATGGGTTGGTTCTGTAACCGGAAGTAGTGGGGGCTTGTTGCCACTCGTTGATTCTTAATACCCAATCACCCTCAGATAAATTAATGATCAGCTTAGGGTTGTAATCAAGAATTTTATTTATTTTCCCTTTCCTATTTCAAAGTTGTTGTTGTAAAAAGGGAACTTGTGTATTTGAAACAGAGCATTTTAGTCGGTGTATACTTTACTTTGGATTTTTGCTCAAAACCATTTCCGCTGTTGTAATTAATGATAACCTTTGTTGTGGTGATACGACTCAAATATTTTATCCAAGAGTATTTTCTTTATTTATGGATTTAACTTGGGATTTTTATCGATTTATTTTAAAAAAAAAAAAATACACTCGCGCTTTTAAAAATCGGGGTGTTACAGATCTCATCTGTCAAACTGCTACTTAAGAGATCGTGATGGAAATGTGAATGTTGAAACTCCAAAAATATATAAACACTATATATCAAATGACGAATGGAGCGCAATTGAAGCTAAACGTGCAGATCCCGCGTTTGTGGTAAGTGATTAATTTATTAGAATTTGTGTTTTATTATTCATATTCATAGCGTATTTTAAATTATTACACGATTGTTATTTTTTTTATATAGAGTATAAGTACGGCAAATCGCGAGAGGGCCAAAAATCTGACGCATCCATACCAAAAATCTCGTATGGGGTATGCTCGTTTAGAGCAAAAAATTGTAAGTAAACATTACTTTTAAATAGTGTGGTACATTATAAACTATAGTTTCTAACTAATATTTTGTTTATGATCTTAACGAATAGCTTTTGTTTATGTCTTAATGAATAGCTACAAGAGACCCAATCCGATCAACCATTGGGTCGTGATATTTTGTGGAAGGAGGCTCGTGTGAATAAAGATGGAATTGTTGATAATGAAAATGTTCAAAAAGTGATACAATTTTGCGTAAGTATATTATCACTTTAATTTTTTTTAATATTGTATTTTAAAAATGATATTGAACTTATCTTTTTAATCCTACATGTATTTTAGGAGAATCTAGAACAAAGTTATGAAAATAAAGAGGACAATAAACAAGTTAGTTGCAGGCAAATACTCGGTAAAGTATTTAATGTTCCTGAATATTCTGGCCGTGTGAGGGGTAAAGGATTTGGCGTAACTCCAAAAAGCTATTTTTCACAAGAGAAACCCAAATGAAATCCATCTAATGAGGAAGTATTAGAGAAACTCTAAATCCTAACAGAGCAAGTGGCATTCTTGATGAAGACGAATAAAGAAAAACAACTTCCAGAGCTCCAACGTGAAATACAACATTCGAACAACTTCCAGAGGTCTTAAAAGTCTTCCAGAGGTAATTAATTACTTAATAAAATAAGAAATTCATTCAACCTAATTATTTCACATACTTATGTATTAACCATTGATTTAAAGTGTCTCTACTTGCGTGCTGTATTTATCCTCCCCTACTCATCGCAAGGTTGGAAAAGGAACGTTGTACAATACCTTGGGAGAAGTATTGCACAACACTTCGATCCCTGCCGGCCATGTCAAAGTATCACCCGTGATTGCTTTTGAACCAATTGCATCGTTGCCTATACCGGACAACGATGGAGGTATGAAGTATTTGGGAGAAGCAATAGGTAGTTACGTGGCATGACCTAAAAATCTTGTTGGCCTTTATAAGGTATGTTTAATTGATATGTATATTTAATTGCATGATATATGATTATGATTGATTATATTTAATTGCGGATTTTTTCCGCTGTTAACTTTAATTTCACATTTATTTAGATTCATACAAAGTCTAAAGGAATGACAAGAAGATTCCCCGCAACGAGTCAGTCACGTCACCAGAAAAGGTTTGACCTTTTTTCAGATTAACCTCATTTTTTCAAATTCAATCAAAACCACCCGCACAACAAACCTGCCAGAATAAAGCCGCCCCGCAGCTGGATGTTCGTGGTAAAAATAAAGCTAGCAAACTTCAAAAACTAGAGGTTAATAAAGCTACCAAAATTCAAAAACAGGATCGTGGAAAATCAAATGCTGCTCCTAAAATAAGTCATCCACGCCTTGCACGATTTGGGTCGTGTCTTGACATACAAGCAAAAACGAATATGGACAGCAATGATTCACGAATCATAAGCATGGAGAAAGCTATTTTCGGAGATGAGTATGAAGAATTACTTGATAAAGAGCACATATACGAACTTCTCAATCATAAGGAGTTGAGTGTTACTGTCATCAGCATATATATAAGGTAAATTACTTTATTTAATATAAAAACTACTTTTAATTGCATTTATTGGTAATTAATTTATTTTATTGGTAATTAATCTAATTTGACATTTTCATTGAAGGTTTTTGTATGAGAAGTTGGTGTGCACGCGCAAATTGTCAGATAGATTTTCATTCTTGTCTCCGCATAAGCTGTCAATATTTAAACTCGATCCAGTTAATGTAACGAAATATGTTGTTTATATCCTATTGGGAAATAAAGAGAAGGATAAGCTGTTCCTTGCGCCATATAATTCAGGGTGATTATATATTCTTTATTTATATCTTTTTTAATTTATGATACTTAATTTATTAGTTGTCTAAACAAAATTGCCAACCAAATTTTTGTTGTTGTAGGGCACATTGGGTGCTGTTTGCAATCAATGTGACCTCTGAAATTATATACTATTTAGATCCCTTGCACGACCATTACAACAATCACTCGGATATAAAGACTATCTTCGATACGTAAGTAATATTCATTTATTTCATATATATATATATATATATATATATATATATATATATATAATGTGTTTGTTAATTCTATAATAATCACATTTATTTGATAGTGCTTTACAAGTTTTCCGAGCTCAAAGGGGTGCTACGGTGTCGAAGCAAAAGTCAAATAACATCACATGGATTCCAATAAAGGTTTGAAATATATGCCTTTAAAATTTCATTTACAATCAACGCACAAATATTTATTGACTTATATGTTTTATTTTATAGTGCCCTCGTCAAACTAACAACATAGACTACATGTACTATATATTGCGATTCATTAAGGAGATTGTTGATATGAATCAAACTATAATTCTAAAAACGGTATGGTATTTTCACTATATTTTGATTTTCATATATAAACTATGTATATATTTGATTCTAACTTATTTATGTTCAAATTTTATATCGCACAGTACTTTGAGAATTCCAGTCCAACACTCTGAAAGAGATCTAACTGAAATAAAGGAGGACTGGTGTCAGTATGTGATCAAACTGAAAATTATTTGATTTGCTGAGAAATTGTCATGCTGCAAGGTTGTGAAATTGTAAAAAAATAGTACTGTTGTGAATATGTAAAAAATATGTAAAGTTATATAGTTATGTTGTGAATATGTAAAGTTATATAGGTCTGTTGTGAATATGTAAATGTTAAAATTATGTAAAGTTATATAGTACTGTTGTCAATTGTTGTACATTTTAAATGAAATTGTTGTTGCTGTGAAATACATGTAATTGGGTGTTGTTATGAACTGATTGTTGCTGTTGCTGTTTAAATAAAAAATATAGTAATTGTGTCATTATCATGTGCTAAATGAAAGATTTTGGAAAAAAATTAAAAGACAACGCTTTCTTAAAAAAATGCCATAAAAAACCTATTTATACAAACAAGTGTTATTTTAAAAATTCCATTTACAGCGCTTTTTAATAAAACTAGAATAAGAATGCACATATTACAACGCTTTTTGGAAAAAAAAGCTTTAAAACTAGTACAACAAGCAGCGCGTTTTTAGAAGGGATTTACAGCTCTTTTGAAAAATGCGCTGTAAAACTAGTTCAACAAGCAGCGTGTTTTTAGAAAGGAATTTACAGCGCTTTTCAAAAAAGCGCTTTTAAAGAGCGCTGTTGTATCTTTTTACAGCGCTAGATACTACAGCGCTTAAAAGCTACTCCCCTCATTGGCTTATGCTCCATCATTAAAAGCATAATCTTTAGCATGAGTCAACATTCTTGATTTCTTTTCGAGACTCAAGGAACTATTAGTAACTCACAACATAAGATCTTGATAATAAACAATCCAACATAAGGACTATTTTACTTTCCAATAAACAATCCAACTTTCAAACACATTTACTTTTCATAAATATTTATTTTTTGTAAACACATCAAATAAGTAAAAATTGGAATTTACATAACTTTAACAACTCACCCCATTTTAGTAAAGTTTATAATGTCATTTGAAACTCATTTATTTGAAATAAACTTATCACATAATTCAAACACGTCCAAAAATTAATTTTCTCACTTTTAGTGCATAGGGTTCGGTCACTTCAAAAAATTTAGGGGTTTATTAACTTTTTTTATTATAAAGTAGTACACAATACTAATTTCACATATATACCTCAGCAATAACCAAAAATTGTTATACACAATACTGATTTTTTTATAAAAAAATTGAAAATGGCATAATTGCCCGACTATTTCAAAGGTAAAAATATTTTCGGTCCTGGATTTTGATAATTTTTCACAAATGAAATAAATATATTTCACTTACATGATACACAGAGAATCACTAACCAATAAAGTGGAATATATTAAAGATCATTATTTGATTGATTTATTTTAATGTAATCAATATATTTTTAAATAATATATTTCAAAAATATAAATAAAAAATTTAAGAGAAAATATTAACCCGTTGAACATCAATGAAGCTACTTCATCAAGAATCTTTCATGGAGAACTCTTTATTCTTTAGTTCTTGTTTATTTTCATAAGTAGCTAATCTCCTTTTGTTAGGGGAGTAAACCTTGATGAAAATCTCTAGTATATGATTTAATTTTTCGGTTATTCGAATGAATTTATTTAAGTTCTTTCTCAATCTCTTCGTAATATTTTTTATCGCTTAGCCGCCTTTGAAATGATTTGTGAATTATAGTTTGAGACATAAGGTTACTTGGTAAATGCTTGAGATAGGAAGTTCTTGTACTCATAGTCTACATATAGATATTAACACTTGAATTCCAAAAATAATTTATAACTCTAATGCTTAATCTTGATTTTCATAATCTTGATTTTCAATACCTATGGGATTAGAGATTTAGTTAAGATTAAAGACTCTTTCTTTAAATAATTAGGGTTGAATATAACCGAAAAGTCAATAATAATAAAACAAATGAACTCATTAACCAAGGTGCTATCACTAATTAGTGGTTTGAATCAAATAAGACTCATCCCTAACACTTTTACTATTATCTATTAAAAATAATTTATTATATTATTTGGTAACAATTTTGTTATTAACAATCAAACAAACACATTTATTTTTCAATCTAGTTATTTAATATTTGAATTAGTATTAATACTCCATCCTTGTATTTGGAATTTGACGCTCTAGTGTTTTATTATTTTCAATAATTTAATACACTTGTTGAAATCGTCATCACCCTTTATAGGTCCTTCTAGACTATATAATGCCTCATACCCTTTAATAAATATTTTAATATAGAAAGGTCTTTTTTAATTCAATATATATATATATTCAAATAGCTATTTAATGTAAGCATAATGTTGGTTTTGAACCTCATTTCAATTTGAAAGGATAGAAAAGAAATAAAAAATTAATAAAAGGTTTGTAAACACTAATAATTTCTAATTACAAGCAATATTTTTATTTGAAGATATATTCTAAGATCAAGTGATCAATTCGAAGAGTTAAAGAGACAAACATAATACTATATTATACTAAAAACTATTCAATTGAAAAAAGCATAGCATGAGGTTTTTTACAATATAAATTGATCAAACAATTTTGTATTTGTTTCATGCAAAGGTAGAAGAAAAAATGGCTAAAACTCTCAAGGTCTTTTATACTTTGATCCTTTTTGTGTTCCTATTTCTTGCTGTAGTCGATGTTGGTGGTAAGTTCATTATCATATTTTCATGTTATACAATATATTTAACCTTTTTTCAATAACATTCTTCATTCTTATTTTACATATTACAGCTCGTCCATGTCACTCAGACATCGATTGTATAGATTACGCGTGTCCCATGTATAGTCAAGGATATTGCTCATCGGGTATTTGTAGATGCACATCATCTTGTTATTAGTTAAGTTAAAAAACATTTTTCTCTTATGTTTAAGTCTTTAATTTTTTTTTCATGGTAATTTTTTTTCTCTTATAATTAATATCTCTATTATGTTTAAGCTTTTAACTTTCAATTTTTTAATAACTATAGAAGCGTGTTAAATTTTATTATGAAACTGTTGTTAGCTTTGTTTGCTTGTGAATTATATATATGTGTGTGCGCTTAACGATAAATATATATGAATTAAGTGTTTGGTATACCATCTAAGAAACTTAGAATTCATTATAGACTCTACGAGAGGTGAGTGATTAATTGAGTTTACACTTTAGACTATTATCTAGAGGATGTCTTCGTACAACTAGTCTTAGTGAGAGTGCACGCTATGAATAAATACAATCTAGAGGGGTGTTGGGCTCTGCATATAGCCTAGAGCATAACCTCTCAATCCATGTTTTACTATGTTATTTTTGGCTCCACGTGAATTTCAAGTAGTGCATATGTTAGCGTTGAAAGTTCATTCATTTATATCGGGTGATATTATATTGTCCTGATTGTTGTGATCCTACTATATATGATTCATGAAGGCGTAGTAATCTATTTATGACTTATTTATTTTACAATATTAATAATAAATTCACATCTCCGTTATGTCTCCTCTTATAATATATTTTATGCAGGTTATAGTCAACACGATTATGACAAACAATCAATGGAACATTTCTCGTGAAAGTGGAGTACTAGAGGCTTGTGCCTCACTTTATTTTATGTGTTTTTTATTACTATCGTTGATTTTGTTGTATAGGGTGGAGTAACTCTTGATTTATTCGTTTTAATAATTTTTTGTATTCCTTGAGATTTAATGTTTTCACTTGTTTTATTTTTTAGTTTTCAAAGTTACCAGTTATAAAATTATTGTTATTATTTGTTTTTTTGGGTAAGAAATATCATGTTTTTGTAACATGAAAACTTAGTGTGTTTTTACGTTGTAATTTTAATTACTATCTACGTCTTTCATTATAAGTTTTCATTGTCTTTTTTACAAATATTAAGAAAAGTAGGTATTGAATATAAGGTGTCAATTTTGTTGTGTTGATGTTTATAAAATACTCTTTATATATCAATTCATTCAATTTGACCGTAAATTAGTAGTATTAATAAGGATGTGTTTGAAAAATAAATAAATGAACCTAGTAATTGAAAATGGTGTTTATATATAGGGACATTTTTTTAATAATAGATATGTGTTAATGATAAATATTCACATTAGTGAAAAATTAAATTGGGGGATTAAAAAATCAAAAAGGGGTAAAATTGATGGTCAACATTGTTTTAAAAAAATGGGGCCAAAATCACACGATCTAAAAATTTGGGAGAGAAAATGCATTTATGATACATACATATTATAGGAAAATAGTCCTATACTTCATTATTATGGATTAAAAGTAACTATAGAATGGTAAGAGCAACTTAGATAGTAAAAAGGTTGCGGGGGACATTTGAAATGTTAGTGCGTATTGACAACTCTTTTGACAAGTGTACCACATTGCTCAAATAATAAAGTGATAAATAAAAATCAACTCCACATGGATTGTTAATAATTTTGTAATGCAGCAAGTCGCAATACTTAACTAACAAAAAATTTATAAGTTGGTTGATAATAACAGACAAACATAAAATTAAACAGGGATAATTCAATATGAGAAAATGATTAGGGAATTTGAATCACATTTTTATCACCATGTAATTATTGATTTATTATTTTAACAATTTAACCAATTTTATTACGTTAAATTAACCAATTAGACTAAGACCAAACTTGTTACTCAAAGCATATATGAAAGTTAATTTATTAGACACATGTTAATACTTTATATTTCTATAACAATATTGAAATATGAACATATATTTTTGTTCCGATTATTATAATCTATTTTCCAATAACGAAATAATACCTATGTTCAATTCTATGGTGGCCAATCACAATAAATCATTAACAAATATATATGTTTGTTCCTTTATTTAACTCCAATAATTTTTCTAGTTAGAAAGGGTTAGTGCCTAAACATTCAAAGATAATTCAAGATGATTCAAATTATTTTTCCTCGTCAAATAATTATAAAACTAACTAGGATAAATAAAACTTAAAACAAATGTTGATAACAATGTTCTAAAAAACAAGAGTTAACGAAGACTCGTCACGTACAAATATGCAAAACCTATATTCTCTACATTTGGTGTGTAAGTTTGAACTCTTAGCTCATGAAAGAAAACAAAAAGTACTAGATGCATATATGATGAAAAATACTAGTTTGAACTCTTAGTTTTTTTCATATGCATATATTTTGTTTATTTTAGTTCTTTGATTTAATGAAATGTTTATGTTTTTATTTCCTTGATTAAGTATATATTTTTCGTAGTTTTGCGTTGTTTCTTTGTTTTAGTGCAGAGCTGAATTTTGGGGAGAAATCAACATGACCTATGTGGAGTATTTTGGCCATATTTGGAGTTTAAAACGTCCAATTGGAGTCAAACCAAGTGCAAATGAAAGCTAAATCCATATCCACAACTTTCATGAAGACACCAAAACCCAGTTCGGACATAAAAGATGAGAAATAAGAACATGGGAGGAGTTTTATCAAGAATCATTCATGAATCCTTCTTGTAATTCTTCTTTAATCTCTATCTTTTATACCTCTGTCATGAGTAACGAAACCCTATTTGTTAGGGATGAGCGTAACAATATGAATCCCTCATTTTTTTGATTTGATTTCTAGTTATATGATTGAGTTTATTGAATTATTTTTCTCATCTCTGTGCTTAATATTTTTTATTGCTTGATCAACATTAAAATGTTCTACGATTCTTATTTTGAAACGGGAGTGGACTTTACGAATGTTTGAGATGAGAAATTCATGAATTTGTAGTCTATGGATAGATGCAGGTCATGAAACCAGTTAAATTAGTTGCAAAGGCAATAGTTTAACAAGAGAACTCTTGTACTGTAAGGCTTAATTATAATCTTAAATCCACTAAGGAATTAGGGGTTACTTTGGAATTAAAGGTTCTGTCACTAAGACATTAGGGCAAGAATAATAAAGAGAATTCGGTAATAATTCAATAAAGGAATTCAATAATTAGGATCAAATTACACACCAAGGTTGGATTCGAAGTGAAACTCATCCTTGACATTTTTCTTATTATAAATGATCAATTTTATTATTGTTGTTAATTTTAAATATTATTTCAATCAATTCAGAAACTTTTTGTTCAATTTAGTAATTAAATACAACTCGATAGTAAAACACAATCCTTGAGTTCGACACTCGGTACTACCATTTTATTATTACTTGCAACGATTCAGTACATTTGCTGAAACGCTATCAATATAAGACACATAATATGTAGATTTTGCACCAAATTTTTATACTATGAGCTCACTTTCCGAATAGGTTGTATTGATCAACTTAGTTCTTGAGATTCATTTATGTTGGGGCATCTATGGGTATTGGATATATGGGTCATCTCCTTTATACTTTGCTCGTCATCCACTTTTCTATCTGTGACACCATAAACCCCAAAATAACCTTTATAATAATTTAAACTCAAATTTTTTTAACAAAATTCGCAGCGGATAAAGAAATATGTTCAAGCAAATAAAAACATTTATAACTAATTTAGGATATCACGTTTCTCAAAAAATCAAAAGGAACACTTTAAATCTTTTTCCTCTTATAAAACAGTGCAATCTCCATAAACTTGATTTAACTAGAATCTATTATATATATTAAAATAGACTCCCACATAAACATTATCTAATATTGTGACATTTCATTCAAATATTGCCACCTCAACAAAAAATCCCATGTGGCACATCTAAAAGGTTTTTCCTCTTCAATTCTCCTTATCATTCAACTTCCAATTTGCTTTAACACACATTTTACTATTATTATTATCATTATTGTTATTGTTATTATTAATATTATTATTGTTATTTAGCATCTAATATTATGTATAACTATTAATATGTCATAAGTTACAAATTAAAGTAAAATCAATATTATATATAACTATTAATGTATCATAGGTTACAAATTAAAGTAGAATTAATATATTATTTTTTTAGTATATTATTATTATTATTATTATTTAGCATCTAATATTAAGTATAACTATTAATGTGGCATGATTTACAAATTAAAGTACAATCAATATATATATATATTTTTATGTATACTATTCTACTTCTTCAAACAATCTCTACGATTAGTGCCTTGCAACCCAATTATTTTCAAAGAAGTAGATATAGTTGGAAATTATTTTTTTTTTGCACAAATAGCTTTCAAGTAAGTGGCACTTTGTAACAAATTATACCTATTTGCTCAGTTTTCTCAAAACCTTGATTGTTGTTAGTTAGAGTATTGTTTTTGTAGATATATTTGATCTTATCTACGACATGAAAATATATTGGCTCCTCAAAACACAAAGAAGATTTTCAATATTCAGCTTTATATAAGTGTTATTATTGTGTCTTCGGGAGAATACTATTTACCATTTATAGATAAAAGAATAATGTTTAATATTTAGATTAAAATATTATTTGTTGTTTTTTTACGGAAATGTTTGTTTTTTGTCAAATTTTTTTAAAATACTATCAATTTGAAGTTTCTACATTTGTTTTACTTCTACTCAACCGTACATACGAGTTGTTTAAGAAAATTCTCAAGTCATGTTGTATAGAAGTCTCATACTCAAAATATTGGAATTTAGAGTTGTCATTTCTTTGACAAGATTAGAATGAAATGAATACCAAATGACAAAATCATTTTTATATTTTTCTAACAATATTTTGACTATAAATTTATATTAGACAACACAAAAAAGAGCATGACTAATCTG